>JANUWF010003393.1:0-354485 GCA_026120185.1 Voacanga thouarsii
AGGGAGAATGGCAGAGGGTGTTATAGCCTTTGTATTAAGACAGGTTTCAACCTTGTTGCAACAAGAGTATGCACACTTGAGAGGGTTCCGTCAGGGGCTGCAATTCATCAACGATGAACTTGGGACCATGAGGGCTTTCCTTAGGGATGTGGAGGCTGAACATGAACAAAACAATGAACTTCAAGAATGGGTCAAGCAAATCCAGGAAGCAGCTTATGACATTGAAGACGTAATTGATGAGTTCATGATCATCTTTGCTCTTCGTGGTGGTGGAAGGTTTTATGGACGTGTTCAAAATATTTACACATTCATAAATACTCTGAGAACTCGCCATAAGTTTTCCAGTAAGATAAATGAGATCAAATATAGAGTGGAAAATATTTCCGCCAGGCATCAAAGATACAGATTAGATTATGGTATCCACGGGACATGCTCTTCAATTGTTGCTGAGGACAACGCAGTGAGAGATATTCGGAGGCGTGCGATCCTCCTTGAAGAAGATGACCTTGTCGGCATCGAACCACGCCCCCCCCCCACCCACAAAAGGAGCTCATGTCGCAGATTCTTGATGACAATCCCCACCTAAAGATAGTTTCGGTCCTAAGGATGGGGGAATGGGGAAAACAACCTTGGTAAGAAGAGTTTATGAAGATGCTAATGTGAAGAGACAATTTCACAGCCATGCTTGGTTAACAATTTCCCAAACATTCAATATCGATTTGATTCTGAAGGACTTAATTCAACAGCTCCATGTGGAAATCAAGGAACAGGTCCCTCAAGAAGTGGAACCCAAGGACGTTGTAGGCCTAAAATTATTTCTCAAAAACTTTCTTCGAGGAAGAAGGTACATCATTATCTTTGATGACGTATGGAGCATTGATGCATGGGCGGCTCTTGAATGTGCGTTGCCTAGTTGTGATTGTAGTAGTCGTGTAATGCTCACTACACGAATTGCAGACGTTGCTTTTTTGTCATGCAGTCAACACTGCGGATATGTCTACAGAATGAAAGCTTTGTCTGATGAAGAAGCATGGACTTTATTTCGCAATAAAACATTTGAAGATAAATGTTGTCCTTGCATGTAGAGAACATTTCTCGCAAGATATTGAAGAAGTGCGAGGGCTTGCCACTTGCAATTGTTTCCATTAGCGGAATTTTGTTTCTGAAGGACAAAACTAAATTGGAGGAATGGGAGAAGGTTCATTGTAGCCTCGGTGGCAGATTAGAAGTAACAGGTAAACTAGATCAAGTAAAGAAGATATTACTTCTAAGTTATAATGATTTGCCTTATTATCTTAAATGTTGTCTTTTGTATACAAGCTTATACCCTGAAGATTTTGAAATAAGTGCAATATCCTTATCTCAGAAGGGTTTGTACAAGATAGAGAAGGAATGTCAAATGTAGAAATTGCTAAGAGTATATCAATGAACTTGTGAATAGAGGTTTAATTCAATTGTTAAAAATTACTGATGAATCTGATACACGTTATCATGTTCATGATCTTATGCGAGAAATAATTCTTTCGAAAGTAGAAGAACATGGTATCTTCACAGTCAAAGGAAGACGAAAGAGTCAAATATTACTAGACTCTTGGTGATTCATGAGTTCAATGATGATGCACAAAAAGATATCCGATCAAAATACCTTCGATCCTTGGTAATGTTTGACTACATAGATCATACCTCTACTTCATCGTTTTTTTAATTTTTATGTGGGAGATATAAACTGCTAAAAGTTCTACATTTGAGGAGATCACCATTAGAGAACATTCCAAAAGAAATTTTCAAGTTATTTCATCTGAGTATCTAAATTTGGATTATTCAGAAGTGAAAGTGATTCCTAAATCCATCAAGAACCTTCAAAACCTTGAATTTCTATCTTTGGCCCACACAGCAGTGACGGAGCTTCCCGTTGAGATCCTCAAGCTTGGAAAATTTCAAGCACTTTGGTTGTTTCAGTCAGATGGTTATTCAGGCAATTATGCAGTCCGTGGCTTTAGATGTCCAAATGACATGGGAAGGCTTTTCTCCTTACAATCTTTGTTCTCTGTGGATGCAGATAACAGCAAAATAGTAAAAGAGATAGGAAAGCTAAGGCATTTGAGGAGACTTGGCAACACAAAGCTGAGAAGAGAAGATGGAAAGCAGTTGTGTTGCTCTCTTGAGATGTTAACCAACCTTCGTAAATTACATGTTAGGTCAAAGAATGAAGATGAGATCCTTGATTTGCAGCATTCTATGTCCACAATTCCTCAATTTCTTCAATTCCTAGTATTGGTTGGGCATTTGGAAAAGGTACCGCCATGGGTGCCTTCTCTTTATGGCTTGACACGCTTGGATTTGTACAGGAGTGGGCTAATAGAAGATCAACTGGAATGCCTTCACCATTTGCCCAATTTGCTCCAACTTATTCTCATTCAAGCTTACGAAGAAGAGAAATTGCAGTTCAAAGCTGAAGGATATAAAAAGCTGGAGTTATTGGCTCTTGTCAAACTAAAACAGTTGAAACATGTACACATAGAGAAGGGGGCAATGCCTCATCTCAAGAAGCTACGATTGGAGGACTGCGAATTGGTAGAGGAGCTGCCACAGGGCATTCAAAACTTGAGCGGACTGCAACGAGTTGAGTTTTTAGGAATGAGAAAGGAGTTAATTACAGAAATGGAGAATGGGAAGACAGAAAGTGAGAATTACCGTAAAATTGCTCATGTCCCCAGTATTTTCGTTGGGAACTGGACAGATGCAGACTGGATTGGGCATTACCTGTGAGAATTCAAAAATGGAATTGGGTACTTCAAGAATACTGTAATGGTTTTTATTTTTAATTTTCACATTTGATTGTTAATTTTCTTTTATTTTGTTTTGTTATGTAATGTGAATAAAATTAATTTTTGTTCAGTACTTTTTCCATGTGAAAAGAAATATTTATGGTTGGTAAACTTTCCCTAAGTAAAGAACTAACTCTCAAATTCAGAGACACATATATTTCTCTATTTAGTCACAACTGTATGCTGTAAATGCCACCGGGTGTGATTGTAAACACTATCCACCACTTCCACTTATAAAAAAATAGTCGAAAAAATTCAATCTTACAAAATCTAACTGTTTGTCTATTGACTATACTACAATTTGAGATAATATATCCTTTGTTTTTTTCTTCCTTTCCATGAATAACGAATACATATAAAATCGTCATTACTAAAATCCTCCACAGCATCAACATATAAGTTTGCACTAGGAATAGTGCCCTAAGAATTGGCTACTCTCTTAATTTCTTTTTCTTTTGTGTCTTTCTCTTTCACCTTTTTCAGTAGCTAGGATGCCATTTTACCTAATAAAAAAGAAGGGCTGCTTTGCATATAACAATAATAAGTTTAACTGTAGTTTTACTGTTATCTGAAATTCACAATCAAACTGAGCATATTCTTTATCACAATATTTTCTTGTTCAAGCATGATAAAGGGGAAAAACTAAGAATATTTGTCATACTCAATACCTCTTTCCTATATAGAAAAATGTCAGAGCAAAGGGGAAAAAATCAGAATATTTTCTTGACCAAGCTTTTTCTCAATGAAATATTTGCAAACTGGATAATCTTAATCAAAAAAAGTCAGAATAATAAATTGTGCCTTTTGATATGGGAAAGAAGTTAATTAAGAGCAGAAAGTGGGAACAAATATAGCGAGAACTACCAAAAAAATGCTCATGTCCCGGAGATTTTCATTGAAAACTGGATAGATGGCGAATGGGTTGGGCATTACCTGTGAATACAAAAATTGAATGTAAAATGTCATCCACCATACAAGTAAGCAGAAATTGGGGAGGGTCCTGATGCCAGTATTGATAGGTATCAATCTTCAGGGCGTACTGAATTGAGTTGTGGGCAGGGGCATTCCTCCTTCTAATAAAACTAAAAGGGAGTCTAATATTTGCATAATGCTCTTGTTTTGTTGCTTTGATCATATAGCTTGTGTTAGAGTGATCGGTTTCATAAGGGCAATTCCATGTCGACTGGATTGGTTGCTCAACTGAGGGCACAGCAAGTCAGCATTGCTGAGAGTATTCTTTCTGCAGTTGAACCGCAACAGATTGCACTCCTCTGCCTGCTAGTATGTTACGCTATATATAGTTGGTCCGAGTCCCCAAAGTAGCCTGCACAAAATCTCCATGAGGTAATACTTAGATTGCAATATTTTAGAGACCACGAAAAGGGGCATATGGATTGTTTTGCATTCCTGTTTTGCAAAAAGGGCAACATTGAAGGATTAGGCTACATTTAGATACCAATTTTTCATTCTTATCCTAAATTAAAATTTCACTTTAATTTAAATATATTATTATTTTATATATTTTTTATTTTTTATAATTATTATTTACTTATAATACATTATATTTTCTCTATTTAAATTCCATTTGACTATATATTTAATAATTTTTTTACAAAATTTATTTCCAATCAATTCTTATTTACTTACGCTCAAAGTCACATGAGTCTCTCTCTCTCAGACACACACACACATGCACACAGAGAAAGAGAGAGAAGCAGAAGTAAGACTATATTTAGAAATTTGAGGACTCTAAGCAATATTTTTATAAAAGTCTAATTTATGTACTTTTTTAGTCAAGAGTATTATATTCTGATGAATTAATTTTTCAACTGTTTTCATTTTCTTAAAATTTTTTGCAACCATATTCTTATTTTAAATTTAACATATTTCTTGGCTATAAAGTTAAAAGAATAAATAATTATATATTTAGTTCTTAAATAAAAATAAAATATCAAAATCAAGTAACTAATGCAAATAAAAAAACATAGAGCAAGTAAAAACAAAACAACCAGAAAGAAGTTTATGGAGTATTGAACAATGGAGAGTTCAATTGGCTTCCGAGAAATTTTTGAGTTTTTTGGATGATGAAGTTTCTAATTATCTACAACTACAAAATATTTCGTCAAAAAATAATTTGGATTTTAGCTACCATTCTAAATTGAATCCAAAGCGAGAAAAAGAGATAGAAAAAAAAAGAGAAAAGTATTATGTTTGTGTGTGTGTGTGTAGAGAGAGAGAGAGATTGTGAGCTAAAAGATTAAAAACTAATGAAAGATGTTTGGTAATATTTGCATTAAAATAAAAAAAATTAAAAACTAAGAATTATTCTAATAAATATGATATAAAAATGTCATGTATAAATAGAATAACAAAATTTTATCATTGAGAATTGGAGAAATCTATTAAATTATTAGTTTAAAATACCATTTGAAATTTTTACTTCTAGTAATATTTCTAACATTTGGAGCTTCTCTTTTTGTAAGGCCTAGGACAATTCAATAGCCTAAGCGTATAGCCACCACACTGATCAGGCAAGTAATGAAACACAAGTGAATACGAATTATAAATTTAATTTAAAAAAAAAGAGATACAGAAAAATTATCAACATATGAAAAGGCCAAAAAGTAACAGTGTTACTATAGCATGAGTTCATTCCTCAGTCTTTTTACACAAGGAATATCTGGAACAATAATTTGTTGGCACCGACACTTTGGCTTAATTATAAATTTATGAGGAAAGGAAAAGATGAATATTGAAAATTATAAGTTTCTAAATTATTTTTATACTTTTTGCGTCAAGTTGAAATAAAATGAAGGCTTTTTTTTTTAGAGAACAAGAAAATAGGGCATATTTTACTGGTGGAAGTGCAAAATAGTGACAAACATGATATTTTACAAAGTTGATGAATGTTTAGAAAACTTGAAATTTCCAAGCATTTCCTTTGGAAAGACGTACGGCAGTGAAAATACAAGACAAATATTCATTTAGTTTGAATATAAATGTTATATTTTGTATATAAATGTGATATTTAAAGTTGAATAGAAAAATAATATAAAATAATAATAAGAAAGGGACAACAAAGTGATTTCATTTGTGTTTGATTGTATAATGATTTTGACTTTTCACACTTGGGGTATCATTAATCGTGCCCACTACGAAAAACAAAATAAGATGACTAAAAAAACGCATCCATATGACTTTAAAGTCTGTTGAGGTATGTAGAAGCATTTGGGAATGGAAATGCTATGATAATTGAATGGTTCATCATACAGTATTATCATGTTAGCTATTATTAAGGTAATTATTGTTTTATCTGTGCCGACACTGACGAAATCAGTAAAAGTAATGATATATTTACTAATTAAATATTAAAATATTACATAAATAATCTTCTTTAATTTAAATTATATAATTCCAAGCGATATATAATCAAATTATTTTACATAAATATAAAAAATAAATATATTTTTCCGTACTATATATATATATAATCGATATTATAAACAGTAAAATAAAAAGCTATTTATTAATACCTAACAATATCAATATCAAAAAACTTAAACAAAACTAAACCCTGTAAAAAATTTTGAACAATAATATAATCGATTAATAACATATTAAAATGAGTAAAATATTATACTACTGCCATTCATAGAAGCATTTACTAGTTCTACTTATTCTTATGCTGAGGTATGTTTGGAAAACCTAAAATTTCCAATTTTCTATCTTTGTATCTCTTTGAAAAGTATTTCTCTTTGGGAAACTTCAAAAAAAATACTTGATAATTCATTATTTTCTTTTGTTCTTGATTCCTTAATGCATTTTTGACGTTTCACACTTGGTGATTATGAGTACTGGTGCCCACCAATTAAGTTGATTTGATAAAGATCTACTGCTGATTTCAATAGCCAAGCCCAGCATTTCCAGCAGGCGAGACAGACGACAATTCTACCTCTGCCAACTTCCTCTTTAAAGCAAACTTTCCCCTTGAAGTCATCAATTGATTCCGTCTCTGTTGTTCTTCCATTAGCAGTTCTCTTTGCCTACGAATATAATATACATATACTAGCGGGGACCTCTCCTTGACTAGTGTTGAAGTTGTCAATGCAGATGCAGATGTTACAGATGCAAATGAAACTTCAGTTGCCACGTTGTTGTCTAACTCAGCTTCCAACTCAGCTATTTTTGCCAACGTGGCTGCCAGATCATTTAATGGCAGTTATCACAAGAAGACATCAGCTTCTACTTTTGCTGTTTCTTTTGACCTCGGTTGATGCCACCATTTCCTTCAGAGAAGATGATGAAGTTGCCAGTTGTTAATTATAGTTTCCTTTGTACTTCATTTTCTTTTCTTCTATAATTAATTCTCTTTTGAGTTCCGAATGTATATAAACTAGATTGGTGATCAATATTCAATAGAATGAAGAAGTTTTCCTCTTCAGCAGTTTTCATTCTCTCATCTTTGTGATGTTTCTTCATCTTTGAATTCTGTTGTTTTTACTTAATCAAATTCTACATGGTATCAGAGCAATTGATAAATCAATGTGAAGAGATTGAATTTTGATTTCATTGAGCTCGTGGAGGTAATCATCAGCCTCATTCTCCTTATCATAGAATTGCTGATAACGTGAATTTGTTGAATTGTGAATTAGTCAAATCTCTTGATTGAATTGAATCAGTTAATTGGATCTGTTGTTGGAATTATTGATTGTTGAAATGATGAAATCTAAAGTTGTAGATTTGTGAATGAATTCATGATATGATCATGGCTAATCAAGAGATAGCAGCTTCTAATCCTTTTTATCTGCATCCGAGTGAAAATCCTTCACTTGTTCTAGTTCAACCTTTCTTGAATGAAAGAAATTATCACCAATGGTGTAGGGCAATGAGAATGGCCTTAATCTCTAAAAACAAACTAGGATTTGTTACTGGTACAGTCAAGGCACCAAATCAAACACACACTTCTTATGCTGCTTGGGAACCATGCAACAACATGGTTTTATCCTGGATTTTGAATTCTCTTTCACCTTCTATAGCAAAAAGTGTGATTTGGATAGACACAGCCTGTGATGTGTGGAAAGATCTCTGTGAACGTTTTCACAAGGAGATTCTTTCAGAATCTCTAATCTTCAGGAAGACATTTACAATTTAAAGCAAGGCTCTTCAACTGTGAATGAATATTATACTGGTTTAAAGACCTTGTGGGAAGAATTATTGAATCTAAGGCCATTGCTTATTTGTCATTGTGACTTGAGATGTGAATGTCCAACTTTGAATGAGGTTAAGGTTAACAATGATGCAGACTATGTTATATGGTTTATCAAAGGCTTAAAGGAGGAGTTCAATGGAATTAAATCTCAAGTTTTACTGACCAAACCTTTCCCTACAGTAAACCAAGCTTTTTCTATGGTTTCTACTAAAAAAGGTCTCTCAATTACAATTCAACACACTCAGATCTTCATGTTTCTGCCAATCCCCAAGTGTTTGCTACAAGAAATATTGTGGTTGAGTCTCATGTGCAGACCATTAATGCAGCAAGAAATGAACAAATGTTAAATGTAGTTGGAAATGTGAGTGGAAGAAATGTGCAGTTAGCAGGAAGTTTTAATTACAGAAAGGGGAATATCATGAACAGGAGAATGCAGTGCACCTTTTATGGTTTGCAAGGTCATATGATTGAAAGATGTTATAGGAAACATGGATTTCCAGCTGGATATAGGAACAAGAACAAGATCTCATGAAATCAGGGATTTGTGCCAGGAAATCAGGCTTACATGCCATAGATAAATTCTGTTGAAAGCCATGGTGTGAAATCAGTTTCTGATGCTGCAAATCAAGCTCCTGCTAGTTCACATGTTTCAGTGGATTTACAGACCTCAAAATTTGTAACTCAAGAGCAATATCAGCAATTGTTGAACTTGATTCAGGCACATCATCTTCCTTCCAATACCAAACCCCTTGCTGATCTAGAACACAGTCATTCCATCAAACAAGCTAGCCTTACACCAGCTTTTTCACATTCCTCTCAAGGTGCTCAAAATACAGGTACCAATTCTTCAATTTGGATCTTAGATTCAGGAGCAACAGACCATATTTGCTTATGTCTAGACTATTTCACTAAATATCATCCTACCAAAGACACTTCTGTCAAACTGCCTAATAGAGATGTAGTTGAAGTTTCACATATAGGTAGTGTTCAGTTAACTCCTTATCTAGTTTTGCATCAAGTTTTATTCATTCCACAATTTTCTATTAATCTGATATCTATCAGCAAACTTTATCATCAAATGAACTGCATTGTAATTTTCAAAAATGGTTGTTGTTTTGTCCAGGATCCTCATCTTGGTTAGATGATTGGATCAGCTAGGTTATGTTGAGGACTTTATCATTTTGATCTCCATCAGACCATTTTTTCTGCCAATACAGTTTCGGCTTCCTATCGTGATGAGTTTTACAATAAATCTTTACTTTGACATTTAAGACTTAGTCATATGTCTTTTAAACAATTAGCAGAAGTACATAAAACTGATTCTTCTATTGTTTTACCTATTGAAAATGTATTCTGTTCCATTTGTCCTTTAGCTAAGCAGCATAAACTGCCTTTTCCTTTACATCAAGGAACTGCCAATGCTACTTTTGATTTGATTCATATGGATATTTAGGGGACTTTTAACACTGCTACAGTTCATGGACACAAATATTTTCTTACTGTAATTGATGATTTTAGTAGGTTTTGTTGGGTTTTTCTTATGAAACAGAAATCAGAAGTAAAGCTTTTGATACAACATTTTGTTGCTTATTTTGAAACACAATTTGATAAAAGAATTAAAATTTTAAGATCAGACAATGGTTTTGAATTTCAGCTTTTTGATTTCTATCATACTAAAGGTATCATTCATCTAACCTCTTGTCCCTATACCCCTAAACAGAATGGCATTGTGGAAAGAAAACACCAACACATTCTCAATGTAGCTAGAGCTCTTAGATTTCAGTCTCAAATACCATTACCTTATTAGGGTTATTGTGTTCAGCATGTTGTTTATCTCATAAACATTACTCTTGCTTCTGTTCTGAATCAACAAACTCCTTATGCAAAGTTGTATAACAAACAACCAAATTACAGTGCTTTAAAGGTTTTTGGCAGTCTAGCATATGCTTGTATTCAATAGCCTCACAAACATAAATTTTCTCCTAGAAGCAGACCTTGTGCATTTCTTGGCTATTCACAATCTACAAAAGGGTTTCTTCTTCTAGACTATTTTTCCAGAGAAATTTTCATGTCTAGAAATGTTTCTTTCATGGAAACCCTTTTTCCTTTCATTCACAAGCCACCCTCTTTTAATTCTGACTTGAACTTACCTGTGTTAGCAATGCCTTATACTTCACCTTACACTTCAACTCAACTTCCTCATGATCAACCTCCTACATCTGACTCTCATCAATCTTCTGCATCCAACTCAGCTCAGCCATATTTATCTTCTTTACATTTTCCTACTAGAAGATCCACTAGGCATATCATTCCTCCATCTTATCTTTCTGACTATGTTTGTTCCAAGATTAATAACATTTCTACACCTCATCTTCTACCTTCCTCTACTACTAGCTCCCTTCTTTTTTTGCAATGTCAGTTCACATTCAGAGCTTAAACATTATTTTGAGGCTATGCAATCCCAGGAATGGTGTGTAGCTATGCAGGCTAAAATTTCAGCTTTAGAAGCCAATCATACTTGGCATTTAGTTCATTTACCTGCTGGTAAAAAGATAATTGGCTGTAAGTGGGTTTATGATATCAAATATAAGTCTAATGGTTCTATAGACAGATACAAAGCCAGACTTGTGGCAAAGGGGTACACACAGCAGGAAGGCATAGATTTTCTGGATACTTTTGCTCCTGTAGTTAAAATCACTACCATTAGACTAATGCTGGCCTTAGAAGCTAAATCCAATTGGCATATTCATCAGTTGGACATCAACAATGCTTTCTTACATAGGGATTTATCTGAAGAAGTTTATATGGATTTACCACCTGATTTTGACACTCCAGATAAGACTTTGGTGTGCAAATTGGATAAGTCTTTATATGGCCTTAAGCAAGCCACTAGACAATGGAATGCCAAACTCACTAGTTACTTAGTTTCTCTTGGTTTCCAACAGTGTAAATGTGATTACAGTTTATTTTTCAAAAGGACTGATGATGCCTTTCTTGCATTGCTTGTCTATGTGGATGATATACTTGTTTTAAGTAATCAATTGGCAGCTATTGCTAATATCAAAGCTCAGTTGCATTCTCAATTTCAAATCAAGGATTTAGGGGACTTGCATTATTTTCTTGGATTTGAGATTCACAGAACTGGATCAGGTATCACTCTATTTCAGAAGAAGTATGTGCTTGACTTGCTTCAAACTTATGGCTACATTGGATGCAAATCAGTATCAACTCCTCTTGATAGTAAAACTAAGCTTGCTACTGGAGATTCAGATTTATTTTATGACAGTTCTCTTTATAGAAGGTTTGTTGGGAAACTGTTATATTTAACTCATTGCAAGCCTGACGTTACTTTTGCTGTGCAACAGCTTAGTCAGTTTTTAACTGCACCTACTGCTTCTCAAATGCAAGCAGTATATCGACTTCTTAGATATCTTAAAGGTTCTATAGATTTTGGTTTAAATTTTCCAGCTGAATCCAATTTCAATCTTCAAGTATATTCAGATTCTGATTGGGCAGGATGTCTTGAAAATAGGAGATCTATTACTAGTTTTTGCATTTATTTTGCTTCTGCACTTGTATCATGGAAATCTAAGAAGCAATATGTTGTTGCTCAAAGCTCTACAGAGGCAGAATATAGAGCCCTGGCACAATCTGTATGTGAACTCCAATGGATTATTCACTTGTTCAAGGAACTTCAATTTCCTTATCACTTTCCAGTTCTTGTTTTTTGTGATAACAGGAGTGCTATTTATCTCACTGAGAATCCTGTTTTCCATGAGAGAACTAAGTATATAGAACTTGATTGTCACTTCATTCGTGATCTATATCAAGCTAGAATCATTAAGCCTCTTCCTATCTCTTCTACTCAACAACTTGCAGACATTTTTACCAAAGCATTTCCACCAGCTTCCTTCCATCTTTTATTGTCTCATCTTGGAGTTTTGTCTGCTTCCAGCTTATGGGGGGCTGTTGAAGTTGTCAATGCAGATGCAGATCTTACAGATGCAGATGAAACTTCAGTTGCCACGTTGTTGTCTAACTCAGCTTCCAACTCAGCTATTTTTACCAACGTGGCTACCAGATCATTTAATGGCAGTTATCACAAGAAGACATCAGCTTCTACTTTTGCTGTTTCTTTTGATCCTGGTTGATGCCGCCATTTCCTTCAGAGAAGATGATGAAGTTGCCAGTTGTTAATTATAGTTTCCTTTGTACTTCATTTTCTTTTCTTCTGTAATTAATTCTCTTTTGAGTTCTGGATGTATATAAACTAGATTGGTGATCAATATTCAATAGAATGAAGAAGTTTTCCTCTTCAACAGTTTTCATTCTCTCATCTTTGTGATGTTTCTTCATCTTTGAATTATGCTATTTTCACTTAATCAAATTCTACAACTGGAAGCTGCTGCAGTCAAGCAGCACCTTCCTCACTTACTTGTACTTATGCAACTTCCTCACTTACTTCTGCAGCTTCCTCCTCACTTACTTGTTTTAGGTCTTCTTTTGGCAGTTGCTCTTGGTCTTCTCCACTGCCCACAGTGTACCTTCCTTCCTCCATCGAATTAACTTTTGCCTCCAACTCCTTTAATTCATTTTCCTCAATCCTCTGACGGTAGCTTTCCTATTTTGTGACAAACCAAAACCCCAAAGCCATAAAACTTGTGCATGCTACCATTAAAAACCCCTGGAGAAAGAGACAATAGAAGAAGTCAGAAGAAGAAGCAAAAAATCAAAAGAATCACACTTACCAATTACCATTAGCAAGAAGCAAGTCAGAGAAGAAGGAAAAGAAAGTTGGAGAAGAAGGCTTCTGACGCTGGTGTAGATGCAGACTAGGTTGGCTATAGCTGGGGCAGCGGTGCCCCGGGCAGAGGGGCGGGAGAGGGGGGTTACAGCTACTGATTGACATGAGAGGAAAAAGGGCCAAAAAAAAATACTTATCATTTTGAACTGTCTAAAAGAATGACACATTTTTTTAAAAAATTAATATATTATACATTATGATATAATCAATATATTTCACATATATTACTTTTATATATTTAAGTTTGGCATAAATTACTTTAAGACCCACATATTTTTCAATTTAGTTAAGACAGAGGGAGTATTTGATTTTATATTTTATAATTATTTAACTAATATAATTCATTTTAATAAATAAATCAAAATTCTCTTGATCTTTTTATTAGAGGTAATTTATTAATCTAATATATTGTGTTAATTGTAAAATATTTATAATATTACAGACTTAAATTACACTCTATTTTTAATAATTTTTTATTATTTTATAATAAATATTATTCTAATTTTATTTGAAATATCACTGATTTATTTACCATTTAATCACAATTCAATTACTATTAAATTTCAAAAGTGTAAACCAATAAAATTTTTAATTTAATATCCAATTCAGATACAAAAATATTGATAAAAATAATTTTACTTAAATACCGAATATAAAAGATAAAAAATAAAATATTTTGTGCGACAAAAAAAATAAAAAACTTGTTACAAAACAAAGATTTTTTTCCAACGATTAGCTATAATCACTTCAAATCCCCTTCTAACACTATTTAATTATTTCAAATCCACTTCATGTAGTATATTAGCAAATCTATCTCTCTATCTCTCTCTCTCTCTCTCTCTCACACACACACACACACACATATATATATATATAAGATTCCTAAAGGTATATATTTAATTTTGCTCATTTGGTGTTTAAGGAAACCAGCAAAGGCAAAAAGAAAAATCAGACTACTGTGACATTGATTCTATAATGCTCATCAGATTATGATCAGCCTGGTTCAGAGAGGAAAATCAAAAGTGACTTCAACTGGGTTCTCAATAGCAAAAGTAGGACAAAATCTGGCAGGTAGCAATATATGTTTGTCTGCACTAAACGCATCTATTTGCAATCTGTGACAACCGTTGTAGAAGTAGAAAGTTTGAATTCTGAAACAACCACCTTCTTCCATTTCCAAGAGCTAAAATCTGCATAAGGCACCTATTCAAGTGAACCATTTTAAACATTAATCACTACAACAAAGTAAGCAATTTGGGGATGCTAATAAGTTTGTTTTAGGACGCTAATTTGTGTCGTAAAATTATTTATCGACACTTTTATAAGTATCTCGACATGCGTTGTTAGAAGTGGTATCACCAAGATATTTTACGACGCAAAACTTTGTGTCGGTAAATTAAATTATCGACGCTTTTTCTATAAACATCTCTAAATTTGTGACGCTTAAGTTCTCTAATGTCGTTAACATAACGATATTTTTCAAAAGTGTCCCAAAATTTATGACACAAAATTTTGATTTTGTCTACTTGTATGTTTACGTTTTATGTTTATAGTGTCTCGAATTTGGTGATACTTTGTTCTAAAAATGTTCCAAAAATAACGACACATAAATAAATTTCGTCCCATTTTTTACCACACAATCAATCATAGTGTCCCAAAATTTAACGGCCATATTTTTTTAAGCGTCTCTAAAATAACTACGCTTACTTATGAATGTGTCCCTCTTTTTGTTACACTATATAAATAATATCCTAATTTTGGCATCACTTTTTTTTTAAAGCATCCCAAAATTGACAATTTTTATATTTTATTATTTGATAATTTTTTAAATTTAAAATCTCATAACAAATATGTTTTCTTTACATTCTATGATAAAGAGCTATAAAACAATGTTAAATTTGAAACAAAATAAGTAATATTTATTTAATAAATAGCACAAATTAGAATAAAATTTAAATACTCGTATTCAAAAGCATTTTAGCAAATATCCTAACTATAATATAAATCAAACTAGATATAAATGTTCAATTTCATTAGCAAACTAAAAAAAAAAAAAAAAGGTCTTCATATTGCTGCAAAGTGATGGAAAATTCAATTGCCCTACACATCAAATAAGGAAAAAATGGTGAACATTTAAAAGATTTAAATCATTTTACTAACATAATTAATAGTTACAAGCGATATAATGAAACAAATGTAATTGAAATAATTTAAAAAGATATCTCACTTGCTTAAAGAGACCATAAAACGTAAGTCACTTTGGAGTATAAGAAGATTCACTAAAATTATAATTACTTTTGAAATAGAACTTAAAAAGTAAAAACCACATCCATAGCGATGTTAAGTTTACATGCATAATTCTTGCCTTTACGTGAGATTTGATGCAATGTTTGATCTCAGCTATAGATTTTCACTTAATTTAAAATAAATTACAAAATTTCTCATGACTCTAGAGTTGTCATGTCCATTCTGTGATTTTAACAGAGTTCAAGACTGGAAGGCCTTGTAAAGATCTGTAGGAACAATGGGCTTCTGTAGTTAAATCGAGACTAGAATTAGTAGAATAATTACTCACAATGTACAGGCTTGTTGTGGCCCATGAAACATGAAAGACCAAATAGAACTAAATTGTATAAGACATTACCATCTTAGACAAAATAGCTGAAAACCAATACGGACATGGTCATGTATCAATTTGTTGTGTTTAAATGTCTCCAATGAATACTACAGATTGGTGATACATATATGTGTGTGCATGTGTGTGTACTCCTCTTGTGGAAATGTTGTCTCAGCGCAGAAGTTGTTTGAGGCCAGTTGTTATTTGGACTAAGTATCTTGGAATTCTATGTTGTCCTGCTACTTTAGACGTGGTGAAGTAGAAAAGGCTAGACTTTATTTGATGCCATGCCTGAGAAGGATGTAGGGTCATAGAGTGCAATGATCTCTGGGTATGTCCAACTTGGTTTGTTTCCAGAGACCCTAGATTTGTTTCAAGAGATGATGCTTCAGGATTTCAAGCCTGATGAAACCACTCTGGTCGGTGTAATTTTTGCTTGCACCCATTTGCGTGCTCTTGACCAAGGAAGATGGTTACATGCTTACATAAAGAAACATGGGTATAAGGAAAATGTCATTCTCTATACACCTTTATCGACATGTACATGAAATATAGATGTGTGGAAAATGCAATTGTGGTCTTCAATGGCATGGAGAAGAAGGGAGTTTCTACATGGAATGCTGTAATTCTTGGGCTAGCCATGAATGGATCGATGGATATGTCCCTTGAGATATTTCAAGCACTGAAAAGAAATCAAATAATACATAATGAGGTAACCTTTGTGGCAGTTCTTAGGGCTTGTCGACATATGTGTGTGTGTGTGTGTGAGAGAGAGAGAGAGAGAGAAATGAGGGAGGTGAGTAGAGAAGAGTGAGGCAATGAGAATGAAAGCAAATAAACATCTTCACCTTCCAAAAAAAAAACTGATGAACTTCGCAGAATTATACTAATAGAAAGATTAACCTCACGAATCGTCTAAATATTTTCTAGTCCAATATTATTCATATTTTAGAACTAGGTTTTACAACACTTCACCTAGGTTTCTGTTAAAATCTAAAAGGGGAAAAAGAAAATAACAATTTGATGAAGAAACAAAACTAAAATGATCCTGTTCATAGGTATTTCAAAAGGGAATAGCATACCACATAAAGTTTTAACAGGACTAGAGTCTACCAACCATGTTTCTTTCGAAAAGGAAAAGACAAACAAAAAATGTTTCAAAACATAAGAAAATTTGGTGGCAAATAAAAACTTATACATAATCATGCAACGTCTTTGTAACCAAAACTTCCTTACTGCCAATGTATTGTCAATTTCATTTTTGAACTCTCTAATTCAAACAATCCACCAACTGAAACATCATAAATTATTACAATACTATAGAATGAGTGTTCACTATAACATGGATGGAAATTTGGAAGGTACCAAGGAGCTAGATTGAACCATTTTATGGCAAATATGTTTTTCTGCATGTTTTTCTAGATAACAACCTATTTTTGCAATTTTCAACCTAGATCTGGATGACAAAAAGGACAAACCAAATTCGCAAATGGGAAAAGTAAGATATTAAAAAGATTCACATAAACTCATATACACAGACTCTCTCCTCGCTAGATGGAAAATAATGTTCATTTAAAATAAGAGAGTATTTTAATCATCTTAGAATCTAGAAAAAGAGAAGAAGTTACTAGATTTTTTGGTTTGTAAACTCCTTTTACTCTGGAAAAAGCACATGGAAATGCTTATGCCAATTCCGAATAAAAAGTGCTAATATTCACTTTCATTTTACAATAAAAAAAGGTAAGACAAATAAAGGGCAAATCAGTAAGTAAAAGCACTGGGAAAAAGTCAGCATTCCATTGCTCAGAAAGAGTATCTCAAACTCAATCTCAAGATGATTTTGAAAGGTCTAGCAGCATTCAAATTATTCATCCAGAACTCAGTTAAGTGCAACAATGAAGTAGAGAACAATAAATTGTAGACAATCCTTACTACATCCTATCTTGTTCTTAATAAATGCACCAGGAAGCAAAAAATAGGTAACTTTTACCACATCATTACATGATGGACCGATAAAAATACCATGTGGGTTTGCAACTATTATTAAGACATCATGGACCGATAAAAATCCAGGAAAGAGATTTGTGGCAAGTGAAAATAAGACGGTGAGTTTAAGTAGAATGTGCAGTGCTGTTAATTTTAAATCTGAAATCATTTCGAAGAGGTAATTATTTTTTATTTTTGCAGAGTGGTGCAAAATGTCGATTGTTTCAGTAGGTTGACCTTCCCGTGTGCGAAAGATCGAAGCAGATCATACCTGGTAACTTTTACCAGGTAACTTTTACCACATCATTACATGATGGACTGATAAAAATCCCATGTGGGTTTGCAACTATTATTAAGACATCATGGACCGATAAAAATCCAGGAAAGAGATTTGTGGCATGTGAAAATAAAACAGTGAGTTTAAGTAGAATGTGCAGTGGTGTTGATTTTAAATCTGAAATAATTTCAAAGAGGCAATTATTTTTTATTTTTGCAAAGTGGTGCAAAATGTTGATTGTTTCAGTAGGTTGACCCTCTTGTGTGCGAAAGATCGAAGCAGATCATACCTGGTCTATTGAGGAAGATAAAGAAGACGGAGGCAGAGAGGGCCTGCTTTCAGAGAAGAAAGCTAGCCTTTTGAATTGCCATAATTCTAACTTTGTTCGTGATAATCTTTTTGTGATTCTGAAGAAGCTAAATCCATCTGCATTTCAGTAGGTCAGATAGTTTGAGGAACAGGGCTTTAAATTCTGATGAACATGTAGACTATCTATTTATTTTGTATTACTGTGACATTTGGTATTTTCTTTACTGCATGTCGGTGTTGAATTGTAATGATATTTGTCCAAAATGGTGTGACAATTGTAATGTTGTACCCAAAACAGCCTCTGGAAAGTTATTGTTATTCAGCCATTCATTGATCTAGATTTCTTACAAAAAATTCTGGCTCAAAACCTCATTGTTTGAGCTCATTGTGGAAGACAGCTTTTTCACTGAGGCTAATGTATTTATATGGAAATTGTACTGCTTTCATGAGGTAATGACTATTGAATATGTCTTTAAGAATTGTAAGATTTAGCTAATATGACAGATGGCTTTATTGTCAATTTAGCAAGAAAAGGAGGTGACAACTGCAAGGTTTTGTTGATTGGCTAGAGAAAATGTCCTATTGGGAAAAGAGAGAAGAAGAAAGGGATTTACCAACTGGAGAAACACTGATGAACAAAAAGAACTCTAAATGTCACAGTACAACATAGCATCAACTTCAGCTACTGATTTTCATTACCATGAAATAATTGAACAACATCCATAGTCTTAACAGAACAAAATAAGAATAGAACATCCTGGGAAAACATCACTGGCAAAAGGAAAATAAACATCTTCCAAGTTCCCACTAGGAACAAAATAATAAATTTACAGAAGAAGCGGATCACAAAATGTAGCTCACACAACTGTTTCTTATGTAAATTTACAAAAGCTCCTGAAAATGTTCACAATCCTAGACCATTTGGTTATAAACTTCAATTTCTGCCAACAAAAAATGATAAACTTCAAATAGCTCTAGCTTGCAAACCAGCTCAATCTAACTTCCTTATTCCAACTTCCAGCATACCAATCTTGGGGTGCAAATATGAACCTGGATGTGGGCACTTAGCTTTGTTATGCCCAGCTTCTCTGCATCAGCTACATCTTTTGGGCTTCTTCATCTACTATTTGGAAGTCTATACATCACAAACCAAGTCTCAATCAACAATGGTTTAATATAGATAAAGCTAGAATTGCAAGATAAAATAATATCATGACAAAATTGTACTTCCTTAGATGGTGCATTTTCCTTTGACTGATTAATTGGGCCAGCAGTAGTAGGTGGTTGACTTTCATGAGGGTCGGTTGATGGGTTTGCACACCTTGTGGAACCATCATTTGCTTAGGCTGAGTGGGCTTGTGCAAGATCTAGATTAGAAGTAGATTGGGCCTGCTTCTTTGCACCAACTTCACCTGGTTGTTCCTATTGGGTCATAGTAGATGGGGATGAGTTGTTTGGCAGTTGAACTTGGCATTTTCTTCTGTTATGGCCAAGTTGACCACATTTGCCACATTTTTTCAAATTCTACTTCACATTCATTTTATCCACAATTGAAGAAGTTGTCACCGCTAGGCATTTTCTAGCATTATGGCCAATTCCCCCACACTTTTTCCCCCAATCTCTGGCTTCCTTTTTGTCTGGAGCCTTCCAGGTAATCTTATAATTTTTAGTGGCTGAAGTGGCCTTCTATTAGAAACAGACCAATTATTGGCCCATTTCTTAGGCAAACAATTGGTACATAAGCCCTTTGATAAGCCTCAATACTGTAACATTGATCCATAAAGTCCTTAGAGTTTTCTCCTTGATACCCTAGTGCAGCCACACCATGCTTGTAAGGGATGACTGAAATGTCCCATTTCCTACAAGAGCAACTTCTCAAACTAACATTCACTGCAAATTGCTCTGAATCTGACAGTTGCATTACTTGGAACTTGGGGCCTCCAACATAGGTTATTAAACACTGTGACGACTCCTCTTTCAATTTTTCTAACCTCTTAGCAATTGCAGGGAAAATCTTTCCCGTCTGCCTTGAAATCCATTACCTGCCTTTTCATGAGGTACAACCTTATTCTTTCTAGTAAAACCAGAATTGGTTTATATCTTGCTTCAAGAAGCTGCATATTGAAGGTTTCACAATGATTGTTCAGTAGAATGTCACACTTGGTGGCTTCTCCAAAGTGAGATCTAGTTGAAAAGTTTGGACAATCGTGTGTTTTCAGCCAGTTGAAAGCACCCTCATTGAAGTCCTTGAAAGCCTATATTTTTGCCACAAATATATTGAGGTATGTTGATTTGGTACACTTCCATGACATACCCTTCAATGCATCCCTTGGATGTGATTTCTGAAAATTGCAATATAGGTGACGAACACACAATATCGGTGTTCAATCCAAGCCAAGCAGCAACTTCTGTACAACTTGAATTAAACCCTATGCATGAGAACAACAAGATCAAGTAAGTGACATTTGGTATTTTAAAAATTAAATTGATGATTAAATCTTGGTATTCTTGTTCAGTAGAATTGATACTAATATTTCATACCTTCTATCTGTTAGACATGAAGATCCACTCTTTAGGATTGTGTATTTCAAGGTCTTCAATCAAGCCTTCAATAAACCACTTCCATATAAAATTATTTTTAGCCTCAGTTACTGCATAAACCACTAGGTATAAACCATTATTAGTATCGACACCAACTACAGTTAGGAACACTCTGGGATGTGGCCCTTTTAAAAATGTTCCATCTAAGCCCAGAACTTTCCTACATCCAGCTTTGAATCCCTACTTGAATGCATCAAGGCACATGTATATTCTCTTGAAAACCTCTTCACCTATAGCCTCATTCTCAACTGTATCAATATAAATGGTTGTCCCGGGATTACTTCTCCTAAGCTCCTCACAATAGCTCCATAGTAGCTTGTACTGATCTTTATATTTCCATTCGATCAATATATTTGCCTCTGCCCTTGTTTTGTAAGCTTTCCACTGTAAAATGTTCACAATTAGATCTCTGTGTAATTTGTCTTGAAATTCATCCATCTTGACTACATTAACAGGCCTGAAATCACCAATATACCTCACTGCAAGATATTTTGCATTTGCTAATGTGTGGTGCAAGTTTCGAGTACAATCATGTTTCTCTTGTAGTGTTCTTATCTCAAATGAAGAAGTATCATTCACCCTATACCCATAGACAATCCATTTGCAATTACGTCCTTTACACTAGGCCTTGACTCTTACTTTGTAATTTTTCTTGAAAAAAACATTCCTTCCATGCTTGATTCCATGGTTTATAATTGTAGTCTTTAGGTCTTCTTTGGTGTTAAATCTTTGCCCACCACAAATTTTGGGTTCTCTCCATCCCTATCCTTGTTAAATCTCACCATTTTCAGCCTCTTCCTATCAGCATTGTCACAATCGCTATTGGTTGAACCATCAAAATGTTCATCATCAATATTCTACCCACTATCTTCTTTAGGCATGAATATTTGAAGACACTCATTTGCACATTCTGCCTCAATCTCACGAAAATCTTGGTTGTATATCCATGATCTCCGTGGACCTTTGATACCCCCTAATTTTCTTTTCATACCAACACTTCCACCCTGCACTTCATCACATGTTGTTTCATTTGCCATTTCTGTCAAATGCTCATCTCCTTGTACAACATTCTCTACCACTGCATCGGCCTCTATATTGGCAAATACCTTGACTTTGGTATTTGGAATGACCATCTTTGTTATTTCATTCTCAATGTGAGCATAAGTATCTTCAAGACTTTGACCTTCAACTACATCAAACAAGCCTTCCTTTTCATCTGATAAAGGGTAATTCGAGTCCTCAAAATATCCCCCCTCTCCATTATTAGCATGCTGCTCATCGTTAGAGTCAACCTTGTCATTAGAGTCAGCCTAACAGTATCAGTTGTCTCCTCTGCATTTAATGATCTTTGAGTAGTGTTGTCTTTGGATTCTGCATGGGATTTGATGCCTCAGCAGTGTCTTTAGCCTTGTCCTTAGGGTTGGAATGGGCCTACTCATTTTCAACAGTTTTTTCAGTCTTAAACACATCAACAGCTTTTTCAGTTACTAGCAGCTCGTCATTGCACACAATAGAAACTGCATAAGAAATAATCTTCTTTGGAAGCTCAACCACAGTCTCAATTTCACCTTTTCCGATCAGTAGAAAATTCTCCATATGATAAAAAATTGGTGCTTGTGCATCCATCAACTTACTATGATCTCCCATATTAGACTCTATTGATTCACTCTTTTTAGTTTTTTCAGCAATTGAGACATCATTCTCCAATCAATCACCCTTAGCTACAGAATTTAATCTATTTCTAAATTTATTCAACTTGTCTTCAGTAAACCAACAATCCTTCTTCATGTGTATTGCATATGGGAAATAATGTAATTAGAACAAAAAACTACATAAACTAAGTGCTCGCACATGGCCAATAACATAGCATGTGTATACAAACCACAATTGCACACATACAACAGGTTGAAGAGACTTACAAAATAGGGGTAACCGTCATGGATGCAGAAAATTGGTATGGCATTTTCCATAAACAAATATGCGTAATATAGGAGATAGCATCCACAATCTTCCGCATTTGTCTCCTGTAGAACCTATTCATAAATTTACCTCCCAATAAGTGTATATCACCCTCAGCTATAACATAAGACAACAATGCCACACGTTCTATAAAGTATGACTAACCTTGGGATCATAAATGGAATTTTGTATATTGTTTCCCTATCCACAGGCCGCCCATTAGTTAGAAGGATGTCCAGCACAAAACTATCCATAAAAAAAAAAAAAAAATGATGTCCAACGCAAAACTATCCGTCACATAACTATCCAGCACAAAACTATCCTTCAAACATGCTAAGTATTTAGTTCATTTTTTTTAAAAAAAAAAAAGGAAAAGGGAGCCTAACATATGCTCTTATATAAGATTCAAGTCTATGTTCTACACTTTGAAGAGAGTCCAACAAGACTATACATTGACTCTTAGATTCTAAATCTTCATTAAAGTTGCATAATATCAATAAAGATCAGTGAGACCTACAAAAATAACAATTGATAAAAACTGATCAATAACAAATGAAGCACAGATGAATGGCATTGGTTTGGCCATCTCATTTAATGTAAAAAATAAGTAATGTAAATAACACAAATCAGCTCATACCAGATAACAATTGGTACAAGAACAAATTTCTTGGAAAAACATCCACTTTTGTCAACCAATCCAACACTTTCTCTTTATGTAAACTTGTATATATATAGAACCACGATGAGTCAAGATGTGCAAATGCAGTTCTCTTTTCTTCGGGAATTTCCCTCAAGAGCTTTCTGCAAAATTCACTACTACCGTTTAAAAGAAATAATAATAAAGGAATGAGGGTGCAAACCCACAATTTCAAATGCTAAAAATTGTAAAAAATCTTACACCAAGAAGTGTTCGACGATTTTTGAGTCTAGAATCCCCTCCAATTTGCATCCTTGGCTAGACTTTTGTTGATTCCTCTGACTACGTACATGAAGCCTTCTAGCTTCTTTGCTACTTCTTCTATGCATCCTGTGGGTTTATCTCGAGGTTGATCGAAGCATCACAATAGAGGAAAATTATTGAGATGATAAATAATGATGAAACAAAATTATAAAATATCATGAAAGGAAAGGGCAAGTGTATTTGGAGGGAGATTAATGTAATTCCCTATGCCTTAAATAAAAATTTGGAGGGAATGTTAGGTTCATCCAAATTTCTCTCAAGAGAAAAATGAAAAAAATGCATTGATCCACGAAGGAAAATAGTTTTTCCTTTTCCAAAAATTCATAAATCAACACACATTCTAATACATCAAATTAAGCCCTACTATAGGTAAACCCTAATAGACATTCTCCTTCATAGAATCATCAAGTAAACCCCCATCGTAGGTAAACCCTTAAGAACCTTCATTCCACGACATACCCCCATTAAAACACAAAATGTACATCAAACTCATTTTAAACAATAATGCCAGCTTCGCAAAGACTAGAAAGCATCATCTTCGAGCTTCGCCACTGCCGGCGTTGGAGGAAGAGGGGAAGGAGGAGAAATGGAGCTAACCAAGATGATGATTTGTCCAATGATTTCTTGCTTTTTGTGTTGTTATGCTGAGACACTCTCTTGGCTATTCTTATTTTTCTGCGTCGTGTGCCTTGCTATGGAGCCGGCCCATATGATGATTTGGAGAACTTGGCGGCATTTGTGTGCGACCTCTGCAACTTGTTTAAATTCTTCATACTTGTTTTATTTTATTTTTCAGTTGTGTACAGTAAATTGACCAAATTACCCTTCAAAAAAGTCAAAGTTAGAGTTGATTTTTTGACCGACGGTTGACTGGCCAAAAATTGATCACAAGGACTACATTTCCAAAAAAAAAAGAAGAAGAAGAAGAAGGACCAATGTTTTCAAAAAAGAAAAAAAAAAGATAGGGGACCTAAAAAGTTGAAAACAAAGAAGAGGGACCAGTGTTATAAAAAATAAAAAGTTCAAGGATTAAACTTGACAATTTACCTTATATTTTTATTAAAAATATAAAAATCGTAATCCATTTTGAATAGTTCAATCTTTTTTAAATTTAATTTTTATTGTTAAATGATGTTGCAAGTTCATGCGAACACTTGCACGCCCCAAATCCCAAGTAATGGGGTCAACATGATTTTCTGTTGCTTTATATACAACCTATTCAAGAAGGATGGAACTTTTTTAATGTTTCTCTTTTATTCTGATGATTTAGAGTTTGAAAGGGTAATTAACATTTTTTAAATTTTTTTTAGAAGGCAAGGGGGAAAGAAAAGCAAGGAAAGGGATAGAGGAAATGATAAGACGTTGCCCAGTGTCGAATTCGAGACATACATCTCAAGCAATAATTCTCCTACCACTAGGATAAGTTAACCTAAAATAATGGTGGATCATTTCTCTCTCTCTCTAAAACTCTTTTCTTTTCATTGTTTCGTCCTTAGAAATTATTGTGGCTGCAACGTTATATCAACTAGCAGTATCACCATTGCGAGGGTAATTATACATATTGGAAACTTGCAATGTAGGCATAAGTTCATTAATTACTTGCAATATAGGCTTAAGAATTTGAAATTATTCTATCTGCAACGTTATATCAACTAGGCTAGCTGGAAGTGCTTTACCATGTTATTTTTGGTCATTTCATCCGTAATGTTAGTTGCAGTCCGCAAAACGTTTTTCATCACACATTCAAAAATAATGTGATTCAATTATCTTGTATGAGTGAGTATAACAATTTCTATCATTATGTAATTTATTTACTTTTGAATTTTTTAAAAGTAAAAATTATAAAAAAAAAAAGAATATTCGAGATTTGAGTAAGGTGAGTTTTATATACTGCAATTGTTCACATGTAGGAATTTTTTAGGGAGGAAACAAATTGAAGTCATTCAGCATAATGCAAACAGAAGACATTCAGCATAATTAAGTACATTATTAACCCCACTAACAAGAGTAAAAATACATCATTCAAAGTAAGAAAATTAATTTGAAAATAATGCAAACAGAAGGATTCAAATTATCAAAAATAATCTTGAAGTATCAACTAAGAACCTTCAATTATGGGGTATGAAACAGAATAATAACCTCCTTTCCCTTTGACCCTAATTGCTGTAAAACTTAGCAAAACAGAAGACTTGAAGCAAATTCTTCTATGTTTCTGTCAGAACTTCCACCTTCACTTACTGCCTCTTTGGCCAATTCTTTCCATTTGATGGCATTTCTTTTCAGTTCCTTCCCTCTCTCAGTCTCAGTGACTTGTCTTATACAATGTTCAATTTCTTCTCTTGTAACCATTCCATTCTCATTGACCGTAACTCTAACTCCTGCTTCCCATACATCTGCAATAAACTTGGCATTTGTACTTTGATCCACCCATTGCGGCACTGCGATCATCGGCACGCCTGAGCTCAGTGCTTCTAGTGTTGAATTCCATCCACAGTGTGTCATGAAACATGCTACAGCCCTGTGAGCTAAAACATCAAGCTGAGGGCACCAGTTGATGATTAGACCCTTTTCTGATCTCTCAGACTTGAAATCTTTTGGAAGCTTACTCTCTTCATCTGCCCTAACCACCCACAAGAAGTTACAGTTGCTCCTCGCTAGACCTTGTGCCACTTCCTCCATTTGTTCTTCTGTCAATGATGCCATGCTCCCAAACGACACATATATGACTGAATCTGTTTCTTTTTCATCCAACCACTTCAAGCAAACTTTAGTGTTCGTCTCGAACAAATAGTTTCCATTTTCATCGCTGCTATTCTGCTGTTTGTCAAGGAGCACTGATGGAGCTGTTGGTCCTATTGTCAAAATTGGCCATTTGCTGGCTATCCAATTTGTCACCTGACAAAGTTCAGTTCACCAGTTTAAATATTATCATTGACTTTTGGAATGATAATCCCTAAGATAAATTCAATACGCATTGGAGAAAACTTTTAGGTTGCAGTAAAATTTAAACAATTACTATGTCGAATGGATGCTTTCCTAACTTACCTCAGCCTCCAACTTGTTAAAAGTATTGAAGAGAATATAATCTGCCTTATCAATATTTGAGAATTGACCACAAACAATTGCTTCAATAACTTCCTTTGCATCCTGGTTGAAGAAGCCGATCCTGGGTAGGTCATTGCTCTCTAAGGGTGGCAGACAAGGCAGTGATATCCTAGGCTCTTCAAGAGGTGTCATTATGGTCCCTTGAAGCATATGGTAGTAAACGGCAGAGATAGAGCAAGGTATGGTAAAGAAACAAGCTCCTCGGAGGCCAAGCCCTTGTACAACATCCAAAATCCATGGCATATTTGAATCATATATCACAACTTTAGGTGGATTTTCTGACCTTTTATGTTTCTCAATGAGTTCAGTCATGCCTTCTACAGATGAAGCTCTGAACTTGGTGAAATTGGCCCTCATATACAACTTCAAACTTTCTTCTGGATCCAGGCCATCGGCAATGGACTCAATGCTGATCAAGCTGGGGGTTTTGGTTTTCACAGATTTGCACATTGAGGCTATGGTAACAAAGGTGATCTTGAAACCTCTAGAAACCAAACGGTTGCAGAAATGCAGTAAAGGATTTATGTGACCCGCTGCTGGGTAAGGAAAAGCAATAATATGACTCTTGCTCGGAATTACATCTACGGTGCCCATTGCTGCTATTTTTTCTCTCTTCTTGTTGGATAGAGAAAACTTGAGTTGCTAAAACAGAGTCAAAAATACTTTAGGTTAAAAAAAAACTTTTCCACAACAATGTATGCATAAACATAATGTATAAGGTCATTATACCATAAAACCTCTATGTATGTTCAAAAAATTTTTGCAACAATCAAAATTTTCAACATATTTCAATCCTAAAGCTTTTCATGGTTCATAACTAATGATTTGTAACACAGTTCTAAAGTAAGTTATAAGATATCTCGTCACCCTTTAAAGATCCTCTTATAAACTCTTCCTAAATTTTCAATATAAAGACATAAAAAAAAATTATGAGCCCAAAACCCTTCTCAAAACTTTATAATGCATTACTCCAACAATTACACTCCATATAGGTTAGCGGCGTGACCTCATTGTTGAACCGACCGACCAAACCAATGATTCAAGGTTGAAATGGTCAATCATAACGGGCCTAGCCGGTCTGATTGAGATTTGGAAAATTTTCCCAACCATTGTTAGTTGACTCCTTTTTTAAAAAATAAAAAATATTTTTAAATTTTCTTTTTTTCCTTTTTTTTATACAAATCTCTTTCAATACTCTCTCAAGTCTCAACAATCTCACTTCAAATTTTATTTGAAGTTTTCAATTCTCTAAAAGATCTCATTATGAAAAATTATTTACGTTAATTTTCTCAAATTTTAATATATTGGGCAAAACTAACTCATTATAAGTCATCATCATCATCATTATTATTATTAGTATTATTTTATTTTACTTATTGGACTGAAAATTTTAATCCATTTATCATTATTTAAAAAAAATTTAAAACTTTTTGCCAAAAAATTTAAAATAAAAAAAGAAGAAAAGAGAAGGAAAAGAAGAAGAAGAACTAATGGTTGGCCTGTAACTTTAGCTGTCAACTGATGGTTGACTAACCATGGCCAACTAGGGTGGTAAAGTTAAGATTGAGGTTGTCCATTTTGGCCAACCGTCAACCGGCATTTGAGAACTCCACTGATCATAATCCTTTAAATATCATTCACATACATTAATTCACATTCAATTTCACTCAATTGTATTGTATCAATTCCCAAAATTTTCCCAATTGTTCATAAACTTCATCTTTCAAGAATCCTAACAAATTGTTCAAAATGATATAATGTGATGTATCTGGGTATTTTCTATGTCAATTAGTCACCAATTAGCATTCATTTTCATTCAAAGTGCATATGCATAAGTAGGAATTGAAAACCCCCAATTTATAACCCCAATTATACCAAAATGGAAATTTATTGAAATTCAAAAATAAACCACAGATTGACAAAATTATCCTATTTAACCAGTGGAAATTCATTTGGTAAAATCAACCCCCCCCCCCCCAAAAAAAATCAATTACACAACATAAAAAAATCAATAATACTCATCCTAGGTGCCATTGATAAGAGGAGGAGAAATGAGAGAAATTTCACCTTGATTGGAAGCTTGAGTGTGAATGATGCCAAAAGTTTGATTTTGAGTGATTAAATGGTGAGTTTTCACAGAGAGAGAGAGAGAGAGAGAGAGAGAGAGAGAGAGAGAGAGAGAGAGAGAGAGAGAGAGAGAGAGAGAGAGAATGTAAGGAGGCTACAAGGATTGAGAAATGTAGGATTTCATCTGACTTAGGGTTTACAAAGAATGGTCTAGAGTTGGTCAAAGTTATTACAAAAAGGGTGAGCAAGTTTTATAAATTTGAACTTAGCCCCGCTAACTTTTATTTCAACTAAAGTCAATCCAATAATAATGATGAATTGAGGTCATCAATGGTAATGGCCCTTGTAATAGCATTTATAAGTTTTTCAGAGTTCAAAAATATGCTTATAATGGATAAAATATATTTTATTTATATAAAAGCTTCCAAAAAGAGAAATTCCTTAAAAAATATTAATCATGCCCATATTTTCACATAAAAGCTTTTATAATGAAATTAATAGTATTCTAAACAAGTAGACATCATTTTCTATAAAATAGGGCTATTTTTCAAAAAATAACAGGGCCAAAATCATCATTTTACGAAAAATACATAGGTAGACCTTAAACTCATATATTTCCATCATTCACCACGTAATTCTATATTTCAAGCTGCTAAACACATCACCTATTACTTGAAGTACTCACCGGGTCCATGTTAGAATTTCTGTACTCAAAGAGACATAAATATATAATAACATTTGAAAAAGTTCATGTGAGCATATAAAAGTAAACGTCCATTCCATTTAAAAGGAGGTGGAAGCAGAAGGAGCAGAAGCTTAATTTAACAAACTTTTACTAAATGGTCTTAAACACCCCTAGTGTGTGTATATATATATATATATCAAATCTATATATATATAAAAATTGAAGAAAAAGCCTATCATTATGAGACGTGGAAGCATCAAGGTGACATGTGCTAAATAAATTTTTTTTAAAAAAATAAAAATTATATTTGAATTCATTTAAAATATTAATTAATTAAATTAACTAATAAAGTATATATATATTTAATATTAATACATTGAAATGTGTGATTCTTTGAATACTATCTAAATTTATTTTAAAATCTTAACTAATTAAATAATTAATTAAGTTAATTAATAATATATATATAATATTAATACATTGAATCTTAATAATATAATAACTCGTGTAACCCCCGGGACATCAACCTAATATGTAGAAAAAATGTATACTCTAATTGTGTACCCAGGTAGAGTAGGAATGTGGCCTCATCTTTCACTAAGAGGTCTTTATAAAATGAGATAATTAATAACAGAGAATTCATGAAATTATCTAAGCCATACAATAAATTAAGCCTTAAAAAAAAAAAAAAAACTGTCTTTCAGGCTTAGCAAAATACTAGTCAACAACACCAGTACACAAAACATAAAGTTAAGCTGAGTCTCCAAAGACATAACATTAGGTTTACAATCATCCCAAAGTAAATATCACGTGGAGAAATCCACTAAAGTCTTACATCCAAAGCAAAGCGACACTGGACAAAACTCTACCTTGGCTTTCCGATATCATTCTTGGAAAGACTGAAAATATGGTAAAACATGAGAGACGATGGATTCTCATTGAGTTCCTGTGTGCATATGATAGTTCAAGACATTCTCATAATGCATGAATTTTAACAAAACATTACACAAACAATCATCCCACAAAGCATAAAATAAAACTGTGGAAGCAATAAAATTGATTATTAAAAAATTCTAAAATTCCATGATGATATAATTCCTAACACCAAATTTCTTTTTTGGCGTGTGGTGAGCTGATACTTTGTAAACAATTGAAAAAACACATTTATAATTTTAAAATTCATTTATTTATCAACGAAGTTGCATGCAACTCTCTAAAAGACCATCGGAGGACACACAACTCGCTTTTAAGTGATCTTATGCATAGGTGGACATATTAAGCACTCGCATATACAAGAGGATACGAGCAACTCTCCTCAAACACACATAGGGTTGTCTTATTGTCCACTGAGAGTATAAAACTTTCTCACCTTGTTTTGAGAGTGATAACCTTCCAAAACTGATTAGACTACTTGATATTGCCGAACTCTATCTAAATATAACCCCTCAATTGAAATTCCATCTAAATAATTTATACGATGATAAATAGATGGTTTGAAATATCTCAGATGCCCTTATCATTTATCACTTTTACTATTTCTATACAAAATTCTTTTAGAATTAAAAAAATCCAATAAGGAATTAAAGAAGAAAACCAGATCGATTAGCAAAGATCTATACCAAAACTCTTTTATAATTTAAAAATGTCTTTTAAATCAGGAATTAAAAGAAGAAAACCAAACCGATTAGCAAAGATCTGCACCTAATCGTAGGTACAGAAAAAGGCAAGCAAGAAAGAAGAGAGGTTAGCAGGTCGGCAGCGATAATGGCCATTGAATACTTTAATTGACTACTTTCTGTTGTGTGTCATTTTGAGGGAGCAACATTGGCAGTGGGGTAGCGCATTACTAAAAACCATATCGAATATGACCATTAGAAAATTGCCGTATTTAGTGTACCAATTGTTATATTTAGTATATATGACAATCAAACAGTGTTTTTCAACTATCACAAAAAAGCCTATCATTTTCAAAACACAACAGCTAACAAATCATCATATTAAGTAAATAATAATTACGATAGTTAATTACAAACGTTGAAAAAATTACTTTGGAAAGTTCAAAAATAACAATTAATGAAACCGTCAGTATATAATAGATAAAAGCATAGTACATAACTTATAAAACGTACGACTACATGCAAACATCATATATGCTTATATCATAATAAGTCGGCTAATAAACTGTCGGATTTACTTATCTGAAAATGATTCTAACAAATCGTCATATTAAATTTTTTAATATGACAATTTTGATAGTCCATGATCATTGGTTTCATCGTAAATGGCTGTTGTTGGATGTTACTACTTGAACAACAAATATGATGCCTGTGGTATTTTGTGTATTATTTATAATGGTTTGAGAATATCGTATTTGCTTTTTAACAACAAATATGACATTTTTGTAAATTCACCTTAGTATTTTGTGTATTATACACAACTGTTTCGAACCGTCATATTTGCTTTTTATTTTTATATTTTTTACTATTTTAGCTATTTTAGACTTATCCACTTATAATTTAAAATCAACCAAGATAAAATTTAAAGTTAGCCAAGCCAAATTTCAACAATCAAATCATTTAAATCTCCTCAACAAAGTCAACACCAATCATAAATATAATCTCTTCAATCTCTGAATATCAAATATAATCATAAATATAATATTCCTAGACAAGAAAATACTCCATATATAAAAATAAGTAATACTACATATCTAACAAAAAGGAAATAGAATGTATCAATTATAAGTAACTACGTATGGATAATAATGTCAAAGTATTTGCTTTTAGTACTAAGAATGCAAGATAGGCTACAAACACAAAGTGTCGACTCTCAAGTAAGAAGGGTGTCGGTCTTGTGGGATAAACAAACTTTGTACAAGACGTGGGTATAGTCATGGGATAGATGGCGCATAGACAAGTTGAATGTCTTGTATAAGGCTCTGTGTTGTATTGTGTCTTTTGTAACGTTTTCTTTGTATCCTACTATTAACAAACAAGGTTTGGCTTTACCGATAATCGGCTTGCTTGTACAACTTTTTTTTTTTTTTTCTTTACGTTTCTTTTAAAAAAAAAAAATTGTGAAGAAGGCTAATTGATTGGTAGGCTGGTAAGGCTGTGTAAGGGTTGACAAGTTGCAATTGTAATAAGATGCACACATATGTAGAATTCAATTATGGACTTATTTCACCATTAAAATAATTAACAAAAGCTACTCTCCATTACTCAAATGAATGATACATAAATTGATAAAGAAAACTTATTCATATGTACTTGAATCTTCAAAGCTTGATATCAACATGAATGCACATTTTAATCTACAAATGTATGACAATGTGCGACTATAAAATTGCAAATAATTTGTGGACAAAAAAAATTGAATCTTGACTCAAATCAATCAAATTATAAAATAGCGACTATCTTATATTCTATTTCTATAAATAATTGTGTTAAAAAAATACTAATTCCTCTTGAACTTTGGTTTATTTTTAATTTTATCCTCCTTATTTCAAAATTTTGGTCCCTACCTTCCAACTCTTGAAATAAGTTAGTTCTTACCATTCCATCCAATTTAGGTATTAAGTACTACCACTTGACTAAAAAAATGAACACATTTACAAACTTTTATCCCTTTTTTTTTTTTTTTTTTTTTTGCTCTGCTTCCCTTTCTTTCTCTTTCCCAAAGCAATGAATGACACCAATATCTGCTACCAATCAATCTACAATGCCTCCCGTCCCTCTTCCCCTTTTCCTCCTTTTAGGACCTCAACATCCTTAGCCTAGATAGATTCCTCGTCAACTCTTTATAGGACTAATAACCTGGATTTCGAAACTTCTATCCTAGAGTTCCAATTATGAAAAATTGCTTTCCTTGGTTGCGCCTAATTCTCTTATCCTACTAGTTTCTAATTCTTTGACGAAGTATAGGTTTTTTACTATTGAATTAGAAGATCTAATCCAATATATCATAGAGTTCTAGGTGACTTTGTTGTCCTAGGGTTCTATACTTTGAGTTGGATGTTTGATTAAACAACAACTTTCTTCAATAGTCAATTTTGGTGACCCAATTTGTTCTTGTTCTCTTTGTTGTTTAAACCACAAAATTTCAGATAGTAACATTTGTTTCTAACAAGAATTTTTGGAGTGCCGAGAAGTACGAGCTGCTACTTTTTTGGATCTTGGAGACAGCAAACCCTGGCATGGCGGCTGAGCCGCTGCTGGTGCCAGCCCCTACAGCTGCATGGGGACGTAAGTCCTTTGCAGATCGTTTTACTAAATCTGGTGAAGTCTACTCCACTATCAAATAACCTTTCTCTTACAAGGGATTTTCGGCAATCCTCTTCTGTGATGAAGAGATTTCTTCACTTGCTGCCCCTTACCGTTTTGCCTTGGTGGGAAAATTTGCTCAAGGTCAGCCATCTAAGGAGGATCTTCAAAGGGAGTTTAAAACAATTGGCCTGCGAGGGGAAGTTATTATTCGATCTTTAGACGCAAAGCATGTGTTAATCCATCCTGCTTTGGAGGAAGACTCTCTCCTGCTTTGGATGAAGAATCTCTGGTTTCTTAAAGGGTTTCCAATGCAAATTCTGAAATGGACTAAGGACTTTAGAGTTTCATCAGACCGCTCCATTGTCCCATTATGGGTTTCCTTCGAGCATCTGCCGACTCACCTATTTAGAATGCATGTTCTCTTTGCAATAGCTTCTACGATCGGGGGGCCATTGAAGCTTAATGAAGCCACGGTAAATCTCTCGAGGCCCAGTGTTGCAAGAATTTGCATTGAAGTGGATTTGCTTAAATCAAACCCATCATCCATCTAGACAGGTGAAGGTGAATCTAGGTTTTTCCAATCAGTGGCTTACGAGAACATGCCATCTTATTGCAGACAGTGTTTTAGACTCGGACATGACATCTCTTGCTGCGGTCTCAGAGAGAAGGTCGTGCCTAAGCCTGCCCCACCATCGACTAAGGAACAATGGCTTCCTAAAGCACAGACAACTATCCCACCAGCTTTGCAAATTGTGGACAAACCCCAGAAACCTCAGTGCCGCCACAGCAACTGCAGACACAGCGCGAAATCCCCTCGGCTACATTGCAGATTCCTCTTTTAGAACCAAGCATTCTCCCCGCAGTACCAGTTGTGATGCCTAATAATCAACTATCTGCCCCTTAGGAAGCCGCTAACCCAACTGAAACACCAGGAGATGATGCTGCTGGGGAACAACAAACGGCATTGCAGGCATCAACTTCTAATGTGGCTCTAGTATCATCCTTCGAGAATAAACGTCTAGGTGAGATTATTGATGACATGACTTGCACATATACAAACAAATTGATTTCTGAATCCAGTGATAATGAGGCGTAAAATACTGGCAGGAAGTACAATTCAGATACAGAGAGGCCCCCTCTCAGAGCTAATTTCTTGCTCTTCCTCCAAGCGATAGTGGACAGAAAGAAGGCAACTCATAAAAAGCAAAAGAAGACAAAGGAGGGTGCTGATATAGACATTCGTTTGATGCCTCCCAGAAGGAGAAGACCACCATTAAAGTATTCCTCTTTGCTTTCATCAACTAGTTAACATGAATACTCCCTTTTGGAACATTCGAGGCATTGCTAATGCCTTCTCGCTCAGAAGACTAAAAAAATTGATTCGCACTCATAATTTTTTTTTTTTTTTTTTTTTTTTTGCGATTTTGGAACCTATGATATCTATAGACAATTTGCGATGGTATGTGTACAAGTTGGGTTTTCATTGTGGGTTTTCTAATATCAATTGCAAAATATGGATTTTCTGGAGGGATCACATCCATTTATCAGTTTTAGAAGATAGCTTGCAGGTTGTGCATCTGCATATTTCTATATTTGGAATATATGTTTCTTGCACCATTGTCTATGCTACATGTAATAAGAATGACAGGATTGATTTATGGGCCTCTCTTCGGCTCATAGCTGAACATTCGACTGAAGCTCCTTGGTGGATTGGGGGAGATTTTAATGTGATTGCGGATGTTAGTGAATATTTGGGTTCAGCCACCCCAAACTCTGTTGCTATTACTGACTTTGTGGAATTCATTGATGATTGTCATCTGCATAGCCCGCCTTTTACTGGGAGTAAATATAGAGCAGAATGGGGGAGCGGCCTTGTTTTGAAAGATTAGATCGTATTCTGATTACTAGCAGGTGGAGGGAGGTTTTCCCTGCTACCAAAGTGCAACATCTTACAAGGAGTGGCTCAGATCACTCACCTCTTTTGGTTTCTGTTGAGATGCTAGCTCCTAGCACAGCTCCTCGACCTTTCAAATTTTTGAAGATGTGGAGCACTCACTTGCAGTTTAGGGAAACTGTAAAAGTAGCCTAGTCTCTAGATATTCATGGGAATGGTATGCAAAGACTTCTGGGCAAATTGAAGGCAGTAAAGGTGGATTTGCAACAATGGAACCGTGAGCATGTTGGTAATATTAATGATAATATCTCCAAGGTTGAGGATGAGGTACTTCAGGCTGAACGTGCTTATGAATCGAGTCACACACATGTGGATCATATTTCCCTTCAAGAGAGCAAGGCCAAACTAGCCTTTCACTTAAAGAATGAGGAGGATCATTGGAGGGAAAAATCCAGGATTAAATGGTTAAAAGAAGGAGATGCAGGCATTGCTTTCTTTCATAACTATTGTAACGTTAGGAGGTAAAAATTATGCATTACAGGCATCCAAGATGAGTCAGGATCTTTGCTCCATGACATGGGATTGGTCAAGGCAGAAGCAGTGTGTTATTTCTCTATGCTCCTGGCCCCCTCTGAGGCCCCCAACTTGGACGAGTCTTCCTGGATGTACGACTGCATCCCTTCTATCATTTCTGAACAAGATAATATTTCTCTCTCAGCCTTTCCGTCATTGGATGAAGTGAAAGAAGCTGTCTTTTCGCTGGGAGTTGATAGTGCTCTAGGGCCAAATGGTTTTTAGGAAATTTTTATACTCATTGTTGGGATATTGTGGGATTGGAGGTTATGCATGCTGTTTGGGAATTTTTTACTGGAGTTCCATTTCCGGGAGGCTTTAGTAGTACTATTCTTGTTTTGGTTCCAAAGAAGGCCTCTCCTAGAAATTTTAGGAATTGGAGGGTAAGAACCAAAATTTTGAAATCAGAAGATTAAAGTTCAAAATTTATGAATTATGAGGAACTGATATTGGTTACCCTAAGCAATTTGTTGTCATGAAGGGCAAAACAAATAACTTACTTACACATGAGAAATTGTAATAGCCTACTAAATTGCACATTAGAAAATTAGATAATTAATTAATTAGTCTCAAATTATAAATTAAATGAATTATTTGTGTGATTATTTTGTTTATTCACTATTTGAGAATTCTTAGAGGAAACAAATGAAATTAAGGTGGTTATTTGTATGGTGTGTGGTAAGTTATTTATTCTTGATTGATCGTTATACTATAACTAAAACAATATTACAACAAAAAAATTTCAACAGAGAAGTGATTTCTTGACAAATTGAATTTAAATACAAAACTAGTTTCGATTGTCAAATAATTAAAAGTCTTGATCAAATTTAAGATTAAGACCAATTTTGACAAGTTGACCCATTTTGATCAAGAGAATCCAAGACTCGTGGATTATTTTGACCCATTAAAATATATGAATCCTAACCCTTGAATTTAGCGTGCATTCAAACAATTTCATCTCAATCCTTAGATTAAATATGCCCTTGTGTAAGAGCTTATTTTCCCTCATTTTTACCCCTCATGGCTAGCTGCCTCTCTCGCCCCATTCTCTCAATTTTCTCTTCTCTCTTGTAATACAAAACCCACCATCACTCTCTCCTTTAGGCTGGCTAATAGTCTTGAGAAGCAAGAGGAAAATTTCCTCTTGCATCTTTTCTTAACAAAGTGCAGCACTCTCACTTCTACGATATTTCCCTCTTCCATTTGTCAAGAAATCATACTCACCATGTGCTAGGAGGGCTGTCATTTACTGTGTAAAAGCTTGAACAAGCTTCTAGGTAAGCCTCCAAGAAAATCATTCACCACCTCTTTTCTTCCTTCATGACTAAAATCCATGGCTGCTGACTAGCTTTGTAAATCTGAAGTTTTTTGCTACACTTGTGTTTTATTTTGATGGACGAATGTTATATCTAGTCTAGAGTCATGAGAAACCAAGTAAAAGTGGCACTATATATGTGAAGAATGCATTTTTCTCTTTATTTCTTCGCCCTATTAACATGTTGACCGAAATGTGCATAATCTGCCCAGCTCGGTAGATTTTGAATTCTTGACATTTTTGTGTGATTTGGTGATGTAGGAGTGTCATATTTATACGAAAGAATTGTTATATGATGAGAATAAGAATTCTTTTGAGTAAAGAAATCCATCCTTTAATTTTTGCAATATGATCTGCCAACATGCTATGTTTTGTACACCTTGGTGCAATCTAATGATTAATGCTAGTTTTATGTCTGATTTTGTGTAAGGAATGACGTAGGCATGATGTGGTCTTGTTATGCTGTGTATGGATGATATTATATGTGATGGGGATTGAGATTTGATGTTGATAAAGGACTTAAATTGTTGTGACAAAAACAGACGGTTGCTAGTTTAGTTTAAAAGCCGATGTTGGGGTGCCTTGCATCCCACATCGGATTACCAAGGCATCCTCAACCACCATTTAAACTTTGTTTTTTTAGAAAATCCCACATCAAAATTCCATGAAAACTAACATTCTTAAGATGCCTATAAATAAAGGCTTAGTTTAGTTCTTTAAGGAACACAATACAACAACACCAACATAAGAGTTTGAATAGCCATTGAGGCATTTGTTCTTTGTAATACTCTTATTCTATATTAGTGGTGATTAGTGGCTTAGGAACACTTTCCTTAAGCCTTGTAAATTGTCTTTTTCATAGTAAAGTTTTGTTCCGCCTCCGCCCGTGGACGTAGGTCATTTGACCGAACAACGTAAATTTTTTGTATCTCTCTCTTTTATTTCCTTTCTTGTTATTTATTTTTTTCTCTATGTTATTTGTGTTATTATTATTTCTTTGTTATCATCTTGTGTGACTTTGCCATTGGAGTTTTGGTTTGTTCCTGGGCCTATCCCTAACAAAGTGGTATCAAAGGTACTAGCTCTTGACTCTGTGGCAATGACGATAACAAAGACTAAGGTGGAGAAATTCAATCGGGGTGTCAACTTTGGCATTTAGCAACTCAAAATGGAGGCCATCTTAATTCAAGACGGGGTTGACTTGGCCTTGAAACGAATAGAAGAGAAGCCAATAGAGATGACAACTGCGGCATTTGAAGGCCTAGATAAAAGAGAGAGATCAGGTATCATTCTAAATCTCTCAAATGAGGTTTTAAGAGAAGTTACTACTGAGACTTCTGCCAAAGCTATGTGGGAAAAACTAAAGGCTTTGTATATGAAAAAGACAGTGGAGAATCAGCTCTACCTGAAACAAACTTTATTTACTCTTCAGATGGTTGAAGGTACATCTATTACTTCACATCTTGATACATTTGATTCTCTTATTATGGATTTGAGTAATATTGATGTGAAAATAGATGATGACGATCAGGCCATTTTATTATTGTGTTCTCTTCCCCAATCCTTTAAGCATTTTCAAGAACTATGATGTATGGAAAAGAAACTATCTCATTTCAAGAAATTAAATCTGCTTTAAAAATAAAAGAAATGATTGACAGATATTTAATTGGGGAGGTTAGTGGAAATCAGGCTGAAGGTCTGGTAGCCAGAGGTAGATCTGAAAATAGAACTTGTGGCAGTAGTAAATCAAAATCCAGATATAGAAATTTAGTTTGCAATTATTGTCATAAAAAAGGGCACATTAAGTCTAAATTCTTTAAATTGAAAAATAAGGATAAGCATAAAGAAAGACCTACTGATGCTACTAAAGCTATTGTTGTAGTAGATGAGAGTGAAGGAAATATTTTCTTTGTGGCTGATAGCAAGACAAAGTCTGAAAATAAATGAATTTTAAATTCGGGTTGTTCTTACCATATGTGTCCTAATATGGATTTATTTACCACTTATGAAGCTTATAATGATGGAGTTGTATTGATGGGCAATAATGCCGCTTGTAATGTTGTGGGTAAGGGCACAGTTCGAATTAAAATGCATGATACTATTGCGAGGACTCTCACTGATGTTAGACATATTCCAGATTTGAAAAAGAATCTCATCTCTTTAGGCACCCTTAAGGCTCTTGGGTGTAAATATGCAGCTGAATATGGAGTTATTAAAGTTTGTAAAGGTGCCCTTGTTGTTATGAAAGGTTGTAGGTCAGGTAGTTTATATACTTTGTAGGGAACTACTATCACAGGTTCTGTTGCAGCTTCTACATCAGCTTTGTCTGATTCTGACATCACCAAATTATGGCATATGCATTGGGGCACATAAGTGAGAAAGGTCTGCGCATGTTGAGTAAGGGAGGCCTTCTGGATGGACAAAACACAGGTGCATTGGACTTCTATGAGCATTGTATTTTCGAGAAGTAAAAAAGGGTCAGCTTCAACTCACCAGCAATTTACTGGACTAAAGGTACCTTGGATTATATTCATTCAGATCTTTGGGTTCCATCTCGTATCCCATCTAAGGGTGGTGCCATGTATTTATTGACTTTCATTAATGATTATTCAAGGAAAGTTTGGGTCTATTTTCTTAAGAATAAGAGTGATGTTTACCAAACTTTCAAACGGTAGAAAGTTTTGATTGAGAAACCGACGAGTAAATATATAAAGCGGTTGGGGATAGATAATGGCATGGAATTCTTTGAAAAAAAATTGATAAATTTTGTAAAAATGAAGAAATTGTTCGGTACCATACAATAAGAATGACGCTTCAACAAAACGGTGTTGCAGAGTTCATGAACAGAACTCTTTTGGAAAGAGCACATTGTATGATTTCAAATGCAGTGTTGACAAAGGATTTTTGGGTAGAGGCAATTTCTACAGCATGTTACATTGTCAACCGCGCTCCTTCTACAGCTCTTGATTTCAAAACTTCTGAGCAAGTTTGGTCAGTTACGCCTGCGAATTACTCTGATTTGAAAGTTTTTTGGTGTCCGGTGTACATGCATGTAAATGATGGGAAATTGGAGCTTAGAGTTAAGAAATGTATTTTCCTTGGGTATGCTTCTGGGGTGAAAGAATACAGATTGTGGTGTCCAGATCCCAAATCACCAAAATTTGTAATTAACAGAGATGTTACATTTGATGAATTGTCTATGTTAAATTCCAAAAAAGAGTCTTCGAGTTCTTCTCATACAGATGAAGATGATACGCAGGAGCAGGTGGAGCTTAAAATTAGCATTTATGATCCTTCTAATTTGACTTCTTCTGTTTAACAAAATTCAGTTCACAGTGATGAAAAAGATATAGAAGAAGAATATTCCATAGCCAAGAATAGATCAAGAAGGGAGACTCGACTACCGCAAAGGTATGCAAATTTAGCTGCATATACTTTGCCAATTGTAAAAGAAACATATGGAGATGGTGAACCATCTATATATAACGAAGTTGTTTCATGTGAAGATTCAGCTAAGTGGTTGGTTGCAATGAATGAAGAAATTGAGTCCCTTCACAAGAATGGAACTTGGGTCCCTGTAAAACTACCTTTGGGAAAGAAAATTGTTGGTTGCAAAAAGGTATTTAAGAAAAGGAGAGTACTCTTGGGGCTGAAGATGGAAGGTACAAAGTAAGATTGGTTGCGAATGGCTATAGTCAGGTACAAGGTGTTGATTTTAATGACGTATTTTCACCTACTGTTAAACATAGCTCTATCCGTATTTTGCTTGCTTTAGTTGCTATGTATGATTTGGAATTAGAGAGGCTTGATGTCAAAATAGCCTTCCTTCATGGTAATCTTGAGGAACAAATTTACATGAAGCAGTCTGAGGGATTTGAAATTGAAGGAAAAGAAGACCATGTTTGTCTTTTAAAGAAATCCTTGTATAGATTGAAGCAGTCACCAAGATAGTGGTATAAGAGGCTTGACTCCTTTATGTTTTCATGGTTATTCAAGGAGCATGTACGATAGCTATGTTTACTTTCGAAAGTTACATGATGGTTCTTTCATTTATTTGCTGCTCTATGTTGATGACATGCTCATTGCTGCTAAGAATCTGGTAGAAATCGATGTCTTGAAGAAATAGTTAAAGAGTGAATTTGGGATGAAAGATTTAGGAACAGCTAAAAAGATTCTTGGCATGGAGATCAAGAGAGATCGAGCCCTTGGGAAACTGTGCCTGACTCAAGAAAATTACATTGAGAATGTTTTGGAGAGGTTTGGCATGAAAAATGCAAAACCTGTAAGTACTCCTTTTGCGAGTTATTGTAAACTTTTAGGTTCTAGTCACCACAATCAAGTGAAGAGGAAGATTACATGGCACGCGTTCCATAATCCACTGTAGTCGGCAGTATAATGTATGCAATGGTTTGTACTCATCCGAATATTTCACAAGCAGTTAGTGTGGTTAGAAGATATATGTCTTGTCCTAGAAAAGCACATTGTCAAGCCGTGAAATGGATTCTCAGATATTTGCGTGGCACTTCAAATGCTTGTTTGGAGTTTGGAAAAACTAACAACACTTTGGTTGGTTTTGTGGGCTCTGACTATGCCGAAGATCTTGGTAGGAGAAAATCACTTACTGGCTATGTATTTTGCATTAGAGGTTTTGCGGTTAGTTGAAAAGCTAGCTTACAGCATGTAGTGGCATTGTCTACTATGGAAGGCAGAATATATGGCTCTGACTGAGGCAATCAAAGAAGCCCTATGGTTGAAAGGTTTATTTGGCGAGCTCAGTCTACATAAAGGTGTAACTATAATTTACTGTGACAGTCAAAGTGCATTACATTTGACTAGAGAACAGACGTATCCTAACAGGATAAAGCATATTGATGTGAAATTTCACTTCATTCGAGATATCATTGTTGAGAAGAATGTCTTTGTTCAAAAAATTAACACCAAAGACAATCTTGCTGACATGGTTACGAAACCTCTTCCCATCTTCAAGTTTAAGGAAAATATAGATGTGATTGGCATTCATTGTTCATGATTTGTAGTCTTTGGACTTTTTTTGGAGAAGGTGAAGCAAAGCTGCTATGTTTGAGTTTGGGATGCAAGTTAAGATGGAGATTTGTTAGGGTTCCTTGCATCCCACATCAGATTACCAAGGCATCCTCAACCACCATTTAAACTTTGTTTCTTTAGCAAATCCCAAATCAAATTTTCATGAAAACTAACCTTCTTAAGATGCCTATAAATAAAGGCTTAGTTTGGTTCTTTGAGGAACATAATACAACAACACCAACACAAAAGTTTGAACAGCCATTGAGGTATTTATTCTTTGTAATACTCTTATTCTGTATTAGTGGTGTTTGGTGGCTTAGGAACACTTCCCAAAAGCCTTGAAAATTGTCTTTTTCATAGCGAAGTTTTGTTCCGCCTCCGCCTGTGGATATAGGTTATTTGACCGAACCACGAAAGATTTTTGTCTCTCTCTCTCTTTTATTTCCTTTCTTGTTATTTATTTTTTTCTTTGAGTTATTTTGTTATTATTATTTCATTGTTGTCGTCTTGTGTGACTTTTCCATTGGATTTTAGGTTTGTTGCTGGGGCTATCCCTAATAGCCGAAATGAGTGTTATTTGGGAGTTGAAAACTTTTAAAAGCCATGCTAGAATTTGAGTCTATGAGGGTTGAGATGTGTGTTAGGATCCTTACGGTACAAATTTTTCATGAATCTAATGAAGAAAACCCACATTAATGACCTTTGCACTAAAACTATACAAGCTATGCAGAAAACCCTGTACAGATAGCAAAATTTTAACCCCCCGAAAAACCCCTTTGTCGATTGATTTTGCTTATGATTTTGACGTTGTTGAAGCTTTAGGATTTAGGAAGATTTTAATAAAAGAATCATCAAAAAAGCTTTTGTAATTTTTGAGGGATGAATTTTTCAAGTTCATTGCACAAAGCTGGTTACTATACCGACGCATTTATGAAAAAAAATTGATTGAGTCACTTTTGGGGGGGAATCTTGGGGAGAATAAGACATGGTAATTTACCTAACATACTAAGGTATTAAACTGGAAGTTTTCATTGAGAAATAAAATGATTTTCTCAAATAAATAGGTGGACTAATATGACCTCTGTTTTATATTGAAAATAGAGTTTTGAGTTTGAAGAAGAAAAATGAAATTTTCATATAGGGATGGCTGTAAATGCTTTGAAAATTGGCTTAAATGGATTTTATGAGATGTTTAGAATTATTGGGAATAAATTTGTGAGGGCTTCAATGATTTTAATGGACTTTATGACTTTGAGTGATGAAACCCCATGCTTTCAAAAAATAAACTTTGGAGGGGACTTTTAATCTTGCAAGATTACTTGATTCCATGATGTACTTGGTGAACTAAATTGGTGAGTGAGTTGCTTTGGTAATTAAAGTGTTGTGCATGGTGGTTTAGGGTTTTGTGTGACTAATTATGGTTTGTATGGATAATTAGGGTTTTGCATGATAATTAGGGCTTTATGTCATAATCAAGGCTTTGTTTGGCTATTTATGTTAATAAAGGAATTGGAGACACCTATGCTATATGAATTCATGGATACTTTAGTAAGCTATTAAATTTTCTGATGGGATTCTTTATCCCTAGACTTAAGTTTTATCGCTAAGCACTTTTAGAATTATTTAAGACCTAAGTAAATCTCTAATTGTCCTAGGGTCTGAATTAATATTTTATTTGGAGTGATATAAAGAGAAAATTAATTCCTAGATGTTTTATATAATAGACATGGTGGAGTTAAGCAGAGGAGGAAAAGTAAGAATTAAATTAAGTGAAGGTAATTAGCTAAGTTTGGGTAAAGGTAAGTCCCTGCATCCCAAGCATAATTTAAAAAATGCATATTACGAAATGCGAAATCCATACAAAATATCATGTTTTAATTATGCAAGATTTGCATATATAATATGTGCTTAATTTCATGAAATGTTTATGCTCACAACATGAAAATTATGATCTAAATTATTAGCATATCCTTTGAGGATAATACTTATGTATGAGAATAATGCCTATTATAAATAGTAGTTTCATTATAATTTATTCATACTTAGCTAGGTATTTATGCAAAGATTTTCATGAGTATTATAATTATGAAATAGAGCCTTGCATCAAATATATGTATACATGAAGATATACTTATGCATTTCATGCATAAAAAATATTGCAAAAAACAAGGCATGAGTTTTATTTACAGTGGCTCCAAATATTAATATGTCTTGGATAAATTTTAAGACGGATATAGAAAGGTTAGTTGCGGAAACCTTGGGAAAAAAATGATTGTGGTTGGGAAGAGACTTAGAATTTACTTTAAAAGACTAGAACAGTTTTTGGAAATAAATTAATTATTCCATATCAGAATAATAAACTCTTGAACCATTAAATTGATAACATTGAAATCTCAATGGGCAAGCTATAGGACTAGTCTTCGTTAGACTAGAAGAGGATTCCGGCAGATTGGCTGTCTTCGAAAAATTGTCTTTTCCCAAATGGGGCGACAATTGTATTAGCTAAGTGCGGTCCTTAGATAGCAACGCAATCTCCAAGGGGAGCCAGAGGAAGGTCGTGTGACATCCAGTCTAATTTTATATGAGGGAGATGGCAGGGTATTCCCTCGGGAGGGATGTACGCCCAACCAAATTATTTGGCATTGTATATTCCGTCACCATATATATGACGTAGCATGATCACATTAACACGGTATGGGTATCTGAAGGATACATGGGATATGGCTCTGTATAGGGTTCAAGACTTTTGAAAATTGAATGTTACGTTCCAAAAGTGCTATATAAATCAATTTTACCCAACAAAATATTAATTATGCAAGATACTATTTTTGTACTTAACAAACCTCCACAAAAAGGATAATATATTTTAGATGCAAAAACTATTTGATTTATAAATATATCCATTCAAATCTACATTAATCATGCATCATGATATCAAATTTTGAAACTATAACACCAATTCACACACCTAGGACTTACTGAGATTTTATGATCTCGCATGCATTTTCTAACCATATTTTTAGGGTTAGGGTGATCCTTATGAAGACTAAGGAGTGGAGTCTTCTTTTTGTAATAGTAAAAGTCTTGGTACTATGTTTATTGTCTTTTGATTATGGATGTTTAGAAGTCTCATTGTGAAGACTTCTTGATATTGGGATTGTAATAGTATTAGTTTAAGTTTTTAATTTAATTTCAAATTTTATAGCTTTACTTGTCTTCTTTTTCTTTTTATCATGTTATAAAGACCCCTGATTTGGAGGATGGGGCAACATGCCCAACCTAATTAAGCTCCATAAGTAGTGGGGTGTTATAGAAATGATTTCCATCTGACATAGAATGCACTCAGTATAACAAAATTAGATGCTAAAAATCATAGAAGTCCTAAAATGTAAAGTTGGTTGTGTACGTATTGGGGTTGATGATGATGATGATGATGATGATGGTGATTATTATTATTATTATTATTATTATTATTATTATTATTATTATTATTATTATTATTATTATTATTATTATTATTATTATTATTATTATTATTATTTTAGTGAGTTTTTCTTCCTTAAAGAAGTAGTTATTTAAAATATTTTCTACTATTTGATTTGAGATAAGCAAATTATTGTAAGTCAACTTTATTTCGTGTGCTTTAGAATTCAAATACCATGAGTGTGTGAAATTTTACTCTAATTTATATTTTGCACAACATTAGGAACATTCTCCATGCCTAATTTATATTTCACTATCATGTTTCCAAATGAGAATGTTCCTAATGTTGTGGAATTTCCCAGTTTGAACGCCCCTCCATGTAATAGTGATTAAGTCATTTAACCCATAGGGACTGTTTCTTTGCTTGGATATCCCATAAGATTCGGGACAATAGTGCTTCATTCCAAGTGCTCAAATTCTTAAGTCCCAGGCCACCTTCTTCCTTAGGTAGGCAAATATCTCTGCAGGCCACAAGTGCATGCTTTGAGTCCCAAAGGAAGTCCCTGGTCAATCTGTCCAACTGATTAATAACCACAACTGGAGTTGGAAGTACAGAAAGCCAAAAGCAATCAACTCCTTGCAAGACAATTTGGAGAATGTTCCTATTGTTGTTCCTATTTCCCTTTGGAGAATGCTCCTAATGTTGTGGAATTTCCCAGTTTGAACGCCCCTCCATGTAATAGTGATTAAGCCATTTAACCCATAGGGACTGTTTCTTTGCTTGGATATCCCATAAGATTTGGGACAATAGTGCTCCATTCCAAGTGCTCAAATTCTTAAGTCCCAGGCCACCTTCTTCCTTAGGTAGGCAAATATCTCTCTAGGCCACAAGTGCATGCTTTGAGTCCCAAAGGAAGTCCCTGGCCAATCTGTCCAACTGATTGATAACCACAACTGGAGTTGGAAGTATAGAAAGCCAAAAGCAATCAACTCCTTGCAGGACAGTTTGGATCAACTGCATTCACCCTGCATATGATAAAGACCATGCCAACCATTTTCCAATATAAGAGCCTATCCTGTCCAGTAAAGGACGAAAGTAAGAAACTCTCACTTTACCTGCCATGATTGGAATGCCAAGGTAGCGAAACAGGAAGCCATCTATAGGGATGCCAGTGTCATCCAGAAAAGTATTCTAGTCCAAAATTCCCAACCCAGCAAGGTATATATTAGATTTGTCCCTGTTGATTTCCAGGCCAGAGCATCTTTTTAGTTCCTCTAGACATCCCAGCAAGATGCATACTGATGATCTGTCACCTTTAGCAAACAACATTAGGTCATCCGCAGAAGCAAGGTGAGTAATCCTCAAGTAGTCACACTTGGGGTGGTAGTTAAAAGCAGTCCCAAGTGTGTGAACTTTAACAACCCGAGAAAAGTATTCCAAACAAAGAATGAACAACAACAGAGATATGGGGTCTCGCTAGCGAAGTCCCTTTGCTCCCTTCAAGAACCCGTGTACTGTCCCATTGATAGCAACAAAGAATGAGGTAGTGGTAACGCACTGCTCAATCCAACCCACAAACTATTGCGGGATTCCAATTTCATCTAATAAGTTTAGCAAGAAATCCCAGCTAACCGAGTCGTATGCTTTTTGCAAATCCACCTTAACGGTGCAGCGTGGTGACACTCGCTTCCTGTTGTAACCCCGCAATAGTTCCTAAACTAGTAGGATATTATCCGCCATAAGTCTATCCTCCATAAATGCCGACTGAGCAGGATCCATCAGAATAGGGAGAACAGTTTTGAGCCTGGCTACCAGTATTTTTGAGATAATCTTATAAACCACATTGCAACATGAAATAGGTCTATAGTCCCCCACCCTCTCAACGTGGTCAGATTTAGGAACCAGAGTAATAATCTAATATTTTTTTTTTCTTTTTGATTATCTTATTTGTCGTTGTTTATTTGATTTCAATGATTTTAATTATTTCAAAATTTGAATATAACTTCACAATCTTAGAATGATATCAAACTATATTAGATTAGATAGATAAGAAGTGTATCGAGACAATGTCTGCTGTACTATAAATTGTTAAAAACTAACAATTTGTGATATAATATAATATAATTATTTGATAAGTAGAATGTTTTTTTATAACATGTATAAAATATATAGATATAATATTAGTAAAATGGGAAATATGTCTGGCCTATGAGAGTTGTGACGAAGTCGTTATCCTAAAGACACGATGACCTCCCAATGCATGAGCACTAGTAGTCTACCACGACTCCAAGACAATACCCATTGTAATCCTTGTTGTCTGCACAATATGCACATTTGGAAGAGGAGTAAGTATTTTATAGCCAAAGGTTATCACATGTCTCCTCTACACCTTGGTGTTGCAATGTATTTCGTAAACCCCTTCACACTAACAACTTGGAGTTACAAAATTAATGAGAAGGTTACAAACCTTTAGGAGTTACAATATTAATATATAAGGGGTTACAAATCTTTTAAATCAAATACTTAAATTTGGAAGCTACACAATATAATAAGAGTTACAAATAATTTGAAAATGAAGGTTACAAATCTTCAAATTTAATTTAGACATGGGGGTTTCAAATTTTGAAGTTATTTGGAGATGGGAGTTACAAATTTGAAGTTTAAAAACTTTTTGTTTGTTTTCCATAGTATGCTTGTTTATAATACGTGTATAGATATATAGATATAATATTAGTAAAAAGAGAAAGAAGTCTAGCCTATGGTAGTTATAACAAAGTCACTGTCCTAAAGACATGATGACCTCCCTATGTGAGGGTACTAGTAGTTTACCACACTCGAGATAAAACCTGTTATAATCCTTCTTTTCTCCAAAATAAGCACGCAAGACTGATGAACTTATTCAATCAAATTGCTCTTTTGTAATATAAGAGATATAGGTAAGTAAGAAAAGGAGAGAGGGAAAGAGAAGTAAGTGTTATTTTGCAGCCAAAATACCATGTAACACCCCACTACCTACGTAGCCCAATTGAGTCGGGGATGTCGCCCCATTCTTCGGACCAGAGGTCTTTATAATGTAGTAATAAATAAAAGAGTAGATAAATAAGACTACAAAGTTTGAACTTAAACAAAGACTTCAAATAAGTTTATTACAAACCCAACATAAATAAGTCTTCAAAATAAAAATTCTAAACATTCGAATTAAAAGACAATAAATATTGTATCAAGACCATTACTATTATAAAAGAGAATTCTAATCCTTAGTCTTGATAAGTTCGCCTAACCCGGAAAACATGATTAGAAAAGTTGTGTAAGATTAACAAAATCTCAGTAAGTCCAAAATGTGTGAATTTGTATCACAATTTCAAAATTTAATGTCATAATGCATGAGTGAAGTAGACTTGAACAGATATATTCATAATTTAAATAATTTTTGCATCTCAAATACATTGTCATTTTTTCGGAGATTTAGCAAGTACAAAATTAGTATCTTGTATAATTAAATATTTTGTCGGGTAAAATTATTTATATAACATTTCTGAAACATCAAATTCATTTTTCAGAAGTCTTGAACCCATCATAATACCATATCCTGTGTATCCTTAAGATATCCATACCGTGTCAATGTGATCACATTACGTCATATTTATATATATATATATATATATATATATATGGTAACGGCATAAACAATGCCAAATAATTAGGTAGGGTGTACATCCTTTCTAAGAGAATACCCCCTCATCTCCCCCATATAAAATCAAATCAGATGTCCCACGTCTGTCCTTTGACTCCTCTTGGAAATTGTGTTACTAGCTAAGGACCGCGCTCAACTAAGAGAACTGTCGCTCCATTTAGAAAAAGACGGCTTTTCGGAGACAACCAATCTATCGAAATTCTCTCCTAATCTAACGAAAGCTAGTCCTACAGCCTTACCCATTGAGATCTCAATGTCATTAATTTAATGATTCAAGAGTTCACTATTCCAATATGGAATAATTAAATTATTTCTAAAAATTGTTCTAGTCTTTTGAAGTAATTAAATTCTCAAGTCCCAACCCGACCAACATCAAAACCCTAATTATTTTTCCCCAAAATTTCCAAAACAAACATTTTTATATCCTTTCCAAAATTTATTCGAGAAGTATTAATTTATTTCTCATAATTTACCATAATAATATTTGGAGCCATTACTTATATAACTCACACCATGAACTTTGCAATAATTTTCATATAGGAAATGCATAAGTATATTTTCATGTGTCACATATATTTGGTGCATGGCTTTATTCCATAATCATAATACTAATGAAAAGTTCTGCATAAATGCTTATACATTAATAAATCATAATATCATAATAGAATCACTAATTTCATTCATAAGTGTTTTTTTTCTCAAAAATGCAGGCTCACAATTTTATTCATAAATTACATGCCATAATCGTAAAACATTTCATAAAATTATGGAATATTATATATGTATTTGAATGCAACTTTTGCATACTTCAAACATGGTATTTTTGCATTTTGTGTTATGCGTTTCAAAAGATGTTTGGGATGCAAGGAATTACCTTTATATAAACTAGCAATGATCAACTTAATTTAATTCCTTGATCATCCTCCTATCTCCACCGAATCTACCATAATGTGTGTGTGTGTGTGTGTGTGTGTATGAGAGACTTAATTTCCTATTTATGGATCCCATATAAAATTCTAACCACGATCTTAGGGCAATTTGGGAATTACTTAATCCCTAAGTAATTCTAAACACTTTGCGAAAATATTTAATTCTAGAGGTTATGAATATCCTTGCACAAACCTTAAAGCCTTCTAAGGCAACCAACAAATTCATAAAACATATAAATCCCACAATTTCTCCACTTACACAAATGAGCAAATAACAAAACCCTAATTGCTATTCCAAACCCTAATTACATTCATAATCGTAAATCAACTTGTAATCCAAAATACATGAGTTCCAAAATGCATTAGTTTCAAGAAGTCATATGATCAACACTACCTGCACTAAGTAGGTTATGCAATAAAAATAGTTTTACAAAAATTGAAATCCCTTTTAGTGTTTTCTTTTGCAAAAGGGTTTTATTACCAAATCATCTAATTCATTAATAATCATGAAGCTTATTCAAAAATATTTCTACTTAAATTAGACATCCCACAAAAATCCATTTAAGCCAAATCTAATCACTTTTATTGCCCAATTTTTATGCGAACACTCTTTTATTTCAAAATCCAAAACTCTGCTCAAAGGAATATAACGAGGGCAGAAAGATTAGTTTGATTACCTAAGCAAATCAATTTGTTTTCTTATCAAAAATTTCAATTTGAAACCTTAGGGTATTATCAGAATTATCATATAAATGTTTCCCAAGGATTCCACTAAAAAACAAACAATTTTTGCAAAGTGGTGCATCGATCGCTACAGTCGACAGTTGAGCAATCATTTTTGAAAACTAATAACTCCCTAACGAGACATGCTTTTCCAGTGATTCTTGTTTTAAAATTTTCCTAACATCTTGAAGTTTTTACAGGAGAAAGTGTGTGGTTAAATTCAATTGGTATGTGTAATTTTCAAAGGAAAACATTTGTGCCATTTCCACAGAGTTTTGATTGCAGAGTCATCTACCAAAAATTATAAAGCTTTGTTCCTTTCATTTTTCTCATGCAAAAAGCACATAAATACACTCCCCACATAACATAAATCACTCAGAAAGTTCAACCCAAGTAAAGATACTTCAACTTTCAAACACAAATTTCAGAACCATTTCGAATTATACAACAGTCTATTTTGATCACCCTAATAACACACTTAATGCCCATATCAAATCATACCATTTACTTATATAAGCCTATTCATACATTCTAGCACATGTTACCACAAAATTTAACTCATATTCCACACGAAATCATAAGAGAAAATTAACATTTCACCCTAAATACCCATTTTGGACAGAAACATAGTATTTCAGTTTTTCATTCAAATACACTAAACAAAATGATTTCTTCACACCAAAGACTTGACTCTCACAATGTATAGCGTGTCTCTAACACAACCATACCATCTCCACATCAACATATAACACAAAAACATCATTAAAATCAAAAGTTTCAAGCTGGAAGAAACACAGATTTTCAGCCAAGGCTTTTGTGAAGGGGGAAAAAAAAAGAGTTCTGAGAGGCTTACCCATGAAGCTTGGTTAAGTTACAAAGAAACACAGCAAAAGGGAGGCTTCTGGTCTTCAAAATTTCATCAGCCTCCCTTGAGATTTCATGAAGGAAAAATTGAAGGGGCCATAAGAGATTGTTTTTTGTGTGAAGAAGAAAGAAGATAGGAATAGTTTGGAGATTACCTTGAAGAACTCTTACTAAAACTTTTAAATCAATACAACACTATAACCAAAAATACTTATAACGATATTTGTCATATGTCATAAGAAATTAAAAAAATATTGGTGTAGATCTATACTAACATTTCTTACAAATGTAGTATATATGTCCCAATATTCATAGTCACAATGATTTATGACAACAGTTGTAACAAACGTCAATACCTAGTTATTCCGACATATATTAGTATTTTTCACAACATTTTAAAATGTTTGGATACATTTTTTCTCTGGCATGTATAAATAGTCAAAATATGCATGCTTTACCGACATTTAAACATAGTAAGGAATACTTAGTTATTTTGACATTTGTTACTGTAAGGATTCGTGGACTCCTAAACGAGAAAAACATCCGCAAATCCCTTCCGAGGATCCAAACTAAACAATTAGATCAATTAGGGGTTTTTCAGAATTACCTCTGTATTGCTGGAAGTACGACTTCTGCCTTCAGATTATCCACGCGTATGCACACAATAGACAATCACCATATGCTACAATATGCGAACGTCCTCTACTAGTTCACATAGTGAATGACAAGGAACCAGGGGTGCTAACGCCTAGGATTTCCGCGAGGCTTATATTTCTAGTGAGTTTTTTTTTTTTTTTAAGACAAAGGTATATATTCTCTGCAGGATGGCTAGGGTTTTAATATTATAAAACCACATGGTCTTTTTGAGTCAACATGTCACGAGATCTTATCATATCTTATTCCGATATCAAATCAAATTCGAAAAAGATACGATAAGATTCTCAGGTTATCTTGGTAAATTACTAATTAATATACCAAGCCAGATTCTATGAATATGGACATCTTCCAGATATATCGAATCTGAACATTTTTTTTAAAAAAACGAATGTGGACATCTTCCCATATGCAATTAACCTAGACACGTTTCCAGATACATTAAATTTGGACATCTTTTTAGATTTGATGAACTTGGACACATTTCCAAATGCATCAAACCTAGTCATTAGAAAAATAACCTAACTTGTTCGCTTATTGTGTGACTCTATAGGTTCATTTAACGCTGACAGTATGCTCAAATCACATTTACATGACCCACAAGTTATAAGTGGTTTCTAAAAAAGTATTATAACTACCAGGTTAATTGAAGATGAATGATCTCTTTGAACCAAACTATAATTTAATATTTAGTCCTTTTGTCACACGATATCTTGATTAAGCATAAGGCATGGAGCATATCATCCTTATTGAGCTTAATCGAGTATTTCTTGATCTCATAATAGACTTTTCAAATAAATGATATCAATATCTCAAATTGATATATTTGGGCATGACCATGTATTTTAACAGTCTAACTTATCAAGGGGTCCATGGACATCTCTCCCAAGAAAGAGAGGGACAAATTCCTTCACTATCAATCACATTTCTCTCCTTGTTTTATTCTATATCCTACAATAGTATAATTTTATTATCTAGTTAAAGATAACTTTAGAAAATATCAAGATATATAATTTATTAAGTAGGAAATTATGATGAATTCAAGTCAAAGAACCTCTAATATCATTATGGCTAGAAAGTACTTATGGCATGTCACGTGAAGTATTCTCATAGTGCATCATGTCCAATACAATGTTCTCTAATATTTGTTTATATTTTGATTTGATATCCCATATATCCATGACTAGTAAAACATAGCCATCAAGTTACAAACATACTAATCTTAATTTATTATTGTTCCACCAATAACAATTGATTAAGGACTATTTAAGAATAGCAATTCCATTTGTTATAGGGTTTTACTATCAAGTCACATATTTGATGACCATAAAACGAAATGCACTATTCATGGAAAGAAATGCCTCATATTATTACAAAATATATAATGACAATAGTATAAGTACAAATTGTTTAAGACATATCCCCAACAGTTACGTCATTCTAAAATATGTTGCCAAGAAATTTTACGATAAAAGGCTTTGTGTCGATAAATTAAGTTGTCGGCGCTTTTCCTATAAGCGTCTTTAAATTTATTACATTTAGATTCTCTAACGTAGTCGACATAATGACATTTTTTAACGGTGTCTCAAAATTTACGTCACAAAATTTTGATTTTGTCCACTTTTCTAGCGACGTTTTATGTTTATAGCCACTCAAATTTGGCAATACTTTGTTCCATAATGTCCCAAAAATAACGACACCTGAATGCAATTTCATCCCTTTTTTATCACACAATCAATCATAGGGTTCCAAATTTTTCCTACCATATTTTTAAATCATCCCTAAAATAACTAGACTTTTTTTATGTATGCATCCCTCTTTTTGTTACACTATATAAATAGTATCCCAATTTTGGCCTCACTTTTTTTAAGCGTTCCAAAATCAACAATTATTATATTTTATTATTTGATAATTTTTTAAATTTAAAATCTCATAACAAATGTTTCTCATTCTTTATAATGTAGAATAGAAAGCTGTAAAGTAATGATACTTTGAAACAAAATGAATAATATTTATTTAAATAAATCGCATAAATTATAACAAAATTTAAATACTCATATTCAAAAGCATTTAAGCAAATGTCTAACTATAATATAAATGTTCAATTTTATTGGCAAACTAAAAAAAGGGGGGTGGGGGGGTTCTTCATATGACTGCAAACTGATGGAAATCTAATAGAATGAGAAACTTGTTTCTTATAATCATTCTTCATTACCTTGTACTCGTGCTACATACTTTCTATTTTTACCTTATAACTTTAGTTCATGTCATATAGCTTTTTTTTGAAGACTTTTTACTTTAGATAGATTTTTACATTTTAATTGACTTTTGGTTCCAAAAAGCGGTGTTGGATTAACTCCTAATCCATATCCTCTAACTCTACCAAATTGATCTTGACCTAAAACTTCATTGAAGACTTCATCCTCGACTTCATTGGCATTACGATTCACATTTAATGCCATATGTTTTGCAACAATGTTATTAGCTTTTGCGTTTTTTATAACAATAAACATAAAAATTAGAGATCATATGAGAATAATGTACATTAACTACAAGTAATAGCTTTTACTTTGACAATTAAAAAAATTCATTACCACGACTTCTTGGTTTGCTCTTTGATAAAATTCCGATCCTTTCTAATAAAAGTCATTCTGAAGAACTCAATCTGCCATGGTTTTTTCCCATGAGTCATTTCTTGTTTTAAAATTATATTAGCCAATTTAATGCTAAGAAAGTATAGGAAACAAAAAGTATGGGAAAAAGTAAAGGCATTACACTTCATTTAAAACTCATATATTCGTTCCTTCCTCTTGCAAAACTCTTCAAACCACTAGTATGGAGAGTTTTATTATGAGCTCGAACTGCTTTACCCTTTTCGAAAAGATTCTAACAAAAATAAAAGAAATATGTGTGTGTGTGTGTGTTATGCAAACTATGATAAAAGTCACAAAAAATTAATTTAATATAAAACCCAAAAAAAAGAGCATTAAAAAAAATCACCTTTGCTTTCTCTAAAAACCAATATTTCACAAGTGTTTTCCATTGAATTGGAAAGATTCCAACCGGTACTGAATTGAATATTTCTTCTTGAAAGTGTTATCTGGCAAAAAATGCTTACATTTTAAATCGAATTTGTATCATTCCACTTTTGACCAATTGATTGTAGCACCCACTTTTCAACTTCAACATCATCAAGAATTTCAAAGTTTCTCGATAAGATTGTAAAATAGTTTAAATAAGAACAAATAAATGGTATTAAAAATAGAAAAAATTTAAATTTGCAAAATAAAAGAAGATCAAGTATGTTTACCTTAGTCAAAATTATCAAAGTCCCCTTATTATTGTTAGACATTTTCCTCCAATCCATCTATTCAATTGAACAAAACTCCTTTTTCCTCGCCATAGTTCCCAACCAACCACCTAAGATTCCACCTCTTTTTTTAATTGGTTGACCTAACACATTAAAGTGAACTACAATCCACTCATTATTCGGCATTGTCCACACATCTTTAGCATGTATACCTCACTTTTTACGTACATTCCCTTACGCATCTGCAACATAATTAGTTATATTTAACATTAGAAAAGTAATATTTCAAAGACCATATAATGCCGTACCCTTTATTTCTACATCATCATAAACTACGCCGCCTGGGTCTTCTTCTTGTGCTTGAGTATCAGTGAATTGGTACTCACTAGGTGGTTGAGTCTCACTATTAGAATTTGAAGCGTTCAATTGAATTGCTTCCGGTACAAATTAACCTTGACAATTGTCATTGCAGTCTCTTAAACGTTTTCTTTCCTTATAAAAAACTTAATAAAAAGTCAACAGTTATTTCTTAATAGAAATTAGAAGTAAATAACATATATATGTCTTTAATCAATAAGGAAGCAAAATAAAAAAACGAAATAATATAAAGTTAAACCAATGCCCAAAAAAGCACTCCAAGAATAGGCTAGATCCAAAGAGCTAAGTTTTCCCATTTTTGAGAGAAGAATATAAGATTAAAAAAAAAAAAAAAGAGCTGATATTGCACTTTCCATCATACAATCATGGAAAAGAGAAATTGATCTTAACCACACTGTTGTTTGGCCCGCAACTGATCATGAAGAAATAGAGCAGAATAAAAATGAATATAGATTTAACAAACAGTTAGCATAACAATATAAAAGAAAATGTTTAAAAGGTCACATTTTATTAGATCAAATAAAAATGCCCAGTGTTATTTTCTTTTCTGATAGGACAAATGTAAAAATGGATCATTATTTCCACGCAGATTTAAACATAGAATACCACTTATTGTAGGACAAGGATATTTACCACAATACGTAGGAAGCAATTTAACTATTTAATGACTAAACCATGGTAAAAATAGTAGAATAAGGGGTCAAGTATAGCAGGGGAAGTGAGGTCATAATGAAAGCATTAATGCAAGCAATACCAAGACTGATTTGGACACCCAAATGACATGTAATAGTCATGAAATAGAGCAACCATGCATCTTCGTGCCCTAGATTTTACACACAAAATTGCCATTTTCACAATCAGTGACACAAACCAAGAATCAATCAACAAATAAATCCACCGGCTTCAAAACCTAGGCAGATAAGAGCTCAACATTCAGCTATCAAGGCAATCACACTGAGCCAGAAAATTAACTGTTACTATAAAGCACAGATTTTTGTGCAATGCTAAGTCATCCAATAAAAGAAACAATTTAGTCAAGAAAACAAGTTTTCACACGACAATGAGGTAGCAAGATGCCATAAGTACGCAGTTATAACCTGCTTGGGTTATCAGCACGTGGCAAATATATGAAGTATTTCTATGGTTTTTTGCTAACATTCAGAGACTCGTCCATATCCCACCACCCAAAAATAAATAAATAAATAACATCTTGATTTTTCCTAAAGCTAAAAATTGAATGTTCAGAAAGGAAGCCAAATTGAGGTATATATTTTGGTATCTAATACTTCATCCGTCCCCTTTTATCTATCATATTTAACCGATTACATAAGTTTTAGGGAAAAAAAGTTTTTCAGTTAATTAATCAACATTTCCTTTCTTACCTTCAAACAGTCTCTTTCTCTATTAATGAGTAATCAAATTCTAAAATTGTGTGTTGTAAGTATAATTAATGTAATCAAATTCCAAAGATTAAATAGGGATATTTGTAGACAAATAGCAATTAATATATTTTTGGTTTGCTAATGGGACAGATAAATTCAGACTAAAGTCTTAGCTAAAATGGAAGGATATTTGTGAAAAAATAGCAATTAATATATTTTTTGTTTACTAATGAGACAGGTAAATTCGGACAAAAATCTTAACTAAAATGGGAAAAAGGGGGACGGAGGAGTATTTGAAGAAAAAGACAAGTTAATTGGGTTTTGGCGCCACGCAGGTTTAGAGATGTTGGAAATAATAGTTGGGAACGGCGTACAAATTCCTAGACGCAAGCATGCATTCTCTGCTAGATGCAAGCATTCTCTGCAAGCCATCTAGACTAACAAATCAAATCATATAAATTTCTATATTTTTATTTTTTCTTTTATTATTTGTTGATGTATTTGTGCCTGATTATTCTTGTGGTAATTATAACAATCAGCTTGCTTGAAAAAGAAAGACATTTATTAATTAGTTCTTATTCTTTATTCGAATTATTTATTTACAATAGAGCAAAAGTACTCCCACCGATCTATTTAGGTCCTGTTTTATAATAAAATATAGTATAAAAATAAATTATAATTGATTCATACTCTAGATTTAGGTTTCAAACTTCAGGCTTTAAATTTCAATCATCAAACTTCAATATTCAGAATTCAGTACTTAAATATTTAGATTTAAGTCTTCAAATTTCAATTTTATCAAACGAGTTCTAGGTTGCTTTCTTGTCAAAGTAGTGGAATTTTTTTTTTTTTTTACATAATCAAATTTAATATAACATGGATCCAGCTAAGGCGGGCAATGCTTTAAAGACAATGTCCAAGTTTATCATTATTGGCGATACTTTAAAGACTAATCCTGTGAATTATGAAGCCATTTCGAGGTATCCGATTACAGATATCTTCAAGAAAATGAATATAAGGCCTAGGGGATTATGGAATACCACACCCAATTCCACCTTAGAAATTGAAATATAGGCATTCATCGTTTAAACGTTTCATATTTATTATATGATTATTCATTTAATTCTTATGTAAATTTTAAATGTGCTAATGGGATAATGTGTGAATCATATGTGTTTGTTTAAGTGAATATTTGACTTATATGACTAGTGCATGATTTATTATTAAATTGAAATAATATTTACAAACGAAACATTAAATTTAATTTCTCTAGTGAGAAAAACAATTTTTATAATTTTTCTTAAATTTATTTTAGGGCAATTTTGACTTTGTTTTATAGGGAGTTTAGGTCAACCCAAGACCCACTAATTTTGACTAATTTACAATTATTTTGATTGGACTAAATTATTTTTTTACTATGACCCAAAGACCATTTCACTTGACCAATTGAATTAATTTTATCTAGTCTCCAAGTCTTCCAATTAATTTTGGCTTAGGCAAATTAATTTTGACCAAAATTAAATAATTTTGATTAGATTTAGGAACCCTAAAATTACTGATGACCATCTCAACCTCCATTGTGCCACCACGTTAGGTGCGTTCTAGGCCCTTGAATCTTTTAAATCTTGGCCATTGAATCCCTTTCAATCATAGTCCTTTATTTTCTTCAATATTCAAATAATCTAATCCCAACCCTTGAATTTAGAATGCCCAAAACAATACCCACAATCTCCCTCATTCCTAACAGTTGGCCACTCCAAGTCTAAAATCATTTCCTCTCATCTTCTGCATGCTGCCGGCAGCTTCCTTGCACAAGAGGAAGCATTTCCTCTTGCATTTCCTAGCAACCGGGAGCTCCTTTCTTCCCTTTCCCTTGGATTCTTCTTCACAAGCTCAAGGACCTTAGCTCATTTGGAGTGAAAGGGAGCCTCTATTCACTGATTTTAGCAGCTTTCTAAGTGTTGGATTTAATAACTTCAAGAGATAAGTATGAAAGACTTCATCTTTCTCTTGTTCCTCATAACCGAAAACCTCCCCTTACCATTTCATGTAGTGATATTGCATTGAATATTTTGGGTGACTTTTGAATAGATCATGTTATAATTTAATGCAATATGAGGTTTATTTGGACAATTTACTCTCTTGTATGGTTATTTAATTTTTCTAGGGACTTGAACGAAAAAACACACAAGTTGCGGGGTTGAAGAAGCAAATTTTGAAAGATATCATGAGGAGAGTTTAATCAGGCGCCGGATTCTTCAATCAGGCGCCGGATTGAACTCTCCAATGGACTCCAGTGAAGATAAAAGCTGAAAAGAGCGAATTTTGGAAGAAAAAAAGCCATCAGGGACGAATTTTGTTCAATTTCTTTTGACATTAGCTTTAGGTATTACCTTCCTAGGGTTTTGTAGTTGTAATTTTGAGAGGGTTTTCCATTGTTGGACACATATTGGAGGCTACTCGTGGACAAACTTGGAGATTGTATTAGAATATTGTGATGTTTTCTCATACCTTCCCTTTTAATTTGTTCTTGAATTTCTCTTCAATTATGTATTAATTTCTTATTCTGAGGCCTTGATGTAGCTAGTATTGATTATTATATTATCTTATGATTACGTTATTTATAGGGTGTTACTAAGTCTTTGCCTGATTATTGTACTCAAAGCAGTTGAATGCCTGATCACCATTCAGATTGATTTATCATTAATTAGAAAAATTCGAAAGATGATTGAGTTAATTAGGATAGGTAATCAAACCACAAATTACATGTGAACTAGAAATATATTTGTATGGTTTGTGTGATCATTATAATGTCATGTTATTGAATACGTTCCTTTGAATTGAATTCAACATAGAAATATAGTTGAGTTATTTGGAGGAATAGAATTAATATACCTTGAAAAAGGATATTGGTTAATTCTAGATATTAATTAACTGATAAGGTACACTCTAGAATAACGGGTCACGTTGGTAATATAAGAGTTAATCTAGTGAAATCATGTGCCTTAGATCATCTCATTACAATCTTTATCCGGGAAGAAGTGCTAGTTTAATTATTTCAATTTTATTCTCAAAACAACAATCATTGGAATCTTTGTTTTCTTTTAATTCAAGTTAGAATTAATTTCATTGGAAGGAGTTTTAATTTCTAATCTCTGTGGGACGACCTTGTTACTATAACGAGATCTAGTACACTTGCTAGTACTCCGAATTGGTTATCACCGTTCTTCTTGATTTTTCCTCTTCAAAATGATGAGGCTAGCTGGAGTTTTGAAGATGTTCTCTCATTGCTATTATTAAGGCATTGAAACCAAAGCTTTAAGGAGGTCAGTCCAAGGAGCTCGTTTACCTCTTGTTTTCTCTAGTGACCAAAAACTAGGTTTGTTGTCTAGAAATTTTGTGATCTCAAATGCTACTGCTTTTATATGATTTTGATTAGGAAATGATATGGTTTTGATAGAGACATGTAATTTTGTGTGTTTGTGATCTCCTACGTGAAAGATTATGAGTTTTGATGTTGATGATATGCTTCAGATTGCTAGGTTAAAATAGAACATAGCTATTGGAATTAATTGTGCTTTGAGAATGTATTTTGTATGAACATGAAAATAATTAGGTTGCTGTAAAGGACTATTTTTCTATGATACTACATGATTTAGGGAGTCTTTTGGTGTTGGCTTTATATTTATTTGATGACAAAAACATGGATTTACACTAATTGGAAACTGACTGTTACACTACCAGAAATATTGTGAAAATGGTGTAATTTATTTGACCCGAAAATTAACCTTCCCAATTGAGTTTGATTTTGGTTTTTGAATGATAGAAAGTTCAATGTTTAAGGAAAATTTTGAAATAAGAATCACCGAAAAATTCCATGTAGTTATTGTAGCAAAATTTTTTAACCTGCCCAATTGAAACTGGTTCTAGTTGTTGAGAATACTACTTCAGCTTCCACATCAGTAGCCACTAGGATTACATCTACATTAGCAGCCACCAGGATTATAGTTGGTAGCTCAGCACCTTTGGATTATGAAGCTGACTCACCAGGAAGATCACACCAAAATTGCTTGCCTCACAGCATTTAGCAGATCACATACAACTTGCTGTGTTGTATGTACTCTGTATATATCAAAATGTAACGTGTAACACAAGATTAGTAGGAGTAGTTACAAGTGAATGTATATATATACACCCTTACACTGTAATTGAATTAAGCAAAAATAAAGTTTGATTCATTTTTCTCCTCTATTAAGCTTTACTGCAAACTGAGTTTTCTGCTTCAAAGTATCTTCATGGTATCAGAGCATTTTTTCCAAGCAATTCTAGGTTTCTGCTTTATCTTTTGAGATCAGTGTTGGTCTTGTCTGCAACGATGGCAAATCCTGCTCCTATAACTGCAGAATATATAGCTCCCAATCCTTATTACATACACCCTAGTGATTGTCTATCACTTACACTAGTAACACCACCTTTGGATGCACACAATTATCAAATATGGAGTCGATCTATGCGTATAGCACTTTCCTACAAACACAAAGAACAGTTTATAGATTCTTCCATTCCTATACCAATTCTTGGAGATCGAATGTATGAGGCATGGAAGCAATGCAACAATTTGGTCATGGCATAGTTGATGAAGTCCTGCACACCAAAAATTGCTCGATCTGTGGTTTATAACCAAACAGCAGTAGGAATATGGAAAGAGCTTAAAGAATGATTCAATCAAGGTGATATGTTGAGATTATCAGATCTTCTTGAACAAATACATAATCTAAGGCAAGGTAGTTCTTCTGTGACACAGTATTTTACCAATTTAAAATCTCTATGGGATGAAATGCTTGATTTGAAACCTATTCCTTGTTGTACTTGTACTGAGATTAGCAATGTTAAAAGCTATGTGGAAGAAGATTGTGTTATACGTTTTGTGAAAGGATTCAATGATAACTTTAGTACTCTAAAATCTCAAGTTCTGTTGATGACTCCTTTGCCTAGTATCAATTAAGTGTTTTCAATGGCTTTTAAGACAGAAAGGGAAACAGGAAGTGGTAATTCTAGAAATTTTGTTCAATCACTGGATCACTCTATTTTGACTGCTGAAAGTAAATTGAACACCATTTTACCTGTTGGACATATGAGTTTGAAGAATTCTGTTGTAGAGGGACCTAAAGGCACCTCAGGAACATTGCCTGTTTCACAGGACAGAAATATGTCATTACATAGAACTCAACAAGGCATACAGTCAGGACAATTTACTAATGCTATTGGACAATTCAGAAGATTTAATAGAAAACAGTTGCATTGTATATATTGTGGGATGAATGGACATACTGTTGAGAAGTGTTATAAGAAACATGGTTATCCGGTGGGATATAAGGGAAGAAGAAATGCAGATAGCCAACCAGGAAGCATAGTTAATTATGCTGACATGGGAGGTACACAAAATAGTGCGCAAAACAGTTCAGCTTCAACAGATGGCTTGTATGGCTTAACAGCCACTCAGTATCAGCAGTTAGTGAATTTGTTGCAACAAAAGGGGCATGAGGCAGGAGTCATAAACTCTGATGTAATGGCAAATCAGGCCACTGTCCTTACTGCCAGGTATCATGAGAAAGGTACAGATTCTCAATGTAATCCTTCTTCATTACAATAGATTTTGGACTCAGGTGCATCTGACCATATTTATACATCACTGCATTTTTTTTACTCACATACCTTTGTAGATAACATTTTTGTTACTCTACCCAATGGCCAATCTGTTAAGGTTACTCACAAAGGGACTGTTAGACTCAATACTCATCTTATTCTTGATGATGTTTTCCTTGTCCCTAGCTTCCATTTCAATCTTATTTCCATTGCTAAATTGATTAAACAGCTGAGTTGCAACTGTCTTATCCAGGACACCTTCAAGCAGAAGATGATTGGATTAGCTAGTCTTCATCATGGAATATACTATCTAAAACCACCTGCAACACTATCAGTTTCTCAGCTTTCTCATTTTTCAACCTTTCCTAGAGCTTTGTTATGGCATTGTAGACTAGGACATGTCTCTAATAAAGTGCTTAAACATGTTGAGGACACTGCTTCTATTGTAATGACAGCTGAGCATGATACTTGTAATGTTTTCCCTATGGCCAAACAGCAGAGACTCAGTTTTCCTGCTAGTTTATCTACTTCTAATGAATCCTTTGATTTAGTCCATGTTGACATATGGGGTCCTTATAGACACAACACTATTTTTGCTCAAAGATACTTCTTAACCATAGTTGATGATTATACTAGATTCACATGGACTTTTCTTATGAAATCCAAAGCTGAAGCACAGCAGTTGTTACATGATTTTTATGCCTTTGTTAAAACTCAATTCAGTAAGAAAATTAAGGTTATTAGAATAGATAATGGTGCTAAATTTAATATGCCAGATTTTTATCAACATAGAGGCATCATCCATCAAAAAACCTGTCCTTATACTCATCAGCAAAATGGCATAGTTGAAAGAAAACATCAACATCTCCTAAATGTTGGGAGAACTCTGAAATTGCAGTCTAATGTTCCATTGGTCTCTGGGGTTTTTGTGTTCAATATGCTACTTTTCTTATCAATATCACTCCTACACCACTGTTGAACAATAAAAGTCCTTATGAAGTTTTGCATTGCAAGACACCTAGACATGATAAACTCAAGGTTTTTGGTTGCCTTTGTTTTGCTGCAAACCTGGAACCAAATCATTCCAAATTTGATGTTAGAGGAAAACCTTCAGTTTATTTAGGTCTTTCATCTGTTAGTAAAGATTCATTCTTTTTTATCTCAAGTCCAACAACATTTTTGTCCCTAGAGATGTAATATTCTATGAGTTTATTTTCCTTTTTAAGGATGAATCTAATCAGATAGCTCCTCACTCACCAAGTCACTTGACCACAAATGATGTCATGTACTCAAAAATCCACCCTGACATTTTCACCTTTTCTTTTCCTCCTTCACACACTGAAGAACATCCTACAATTCCACCTTCAGAAGAACCTTCTGCAATTCCAATCACTAAAACAAATTACACAATCAATCAAGCTTTAATTAAAATGCCAACCACTAAAACCACACATACGGGCAAGTATACCCATCGTATAGTATAGGGAATAAAAACTATCGAATCTATGAGAACTTAGGCTCCCACCTTACTTTACCCAAATCTTCATTATTTAGCCAACAAAATAAAGGAATAGAAATAAATAACCTACTAATCTAATATACTAGAGAAAATCAAGTTACACAAGAAAAGTCACCCAGATAATCAATGAGTAAGAATAAGGAGAAAAGACATGTAAATAGATAGAAATTCTTGAATACATAATAATGATTGACCAGTAATTCTCTCAATTCATTATTATCTTGGCATCATGAAGGCTTAAAGTAGACCCAATTCGCCTGCAATCCATTGAATCACTATCTTCTAGTTAAATCAGTGAATATATTCCATCTCAATCAATTTACCCAAAAGATGCATTAAAATCAATCCGCACACAAATCCCTATATTCTAGGTGATTTAAGCATGAAATTAGCCAATAAATCTATATTCTAGCAATCATCAACCTATCTTTGATTATTTTGCCTTTACCCTTAACCTCTTTTTCAAGAAAGTTAAGAATAACTAGTATTTAATTAATTAGTTAGTAATTCTCTCCTAACATTGTTTTTCAAGTTAATTAGAAAAGAACTAATCAATCCAACAAGATATTATGCTCAAGTAATCAAATACCAAGAATAGTAATAAATTGATCAAAGAACTAAAATCAATACAAAATCATGAATCCAAAAGAATATTCTCTAAAGACAATTAAAACATTAATCTCAAATTGTTAATAAATTACAAAGAAGAGAAAAAGAAACCACTCATAGACTAGTAAGCCTTCTTGTTCTTCCTTGAAGTCTTCTTAAACAATCTCCTCTTCCTCTCCAAGAATTCTCCTTGATCTTCCTAAATCTTAGTATTTCTCTTGGAGTTTTCTAAAGATATTACATTGAAGAATTAAAAACTCTGAAAACTCCCTTGTACAATGTTATTCTCTTGTATATATAGGAGTTCTATTTGCTAAAAAGTGCCTACAAAAGTCATTTTTTTGCGGTTGAAAGAGTTCCCAAAAGAATTAAACTGAAATTGCCAAAATCTTCTCTAAAAAGGAAAACCCGCCGACATTGATCAGAATGGACCTGGTACCGAGTCCATTCAACCCACCTAGCGTTGGGTCCAATCTGTTTCTCCTCAAAATCGCAGCTTTTCCAAAACAATCCTGGCGCCTGGTGCCTTAACTGGACCTGATGCTGGGTCCAATCTGGAATCTTTCACTTTTTGCTCGAAATCTACTTAAATCTGCACAAATTTGTCAAAAACACTTTTTACAAAATAAAATGTCAAATAGGAAAGAATAAGCCTAGTTATTACAACAAATGTATTTCAAAATAATCTCATAAAACTAGAAAAATAATGATGAATTTAGCCCCTACCATATACCCCAACACTTGAACTTTTTCTTGTCCTCAAGCAAATAAGGATTAGACACTAAGCATTTAGAACAAATTTAGCAAATTTTTCCTTAGAAAATTCATCCATAATGAAGGCATAACCTTCTTCCAACCTCAAATACAAACTTGTCATTCATTTAACCATTTTAAAACCTTTCAAACTCATGTATTAAATCAAACAATCCCAAGGCCATCAAAGTTAAGTTAAACGAGCCTGTATCTAGTACAAGAAAATTATCCTACTCCTTAAGCAAAAACATAGATAACACAAATCATACAAGTCAAGCCATTTAACCAATTCAAGAATTATAAACTCAAATTTACACAACTCAAATTAATGAAATAAGGAAAGCACTCCACTTTTTTTTTTCCTCTCCAAATTTTTTCAGTGACTTAGGGAATTGATAGCCTCAAGTTAATGCATTTCTTTTCACGCACTGTATTGGCCCCCCTATAGTCATTATCTTTTTTTAGCAATTTTATTTCTTTCTTCTTTCTTTTCTTACCTTCTTGCCTTTGGGATAGTCTCAAGAGAGTGTAATGCTTCTTTTTTTCTTCTCTTCCACTCATCGTATTGGCCCCTTTTTCAGCAAAAGGTCTCTTTTTTTCTTTTCTCAAAAGATGAAAGCAAAATTTTTTTTCAACTTCATGTTTTTTACAACTCACTTTTTTTTTTCTTTTCACTCAAAATTTTTTCCACACATTCCTTATTCACAACTCAAAGTCAAGCAAACTTTAAATCTATAATACAAGAATTAGTCAACAACTCTTTCCATATTTCATCATATCATCTACATTCAAACTTAAAGAATAAAACAAAACTCAAATACCAAATATAACCAAGGCTAACTTAAATTCTCAAGACTTAGCAAAATCTAACTTAATACACAAGTTAACTTTTTAATAAAAATCTAACCATAATGAATGACAAATCTATACCCAAAGTTAAAAAGAAAATCACAACTCCATTATAGACAAATAAACTCAATTTAGCTCCAAAATCTCCAAACTTTCAAATTTTCAAATTTGTCAAATTTTCAACAAAATTGTTTGATACCAAGAAAACACCAAGATACTTAATAAAAATTTGGACAAATAATATTACAAAACCACTCCCCCACACTTAAACTGGACAATGTCCTCATTGGCCAAAAATTAACACAAGAAAGTATCTCCAAAGGAACGAAAAATAATAAAGGGATAGAAATTTTAAGCAATACTTTCCAAGTGCAATAAAGTGCCAATAGATATCAAAACTGAAAATAGAGAGAAGGACTTGTTCAAGAGGACTTTATTCCTACCTATAAAACAAAACACAAATAAAAGCACAAGGAAAATAATAACAAAAAAAAAAAACACAACTAAATAAAAGAAAACAAACTACAGAAAAATACTAAAAATTCCTAAGAAAGCAAATAAAGACACGACTTACTCCCCCACACTTAAGATGGAAAATATTTTCCTTATTTGGGGGAATAACAAAACACTAAACAACTAAAAATGAAACTAGACAAAATAAAATAATAACCAAAAAACCTAAAGAAACCCAAATTCAAAATATACCCAAAACACATAAAAAAAAAAAAAAACTCTTTCCACTCATCATGCTTCCTCATCAAACCCTTGTCAAAGACATTTAAGCTTAAAGTAAAGAATGGGCAAGATGAATCTAGAAAGAATGGAGGTTTTTGAAAAATAAAGAGTTCATGAAAATAATTTTTCTTAATAAAACAAAACACATAAACCTCATTCTCTAACATTCCTTTGGACACACAAATATTTTTGTCAACATATAAGTGCACATTGTCTCTAAAGAATGCATCAAACTTGAAACCACCATTTTTTCCTTCAAAAGATTTGTCACAATGAAAGTTCCCCTTAAAACTTAGCAAGTGAGTTCTTAAATATGGGATTAAGAAATCCATACTTTGCACCACATCTACAAATTCCAAGTTACCTCCCTGAAAGTGAGGTGAAGGGCATGAATTACTACCATCCTCCAAGGACTTCTTATGATACATCATGGATAAATCTAACTCCTTGAGACATGTTAAATTCCATACATCATCATTTGGACCATTGCCCTCCAAGGATGGAAAGGAACCTAAGAAATCATGTGACAAAGAGAGATTAAAATTATTAGCACAGAGAGGAGAATCGAATACCTCCCTTTCCATATTGGGCAACTGTTCCTCATATACTCTCCTTTGGAATTCTCTTGTGCAAGTGTATAGGACTTTATGACATCTTCAACCAGCTTGACTAGTTGTGTTCTTGTAGAGCTCATTCGTTGGGATGCTTCTTCATGCCATCTTATGGATGTGTTTGTGTTGGCAATAAAGGATTTGATTGAAGCTTCAAGTAACATCTCACTAAAAGCATTAATCTGAGCTTGCAACCTTGCCAACATATCATCATTATAGTTCTTTTGACATTGTGCCCATGAATAATTGTCCATGATGATGTTAATCTCGCACTCAAAGAAAAATAAAGATCACATTGAAAATAAAAATAATAGAAAAATAAAGAAAAAAATTACTCAAAGTAAAAATATTCACAAACTACCTTGTTCCAAAAGTTAGTGATAGATACAAATACAACAAAAGCTAAATCAACAAGATTCGAGTGTTTTCGATAGTGTCCATCCCTGGCAGTGGCGCCAAAAACCTAATGCAAATTTTTTAGTATAGAAAATATTACCAACAAATTACACAATCAATCAAACTTTAATTAAAATGCCAACCACTAAAACAACGCATACGGGCAAGTATACCCATCGTATTGTGTAGGGAATAGCAAGTATCGAATCCACAAGAACTTAGGCTCCCACCTTATTTTACTCAAATATTTATTGTTTAGCCAACAAAATAAAGGAATAGAAATAACAAACCTACTAGCCTAATATACTAGAGAAAATCAAGTCACACAAGAAAAGTCACAAGGACTATCAAGGAGTGAGAATAAGGAGAAAAGACATGTAAATAGATAGAAATTCTTGAATACATAATAATGATTGGCTAGCAATTCTCTCAATTCATTATTATCTTGGCATCATGATGGATTAAAGTAGACCCACTTCGTTTGCAATCTATGAAATCACTATCCTCTAGTTAAATCAGTGAATATATTCTATCTCAACCAATTTATCCAAAAGATGCATTAAAATCAATCCTCACACAAATCCCTATATTCTAGGTGATTTAAGCATGAAATTAGCCAATGAATCTATATTATAGCAATCATCATCCAATCTTTGATTACTTAGCCTTTACCCTTAACCTCTTTTTCAAGAAAGTTAAGAATAACTAGTATTGAATTAATTAGTTGGTCATTCTCTCCTAACATCGTTTTTCAAGTTAATTAGAAAAGAACTAATCAATCCAACAATATATTATACTCAATTAATCAAATACCAAGCATAGTAATAAACTGATCAAAGAACTAAAATCAATACAAAATCATAAATCCAAAAGAATATCCTCTAAAGACAATTAAAACATTAATCTCAAATTGTCAATAAATTACAAAGAAGAAAAAAAGAAACAACTCATAGACAAGTAATCCTTCTTCTTCCTTGAAACCTCTCCTCTTCAATAATTCTCCTTGATCCTCCTAAATCTTGGTGTTTCTCTAGGAGTTTTCTAAAGATATTATATTGAAGAATTGAAAACTCCCTTGTACAATATTATTCTCTTGTATTTATAGGAATTCTAATTGCTAAAAAGTGCCAACAAGAGTCCTTTTCTGTGGTTGAAAGAGCTCCCAAAAGAATCAAACTGAAATTGCCAAAATCTACTCTGAAAAGGAAAACCCGCCGACATTGATCATAATGGACCTAGTGTCGGGTCCATTCGACCCACTTGGCACTGGGTCCAATCTATTTCTCCTCAAAATTGCAGTTTTTTCCAAAACAAACCTGGCTTTTAGTGCCTTAACTGGAGCTGGTGTCGGGTCCAATCTGGAATCTTTCACTTTTTGCTCAAAATCTACTTAAATCTGCAAAAATTTGTCAAAACCACTTTTTACAAGAAAAATGTTAAATACGAAAGAATATGCCTAGTTATTACAATAAATGTATCTCAAAACAACCTCAAATAACTAGGAAAGCAATGATGAATTTAGCCCCTATCAGCAGTGCCTTGTTTTATTCTGTTGACATTCATTTAAGGGGTGTCTTTTTTTTTTTCTTTTTTGTCCTTGTTGGCCTGGTCTGGAACATTGGTATATTCTACTAAATTCTACTGGAACAAGTTTTATTTGTGTTTTGTAATACTAATTAGGGATACTATTTTCCCTATTGCTATTTAATTATCTACGATTCTGCTTGACTTAATACCTACGTTGTTGAGGTCTCTGTTGCACTACATCTGTTATTGTAAGGACTGAGTTGAACTGGGGTTTTGCATAAAACCATGTCAAAGGGAGAGATTGTTAGGTTAATTTTCAAGATTAATGACTAACAAAAGATTTTAATAACAAGGGATTAGTTTTTTAGAAACGGTTGTATTAGCATAGTTTGTTACCTGAATAAATCAAATAAGTTTTAAGGATTGATGCCCAAAGAATTCCAATAGATATGGGTTTTGTGTCCATGGTGATTATATGAATATTCGATGTAAGCAACTTGGAATCCTAATGGAATTAGATCAGGAATCTTTAGGGAGCTGCTAAGTCTACACAGACTTCCAATTTGATAAGGATTCTAATGCACTTCTACACTATATAATTGAATGGCTAAAAAAGAGATGTGAAGGGTGAGAAATAGAAAAGATTTTACTTTGTTCTTCATCATGAGAAATAGCGTGAGGTTTTTTCATGTTCATATTCTGAGTGTTCAGAAGCACACGAAGTTGATAAAGCTATTTAAATCTCATTGCCTGTTGTGTTTCTATGATTTAAGTTTATTGCGTCCATTATCATTATCTTTGCGATGTACTTGAATCATCCATTACATTCTAACCGTTGTATCAAGTCTTCGAAAACGACGGTCTCGTAAACCGTCATATATAATTAATTTTTACGACGGTTGTATTTGTTAGTGTCGTATTTGTCCCATTTTTTTGTAGTGTAAAGCTCCTTTGCACTTCTCACAGTCCAAGGTGAGGCACTTTTAGTCAAGCAAGGATTTTTTGCGCCTTTTTCTGAAGCCCAAGGCGCTAAAAAGGCGCGCATGCTCATAATGACTGTGGGTGTTCTATTTTTTGCTTTAAAAAATAAAAATGTATTAATTTTTAAATTTTTTGGTGTTCAAAAAGACGTGATTGAGATCTGGTAATTGGATTTAATATCTTAAATATGATCAATTCCTTAAAAGAAGCCACAATCTACTAGGTAAGTGAGTAGAAGATGGGTGCACAAGAGGCAAAATAGGATGAATTGGTGTTTAAGGATGATGAGCTGACTTGGGGTGTAGTGGCAAGTACTGCTGGTCTTGGAGAACCATCAAGACCAACTAGATCACAATCAAAATCTAAAAGAAAATTTTTAGCTATTGAAGAGGAAGATGATAATGAAATGGAGCAGGATATAGAATGTGATTCTGAACAAGGAAAAGAGGATGAAAACATGGAGTTTGACATTAGTGATGATGATTTTTAGTCATCTAAGTAAATTTTACTCTACTATATCTTTTGGATAGACTTAGATTTAAATTAAATTAAGAATTGAATTAAGATATATTAGAGTACAAAAATTAAAAACTCTTTAGATTTATTTTATATGATATATATTATTTTGTATTGTACGTATCTGCCTTACTTCGATTAGGCACAATGTGTTGTCGAGTCTTTCTCGTGGTCAAATAGGCTAGATTTCTGCAATCCCAAAATTCCAAATGTTGGAGGGATGTAATGTTACAAAGTGTCAGACCCTTAGATTTAAGATTTTGGTTTGTGAAATGCTATCTAGATCACTCACACACTTAAGACTGAAGCTGACGTACAAAGGTGGTTGAGACTATGGGTGGTTAGATGGGACGTTCGTGCTAGAAACTTTGAAGAATAACTCCAAAGACATCGAAGTCAATGGGTAAAAACAGTTGAGCCTATTGGTGGTTAGACGAGAGGTTGGTGCCAGACACTTTGATGAAAAAAAACATGCCAGAGACATGTTGGTTTGTGTTTGTTTGTGTTTTTGTGGGAATATACACGTGTTGGCTATAGAAAAAAGATTTGGTGACTCAAGACTAGGTACGAACTAGCCTAGAACATAATCGTAGATTGCACTGAGTAGATGGATTTACCCAGGTGCTCAATAACCAAAGATGGGGTGTGTGAGACTGCTTAGGCTAGAAGCCCTAGATGGACCAAAAGCCTAGTGTACATGGTGCAGGAGCTTGGCCCATGAAGTGGCTAAGTTGTGCTATTTTCAGATTTTCATAGGGAGTCTACATATGATCAAGTCTTAGTCCTTATCTTGGAGGATAAAGGCAAAGCTTCTAGAGGGATAAAGCTTCTAGAAGGATAAGATCCTAACTAAGAAGATCGATTTAATAGTAGAAGACCCTTCCAAAACTTATGTGATAAGCTCGATGTAGCTGAGTTCAAGTGGGAGCCAGTCTCCTAATGATTGTAGGACTTCTCCAGGGAGCTCTAAATAAATAGCTTGTGGCATTCATTTGTAACACAGCCTAGAACAAGAGAGCTCACAAAGAAGAACACACAACCCATAGAGAGAGAGGGAATGCTCACTGCACCCTAGAGAGCAGTGTTGTTAAGGACGCTAGGTGCACCTTAGATGCTAGGACTCTCATATCGCCCGAGGCATAAGGTGCAAAAATAATTTGAGATTTCTCAAAGTGTTCACTCTTGTGGGAAAGATGCAAGGAAGGAAGCGGTCCAAAATGGAATAAAATTGCCCATCTCACCAACGTATCTTGGTAGTAGCCATGTTTGTCCACCCAGGGGCCTGTAAGTTGTTTTTTTGCTGTATATTTTAATTTTCTATTAGTCCTACTCCCGCTCAAAACCTTCATTGTAACTCAAAAACTATAAGATGGAGACTAATGGTTTCCACCAAAGGTAGTACCTGCTATAAGGGAAACACGATATTCTCCTTGGATCTATTACCCAATTGGTAAATATTACTTGCAAGACCCAAAAGTGGGTCTAACATCATAGACAAATAATTAATTCTAAAAATACTTATTATCAACCTCTTTCAAATGTGAATCTATCTGATTCGGGATGGAAGAAGCATCAATATCTCAATTTCAATTCAAACATGATTTTCGGTGGAGGGATGAGTACACTACCCAGATTCAATCTATTTGGGAAAAGAAGTGTCGGACAAGATTCTTGGACATAATGTCTAGGCTGAGGAAGAGCAATGATGGGGCATGTCCTCATTGGATAGAGACTCAGTATTGGAATGACATTTTCCAGTATTGGAGTTTAGAGAAGTATCAAAACTGCTCTCAACCATCAACAAAAAGAATCGAGGACATAGCTGCACCCATACTGGAGGGTTTATCTCGTTCGCAGGACACGAGGACCATTTGGTAGTTCATTTCCACTTAATTATTTATTTTCCAAATTGCATTGAAACGAATTTATATAAAATCGTAATAATTGTGTTTTGTTAACATGAATGTTGCGGGCGAATGAGGGGAGTTCTTTTAACTACACAGATATGTTTGAGACATTACATGTCTTTCAAAGTAGACCACAAAAGAGTCAATTTGTCAGTGATCGATCTCGCCAGACTTTGGTAGTATATAGATTAAATATATTGAAATTTCTTTATATTGCATGGAATTTGTATTTTAGTTTGGCATCTATCACAAACAATTCCTCTTTTTTTTTTAGGATGATGTGCAAAATCTCATACAGAGCACTACTCAATCCGAGTCTAGTAGCTCAGTAAACTCAGTTGTTCCTTTTGATGAAAAGGCCATGTTTGTAAAGGCACAAGGTGGATTCAAAAAAGGACGAGTTTATGGGTTCGGCTCAGAGGCGGCACAAGTTCGATCTAGGTTGTTTTAGAGTGGACCGCAGACATCTTCTCCTAAACCAACTAATATCGAGCATCTAGTAGAGCAAAAGGTACAGCAAGCCGAGCGGAGGTTCAATCGACAAATAGACTTGTACCGGGACTTCATGAGACAGCAACATTCTACATTTGGTGGTTGGATGGCAGCTATGTTGGACAAGATGGGCATTTCCGCACCATCTATGCCATCCATGGAGAAGATAGAAGCTCACATAGCAGCTGCTAATGCTGAAGATGAAGACCTCAATGCCGATAATGGATTTGATCCAGCTGTTGAGCACCCAGGCCCACATAGGGACTCTGGTTCTCCGCCCCTTCTGTAGCTACTCCTTCGTTAGCTACATAGACTTTGTTGTATTTATTTCTATACTCTTTATACACCGATACTTATTTCTGTAAACTATTTTATTTTTTTAGATACTTACTATGTACTTGTATTATATTAAGTTTCAGTATTTTAATTATATTTATGTGTTCTTAGTTTCAGTTTTTAAAATTATTTTTGGGGTTATGAACACAATTTTGGCATTTGTTTGTGTAGTGTTTTAGAATTGATTTACAGGGAGCTGATAATTTAAAATAAATACAATAATGGAAAAATAAAAAATTCATCGCAAAATCCTCGCAATTTGCGACGATTTAATGAGGGCTAGAAAAATTCGTCGCAAATTTTGATGATTTTGCGAGGGCCACAATTCGGTTTAATATATCCCTCCCAAAACCCTCACAAATTGCGATGATTTGGCGAGGGCCACGATTGAAGCAAAAAAAATCCTTGCAAAATCCTCGCAAATTGCGATAATTTTGCGAGGGTAATGGTTTGAGTGGAAAAACTCCCCCGCAAAACCCTTCCAAATAGCGATGATTTTGCGAGGGCCACTCGTTGGTGTCAAACTACCCCTCGCAAACCCCTCACAATTTGCAACGATTTTGCAAGGGTCTCACCTTGAGGGTCTAAAAATTCCTCGCAAAACCATCGCAATTCTTAGGGTGAAAAATTCCCTCACAAAACCCTCGCAATTTGCGAGCATTTTGCAAGGGTCAAGTTTTGGGAACAAAAAGTCCCTCGCAAAACCCTCGCAACTTGCGATGATTTTGCCAGGGCCAAGTTTTGAGAACAAAAAATCCCTCGCAAAACCCTTGCAATTTGCAACAATTTTGCAAGGGCAAATTTCTTTAATGTACAAAGACCCTCGCAAGACCGTCGCAATATGCGAGGATTTTGCGACGAACTTATGTATATCGCAAAACCATAGAAAATTTTCTATCTCGTCAAACTTTGAGTAAAAATACTTGTCGCAAAACCCTCGTAAAACCATCGCAAATTGCGACAGTTTTTTCTTACCCTCGCAAAAACCGTAGCAAATAGCGACGGTTTGTCTTGGCCGTCGCAAATTGTGACACCATTTTTTACAACGGCCAAAACCGTCGCTGAGCCCGTTTTCGACGGTTTTGCGATGATTTTTTGCTGTTGCAAAAAAATAAATTTCTTGTAGTGTATTTAGTTAGAATTGAAGGATATGTTTTCTAACTCTATTTGGGATAGGAATAGGTGTTAAGTAGTTGTCTAATAGGTTTAGAAATACTCCTTTAGAAATTATCTGTGTGTTTATAATTGTATTCCTACTGGAATTTATAATCAATACTTGATAGATTTGAACTCCTATATAAAGGAATCTTGTTAAGAGTATTGATATGTAGTCTTATAAAGATGTGTAGACTATGTTGTTAGGTTATTATTAGAATGTGGATTTTTAGATTTGAGGGTATTATGAGAGTCTCTATTTTTGTATCTTCTCAATTTTATTTTGGTTAATAAAGATTGCACTTTTCGTCCATGGACATAAATCACATTGACCGAATCATGTTAAATTCTCATGTTTGGTTTATTTTTCTTCTTATACCTTATTATTATGTATGTAACATGCCACAATCATCGGGCCCGAATGACTGTAGATGTCGCCCCATCAAGTAGATATAAGGGGTCTTTATAACGAACTAAGTAAATAAATAACTATAACTTACAGGTAAAACTTTACAAGTCTTCAAATAATACATCAATCCCAAATAATGAAATAACATCTTAAAGTATTTCAATTGCATCATTCTTCAAGACAAAAATTATAAAAGAAAATAATATACGATACATCAAGGTCAAAGGTGACAATTGCAGACTTCTCCATCTAGTCTCTAAACATGATTCCCTATAAAACATGAATTAAAAGGTGTGAGATATAATCTCAGTAAGTCTCGTGTATGCTTCGTGAGAATTTTTCTAAGAAAAAAAAATTTTCATGATGCATGAGTTGTTGTTCCAAAACAGATATGATTTATAACATATTATATTCTTAATATATTATATTCTCAACACACTGAATAAGAACATGGCAGGATGATATCATTTACAATATTTTCAGAACAGAAGATATTTCACATAAACATCATATTTTTATATCAAACATAACATCTATATTCAGCCTATCAATCTGATTATCTATTACGGTCTGACAAAGCAATTCACATTTCGAAAATCATGTTTCGAATATCAAATTTCAAATTATGCATTGCCATCTCATATCCAACACTGAAAGAATCTCGTCCTATCTAACCGGAAGGATCTCTGTCTAACGACATCAACAAAACTGGCCACAAGAGCCAGGATAGGATTTACAATCCTTTTACTATAATAAATTGCTATCCAACTTGAATAGGATATATAATCCATTTATCACTATAAATGGCTATCTAGCCCAAATAGGATGATCACTCCTACTGTCATAGTGCTATCCTACTCAGATGTCCCACGTCCATCCTCCGTTTTTCCATGAAATATGTGTTGCTAGCTAAGAATGACTAAATTACAAGTACTGTCGCCCTACTCAGAAAAGTCGACTATCCGAAGGTAGCCTCTTACCGGATAGCATCCTCAACTTCACAAAAGCTAGTATAAGTATAAAGTCTCTTTGAGTACTCAAGAATAACAGCACATCACGAATTCCGATCAAACCAGATGCAGTGGCTCATCATTTAACACATGTTCTAGGTCCAAATTATCACTACAAGAAATCTGTCAATTTGCCACAGACATGGCTAAACTAGAACTTGTCACAAATCTGCAACGGAATTAGTCCGTGGCAAATACCTTCGTCGCTAAGCATTTTTTGTGAGGGAACTCTTTTTCCTTGGCAATTTGCCACGGATTTGCTAGCAATAGTTCAAGTTGGTAGCACCTTTCAAAGAGAAATATTGCGAGGGAACCATGGCAAATCTGTGGCAATATGCTACGGATTTGCCACGATAACACATGTTCCGGGTCCACGCTAAACATTTTTTGCCAAGGAACTCTTTTTCCGTGGAAATTTTTTTTAACTGTAGACCACAGCCCTCTTCATGGACTAGCCACACCGGATCACAGCCTCTAAATTGTTCAAGAATTGCACAATGCCATACTCGAACCCATGACATTGGAAATATAGAGGTTGTGCTAAGCCGCTGAGCTAAGGCAATTGTTGATGCTATCCCTTTTTGTTTATTTATTTAAACTATTCTGAACAATCTTTGTGTACTTTTTTTTTTAACTAAAAGTATTATAAAAAAATGTAGTAATCATATTAAATTTAATATAAAACCATATTATTCAATATAAAAAATATTTTGTATATTTATATAATTTTAAAATTTTATATACTGTCAATTATATTATCTTTTTTATTAAATGATTTATATATATATATATATACATAAATTCATACACGATACAACCCACAATAAACATACATAACCCATAATATACATACATAAATTCATACATAATACACACACACACACACACACCCCCACACACACACACACACACACATATATATATATATATATATTCACACACACACACATATATATATTCATATACACATATATGCATATTCACACACACACACACACACACACACACACACACACACACACACACACATATTCATATATATATATATATATATATAATATGTACATATATATATGTATATATGTATCTATATACACACACATATTTATGTACATAAATTTGAAGATAATCGGATATACTTTGACACGTAATCCCACAAAATATCTACAAAATAATAAAAATATTAAAATATTACATTCTATAAAAATATTAAAATATTTTAAAATTTTAAAATCAAAATGTATGGAATAAAAATAAATATAATAAAAATTAGAATAAAAAAGAAAAAAATAAATCGGTGGCAAATCCCTCGCAATTTGCTAGGGATTTGCCATGGACTAACACAATCCGTTGCCCCGGATTTGCCACGAAAAATAATTAATGAAACTAAAATGGTATTCCGTAGCAATCTGTCATGGATTTGCCACGGAACATATAATAAAATTTTTTTATTCTTTTTATCACTATTTTACCTAATATATAATTTGTATATTCTAAATGGTAATATAGTTAATTGCATTGATATTTCTAATGGCTTTTGTTGTTAACAAAAAATTATATCATAGCTTTAATATTTTTTATTTTAATATACACATATATTTCAACACACAAAAATATTAAATTCTATTTTAAATTCTTATCAATTCTTTTTCAAGAATAAATAAGTTAGGGATAAAAAAAATTTCCTATGTTTATAAAGCATTCGACCATTTTAATCAAAATGTATGGAATAAAAATAAATATAAAAAAATTAGAATAAAAAAATAAATCCATGGCAAATCCCTCACAATTTGCTAGGGATTTTCCACAGACTAACACAATCCGTGGCAAATCCATGATAGATTGTCACGGATTTGCCACGGAATACATAATAAAATTTTCTTGTTCTTTTTATCACCATTTTACCTAACATATTTTTTGTATATTCTAAATGGTAATATAGTTAATTTCACTGATATTTCCAATGGCTTTTATTGTCAAAATAAAAAAAAATTATATAATGTCTTTAAAAAATTTTTATTTTAATGCACACAAATATTTCGACACATAGAAATATTACATTCTATTTTAAATTCATATCAATTCTTTTCAAGAATAAATAAGTTAGAGATAAAAAAACAAAATATTTATAAAACATTGGCCATTTTAATCAAAATGTATGGAATAAAAATAAATAGAATAAAAATTAGAATAAAAATGACAAAATAAATCCGTGGCAAACCCCTCACAATTTGCTAGGGATTTGCCACGGACTAACACAATCTGTACCACGGATTTGCCACGGAAAACATAATAAAATTTTCTTATTCTTTTTATCACTATTTTACCTAACACATTTTTTTTTTTTTTTGTATATTCTAAATAGTAATATAGTTAATTGCGTTGATATTTCCAATGGCTTTTGTTGTCAAAATAAAAAATATATATAATATCTTTAAAAATTTTTATTTTAATACACACATATATTTTGACACACAAAATATTACATTCTATTTTAAATTCGTATCAATTCTTTTTCAAGAATAAATAAGTTAGAGATAAAAAAAAACAAAATGTTTATAAAACATTTGACCATTTTAATCAAAATGTATGGAATAAAAATAAATATATTAAAAATTAGAATAAAAAGGGAAAAATAAATCCGTTGTAATTCCCTCGCAATTTGCTAGGGATTTACCACAGACTAACACAATCCATGGCAGATTGCCACGGATTTTCCATAGAACACATAATAAAATTTTCTTTTTCTTTTTATCACCTTTTTACCTAATATATTTTTTGTATATTCTAAATGGTAATATAGTTAATTGTACTGATATTTCCAATGGCTTTTATTGTCAAAATAAAAATATATATATCATATCTTTAAAAATTTTTATTTTAATACACACATATATTTCTTCACACAAAAATATTACATTCTATTTTAAATTCCTATCAATTCTTTTTCAAGAATAAATAAGTTAGAGAAAAAAAAACAAAATGTTTATAAAACATTAGACCATTTTAATCAAAATGTATGGAATAAAAATAAATATAATAAGAATTAGAATAAAAAAGGAAAAAAATAAATCCGTGGCAAATCCCTCGCAATTTGCTAGGGATTTGCCACGGAAAATAATTAATAAAATTTTCTTTTCCTTTTTATCACTAGTTTACCTAACATATTTTTTGTATATTCTAGATGGTAATATAGTTAATTGTGTTGATATTTCCAATGGCTTTTGTTGTCAAAATAAAAGAAATTATATCATATCTTTAAAATTTTTTATTTTAATACACACATATATTTCTTCACACAAAAATATTACATTCTATTTTAAATTCGTATCAATTCTTTTTTAAGAATAAATAGGTTACAAAAAAAATAAAATGTTTATAAAAAATTTGACCATTTTAATCAAAATGTATGGAATAAAAATAAATATAATAAGAATTAGAATAAAAAAGGAAAAAAATAAATCTGTGGCAAACCCCTCGCAATTTGCTAGGGATTTGCCACGGAAAATAATTAATAAAATTTTCTTTTTCTTTTTATCACTATTTTACCTAACATATTTTTTGTATATTCTAAATGGTAATATAGTTAATTGCACTGATATTTCCAATGGCTTTTGCTGTCAAAATAAAATAGAAAGATAGAAGGAAATGAAAATTTTTAACTACAAATAAGAAAAAAGATTATTCAAATCACTAAAGGTAAGATCAGGAATTTTAAGGTATGGAATACAAATTAATAGAATAAAAAATAGAATAAAAAGAAAAAAATAAATCTGTGGCAAATCCCTAGCAGATTGCCACAGATTTGCCATGGAATTATGGAATTAATTTCAAATTAATTAATTTCGTGGAAAATTCGTGGCAAATTACCACGGAGGTTTGTATCAATATTTGTCCATTTTGCCACGGACATTTTTCATTGCAAATCGGTGGCTAATTTTTCCCCTATCCTTTTTTTGCTACGGATCTGCGAGGGAACATCTTTGTAATGCTAGTTGCTACAATATCCGTGGCAAGTCCGCGACAAATAGCTACGGATTTGCTATAGTTATATTGCCATGGTAATTTGCTATATCTTGTCTTCTTTCGTGGCAAATCCGTGGCAAATTGCTAAGGAATTTTTTCCATAGAAAATTTTTGTGGCAGATTAACAATTTTCTTACAATGTATGCTTTTTCAATTGAGGTATATGATGCACATCATGAATTCTGGTCAAACCATTAGGAAGTTCGAATCTATCTGCTACGGGTGCAATCCTCTCAATATGAAAGGTCCGATATATTATGAACTTAACTTTCTGTCTTTTGGTTATCTCTTTATTTCCTTATTTGGAGTCAGCTTTAGAAATACCAAATCACCTACTTGAAATTCCAACCCTCTTCTCTTGTTATAGGTGTAGCTATTTCTATTGACTTTGGGCAACTTTCAATTGATCTTGCACTAATCTCACTTTCTCTTCTATTGAAGGATAAGTAAATGTTGCAGTAATCTAACAAGTCTCTTATGTTCAGCTCCAGGTATCCAGTCAATTGTGAATTCTACATCTCACGGAGGAGGTAAAGTTGCTAAAAACATCCGGATATTCCTTCCCCACAGTCGTGTTTTCTATCAAACATTTATCTTTTGGCTTGTTAACAAAATATAATAAATATCCTTGACATCCTTTGTTGACAAACTTACACGCTTTAATTCCCAAATATCAAATACTTCAACTCCTTCATCTTGCTTCCTTTAAATGCCAATACATCACTTTTGGGTCTCACAATTTGTACCACCTTGTTCTTACAATCAACTCGAGCATGATGCTTGGAAAACTAATCCATGTCTAAAATAAGATTGTAACCTTTGAAAGGCATGATTATCAAGTCTCCCAATAATTTCTCCCTTTCTACTTCAATTGTACATCCGAGTATATACTTTCTAGCTTCAACTGATTTTTCCAGAGATGTATTCACCAACAAAGTATAAGGTAATTCTAACTCATCCCTTCCCGAATGATATGCACAATCTTTATTTATAAAGATGTGAGTAGAATCACGATAACCCTGTATATTAACTTTACAGTCTTTGATAGTATGCGTACCTTTAACATTAGAAGGAACTGCTCCCTAATCTTTTGGTTCAGTGTGAACATCTTCGCCCTAACTTGTGGCTTTGGACAGTTTCTTTCATTAACTCTACAATTTTCTTCATTCACTTTGTTTGCTAGTGGATTGGGACTTCTTTGGGCAATTTTTTGTAGTTTAGGACACATATTCCTCATATAGGTCGGATCTCCACAATTGAAGCATCTCTAGTAGTTATGTTTATACCGACAATCCTTCTCTATATGTCCTTTCTTCTTACATTTAAAATAAATTATATCTCCCGCAGTAATCCTAGTCAGAAATTGACCTTTCTTTCGTTTGTTGTTCCCCTATTGCTCAGATGGCCTCTTAGTAGGAAATTTCAGGGCAGAATGTACAACGTTATTTGTGAACTAATTCTTACCTTCATTCCCTATTCTGATCACCACGTCTACTGTAGTGGAGTAGTTAGTTGGTAGAAAGGGAGCTAGAGCTCTCCTCAACTTCGGTCTTAAATCTTTCACAACTTATCGAGTGTGATTCTGCTCTGTGTCGACCAAACGACAACAATACTTTGATAGGCGGTTAAATTGTCTTGCATACTAAGCCACCATCATATCTCCTTGTTTCAATTTCTGAAACTCATCCTCGTGTTTCTCAACCACTCACTATGGTATATATTCCGCTCGAGAGACCATCACAAAAGTATCCCAACTCCATTCCATTCTGCTCTATTTCCATGCCTCTTGGACTCTTGTCCACCAATCTCAAAAAACCTCGCAAGTGAAAAACTGTAAACTTAACCATTCTCTCCTAGGAGTATTACAGAGTTCGAAAGATATCTTGCAGACTTTCAAGCCATGACTCAGCTTTTTGGTCTTGTTCAGCTTCTCCTAAGAAAATAGAAGGTTGCAATTCAAAAATCTTTCCAATGCTTCATCCACACCCTGTGGTCCTCTCTTTTCAGCCAAACTTTGCAAACTTCCTATTATCTTTCCAAAGCTTGAGCCACAGTGGCTCCCTTAGTTCTCTCAACTTCAACTACTCCATCTTCAATATATCCACTTGGCAGATTTGTCATAGGGTTAGCTTCACGTGTTGATTGCTCCACTGTTGAAGCACCGTTGTTGTGAGTAGCAAAACAGGTCTTTGGAGGCATCTTCGTATTACATAACAGGATAACCCCATCAACTATATGACTAGGATACCCTATGTGTGCATACTATATGTACTTCTCATATAATCATTACAAGATGAACATATACACAAGTATTTATAAGAAACATCTCAAGTATATCATCAAATACAAATTTTATTTGTATATCAACACTATAGCTCATAACATATCATCACCAAAGTTGTTCATATTCATCAAATCAAAATAAACACAAAAACATGAATACCGTACTAGCATCTTCATTCCACAAAAATTCCATCACTCAATACCTATTCTCAAGCAACATTGAAGTATTTCTCAATCCCAAAAATGAAAATGAAGGTTTGCTATGTATCAAGAACAAACAAATGCATATATAATGTACTAAGTCAAATGTAAGACATATAGAGATATTGCATATAGCTTACACCACTTGCAATTATAAGGACATGCCAAATAATATCTCCTACCATCACATATCTCCAAAGTACAAGTTTCAAGATAATGGATCCCAACAAAGATCATTATCTCTAAACTATTACTCCTAATATCACTAATTTATATGCTAAATCGGATCTAGAGTAATCAAAACCAAAAGACTAGAGAAGGTATCAAAATGTTATAACTTGTCATCACATCTAATCCCCTTATCCCTAGGGAATCTCTCATAAGCATATTTATCAAATTCTCCAAAAGTACTAGAATGGATTACATACTTAAATTCGTTGACAGCTCCACCAAAGCCATCATCATACTAGCCATCCTATTGCAAATCAAAAATCAAACTTAGTGATGATCCAAAACTAATCCATCAAATCCTGAAATGTCTATTCCTAGACTTTAATACCAATTGTAACACCCCACAATCATAGGGCTCGAATGACTGCGGATGTTACCCTGTCGAGTAGACATAAGGGGTCTTTATAACGAACTAAATAATAAATAACTTGGACTTACAGGTAAATTGAATAAAATCTTACAAGTCTTCGAATAATACATCAATCCCAAATAATAAAATAATATCTTAAAGTACTTCAACTACATCATTCTTCAAGACAATAATCATATAAGAAAATAATATATGAGACATCGAGATCAAATATGACAACTACAGACTCCTCCATCTTGTCCCTAAGCATAATTCTCGGTAAAACATGAATTAAAAGGTGTGAGATATAATCTCAATAAGTCTCTTGTGTACTTCGTGAGATTTTTTTTGAGAAAAAATATTTTCATGATGCATGAGATGTTGTTCCAAAAATAGATATGATTTACAATATATTACATTCTCAACACACCGTATAAGAACATGGCAGAATGATATCATTTATAATATTTTTAGAAAAGAAGATATTTCATATCAACATCATTTTTTCATATCAAACATAACATCCGTATTGAGCTTACCAATTCAATCGTCTCTTATGGTCTCACAAAGCAATTCACATTTCAAATATCAAATTTCAAATTACGCACTGCCATCTCATATCCAACACTGAAAAAATCTTGCTCTATCTAACCAGAAGGATCTCCGTCCAACCGCATCAACAAAATTGGCCACAAGAGCCCAGATAGGATTTACAATCCTTTTACCAAAATAAATTGCTATCCAGCTCGAATAGGATATATAATACATTCGTCATTATACATGGCTATCCAACATGCATAGGATGATCAGTCCTACCATCATAGTGCTATCTAGTTCAAATATCCCACGTCCATTCTCTATTTTTTCATGAAAAACATGTTACTAGCTAAGGACGACTAAATTACAAATACTGTTGCCCTACTCAGAATAGTCGACTATCTGGAGGTGGCCTCTAATCGGATAGCATCCTCAACTTCACAAAAGATAGTACAAGAATAAAGTCTCTTTGAGTACTCAAGAATAACAGCACAGAACCACACGGTTCATAGTAGACATAGTACAATGACGGCATGAATAGATCAACACAATATTTTTTTTTAAAAAAAAAAAACCGCTTAATACTTTTTCAAAAGATTTCACAAACATTTCCAAAAATCTTTATTTCACAAAAAATTACTCCCAAGTTTAATTTCAAAGCTCAACTCAAAATTCTTTATCCGTCCTATAATTCTAAATCACTTCAAAATAGTTTATCCAACACAACATTTCATAAGCATTCCCAAAATTTCATAATTGTTCTGAAAGTCTATAATTAAATAGCTCCCAAATACCTTAGATATAGTTCATATTATATGAAACTAATTGTACTAAAACATTCTATGTGTTTCGCAATTTGTCTTTGCATGATCATTCCCAATTCTATATGCTCAATAACTTTTAATGCAAGCTTTCATATCCAACATATCATGAATATGCAATTTTCCCCAAAATAAGGCATAATTAAATATTGCGTAAACCATAATTCACATTTGCTTCACAATAGAGCAATATGCTCACAATATATGATTTCCAAAACAAGACACAAACATATATACCTTTGATCAAATATCACTTGTATAAATAAATCATTTCATGAAATAATATTCCTTGAATAAATAAACATTTTATTTCACAAATAATAAATTTGAAGATAAATATTTATGCAATTAAAGCATTTATCAAAAATAAAATATTTCATATGCATTCCTATATTTAGGAAATCATGAAATATGGGGAATTACAAATATACCTAGATTTTATGGAAACATGGAATGTGGGGACTTACAAAAGTTTTTGAATTATGAAATGCGAGGACTTGCCTTGAGTCCTTACGAAAGCAAATTTAAGAATAACTTCTTAATTGGAAAGTCCTCCTTCTCCAATTTCCTCAAAATTTAAATATAAATAAAGTATAGGAATTAATTTCCTATCATAAATTAAATCATAATATATAGTCCTCCATATCAAACTTAGTCATCCTAATCAAAGTCCTTAATCATCCTTGAATCATAATCCTATCTCACACCAAATCCCAACAATAAGTTCCCAAGGCATACATCAAGTTTCAATCACAATATATATAAATTTGGCAAGTAATTAGACTCGGCACTTTGGGAAATTAAATAATTAATTAAGGTGTCAAGTTGATTTTCATACTACCTAATCACTTATATAACTATTAGGTATATACAACTAGTAGTTAAGGTTCATTAAGCACACAACTACAACATCACATCACTTAGCACCTTAGCCTTCTTACATCAATATAAGGTTATTTCATATTAATATGATGTAGCAAATATAGCAAAATAATAAGGTTATGCAAATAGGATATATGATTATCATAATAGTCTACATCAAGTAATGTTTCAAGCATTCAATAGTTTCATGCTTTTAACAAACATAAATGAACATCAAAGTGCATCATCAAGCATTATATATCACCCCTATATTAATATAGAATCATGTTATGTTGATACAATTAAGAATTGAAAGTGAAATCATAGCTTTTCTAACATATGTTCAAATCAGTAAATTAAGATAAATAGGACAAAACAGGGTACAATTTGAGATAATTATATCACCAATCAAATCTACACCAAATTCAACAAAACTTTACAGAATATCACTTTCATATTCAAGGAATATACATTTAAAATTTCATCCAAAAATAATATCTCTAAATGGTTCAAAAAATTACACAAACTAAGTATAGCGTTACAGTAACTCTGAAAACCTGATTGAGCAATATTTTTTTCAGAAATCATTAAACATAAAATACAATTCCAAATCCCATGATTATAGTTTATAATGACTCCTCAAACATTGGGGTATGTTGTTTTAAAAATTCAAATTCAAATTCGAAGGGGAAAGCCTTCATCTGAAGACTTAAATTTAAAGAGAAATCAGGTTGCAGAAATCCCTGAATAGGGTATATTCAAAAAATCATATAAAATCAACCACGTGTCCAATTTGCATGATTCCAATGGGGTTTTACTCCTGAGACATAGAAGAATCTGATGGAATTATGTTTGATCAAAATCTCCAAAGTATGTTCCTAGTACCGATCTCACAAATTTATAAGATTACTAAATTCTGCACATAAATCAACTTCCAAACATAATTTTCACCATCAAATCTCCTTCCAAACACATCAAACCACCCAAATTCAATCACCCAATAGCATTAATACATGTTATAAATCAATATTTCAGCCGCCCTTCATCATTACAATTATCAAAATTAAGTTTTACACAAAAATCCAAAATCTATCCAGCATGGACTTCACCTCTAAATCATGAAATACAGAGAAAATAAGATGAGATATGTTACCTTCTTGCAAAATTAGCTTGAAGATTACTAAGTTTAATCGCCTTCAAATAAGTGTTCTATGGCTAGGGTTCTAAGTGTTCTTGAGAGAAAATAGGAGATGAAGGGAGAGGAGAGAAATAGCAACTTGTAGTGTGTGTGTGTGTGTGTGTGTGTGTGTGTGTGTGTGTGTGGTGTTTGAAATGAGGGAGAGAGATTTGATGTTTGGTGTTTATTTGTTGAATAAGTGCTTTGTTTAATAAAAGAAAATGTTAGATTAATTAACTGGTATTTAGAAGTTATTTTAATGCAAAAACTTCATTAAAATCAATGGCAAAGATTCAAATACATCAGTTGTTAAGTTTGGACTTCAATAAAGAGGGTTATGATAGTCTTTTAACATATTTATGGCTTCTAGGATTTATTGGAATAAAATAAATCAAAAAGAAATTAATTTAGTGTAAAAATAAATACAATATTAAAATTAGTCTTGCATCAATAAAATAAATAATAAAACAAAATTAATCTTGGTTAATTAATAAATAAGTTCAAATTTTAAAATAATTAAAATAGCGAAATAGGGTTTTTATTTAATAAAAATCAATATTAGGTCCTCAACAAAATCGATTTTCCACATTAGCCCCAAAAACAATAATTTTCAATAAATAAGTGCAATAAGCACTTATTAATAATTAATTTTTCATTCAAAACATGAAATTGATCATAAATAAGTATCAAATAATATTAACATAAGTATATATAAGTTTCCTATACAAATATTTCACCCATAAATAATTGTTACAAAAAGTAGTCATGGATTTTATTTACATAAATACTTAATAAATATTCTCTAAATGTCATGTGCTCAAATACTATCTCACTTATATATTTATGCATGAAAATAATATATGAAAATTAGTGTATGAAAAAGATGTATGGAAATGTTGGATGTTACAATATACTTTGTTTATTACTCAAGTTTTTTTTACTTGCCAACAAGCAGTTTTAACGCCAACAAACATGGAAAGAATTTATTCCCTTCACTTCGTTCTTCTGCACCCAAAATTGCAATTTGATCACAAGAAAGAAACTCTGCTAATCCATTCTATCCTTCTCTTCACTGTATGCTCTAGCCCTTCAATTTTTATTTTTTTTTTAATCAAAGCCTCCAGTTTGGTAGTGGGGGGATAGGCAGACCTCTACCCATTTATTAGATATGAAAAAGCGTGCAACGTGGGAGCTTTAACCTTGACCTCTTGGCATATTGCATTGGCTAAAATTCGATCAAAAATTCTGAACTTGCTGAAAATCTAACAGGCAATTAGCTTTGATACATGAAGGAAGTAAATGAAAAGACAAATAGTAGACTGAATCCCTAGACAAAGAAGCCTGTCCAGCCAGTGAGTCAGTCACCGTATTGGCTTGCCAGTACATATGAGTGAAGACTACTCTCAAATCTTCTTGCCAACATAAGAATAAGCCTCATGTCCTGCATTCCTTGCTAGAGAAAACCTGATCTGCTTTTCAGTACGTTGATGACTTGAAGGGAATCAGATTGGACCTCGACGCATTTAATTTCTCTTGACAAGCAAACCCTGACTCCATGAAAAATTACTTTAGTCTCAACTTGTTGATAATCCTCACGGCCTCTATGCATTGAGAAAGCTTGAATAAATCCCTTCTACGCCTGCAGCAGAAGTCATGTTTTTCCGCGAACCTCTATCGACATTTAGAATAACATCTCAGTGTCACTCATTTGCCAAACAACATTTTGAACACGAACTTTGTCTCGGTTTGCAGACTGCATATCCTTAGTCCTTCGTTCTATTCCGCTGAAGATGTGCCTGGGGCCGCACAAGACAGGACTAAGTAGCAACTCCGGGCAGTATTAAGAAATCAATGCCTCCTCTTCCAGAAAATTCTACAAGCACCTTGAAGTAGCCTATATGAAAACTCTGGAACGACAACTTACAGATTTTTTTTTGACTTGCAAAGAAAATTCTAGAATAGTAAGTTGCTTTTGCAACTTGCAACTTCCAGAATTTGTTAACCGACGTTGAATGTCAGTAAATAAGCACTATAAATAGTGTTGTGTAGAGTGTAATTGTGAGTGGTGTGCTTGTGTGATTTTGTGAGACAAAAAGTAGTGGAGAGTGCTCAATCAAATTGTGAGTAGTGCTGTGAATGACTTGAGAAAATTAAAGGAATTGTGAGTGTGGTGCTTAGTGTAGTGTGAGTGGTACTTTGTTTTGTGAGTTTTGTGAGTAGTATTTGAGAACAAATTGTATACAAATACTTGTGAAGAAATTTGTATACATAAAAGTCTTGTTCTCCTTTCTTAAAAGTTCTTAATTCTCAACATTTGGTATCAGAACGAGGTTATCGTTTGGTTTTCACAGTAGCGGCGTTTTCTTGTGGTCACCAATTCATGGGCTCGGGACTCGTTTAGAGACAGTAATCTTTGTGCACAGTCTAGGAATGTGGAGCTGGTTGTTCTAAGACTCAGCTTACTTAGTATTTCAACGGAGAAAAATACTAAGTCGCGATGGTGGACTCAACTCAACTAGCATTATTAAGAAAGTAAATAATGCTAACTATAGTACTTGGAGGTCCTGTATGGAGTCTTATTTAGAGAGCCAAGATTTGCTGGATTACGTCAAGGGCGACATCACACTACCTTCTAAATCAGATATTGCGACAGTCAAGAAATGGAAGACCAAAGCGGCAAATGCTATCAAGAGAACAATCGAGGAAGAGATGATTGAGCACATCAGGGATGCCGTCACACCAAAAGAAGCCTGGGATATCTTGGCAATGAAATTCTCCAAGGAAAATGATTCTCGCTTTCAATATTTGGAGAATCAACTCTCCAATTTGACTCAGGGAAATTTGACAATCAGAGATTACTTTACAAAAGCTAAATCTTTGAATCGTGAAATTTCTGAGTTAGATCCAGAGGAAAAAATTGGAGAAGCCAAGTTAAGAAAGAAGATTATACATGGATTAAGGCTCGAGTTCCAAGGCTTCATAATATCAATACAAGGATGGCCAGTACAACCAACTTTAGAAATGTTGGAAATTTTGCTAGCCAATCAAGAATCGTTGGCTAAGCAAATGGGAAGCATGATGATCAAAAGCGAGGAGGAGGCATTCTACTATGGACAAGGAAGACGGGGACCAATAAGACAAAATTTCAGACAACATAAAAATTCAAGTAGGAGTAAATGGCAGCCTAAGAAGAGTCAACAAGAAGGGGGACTTCGACAAGAACAAGGTAAGCCCTTTGAAAGAAAATACTTGCGACAAAATAATAGATGCTACAATTGTGGAAAACAATGGCATTTTGTTAGAAACTATCGATACAAGTAAGAATAAGGAAATGTTGCCACTTCCAGGAGCAAAAATGATAGAAAAGAAAAATGGGATTTTCACGCATCATTTGTAGTTGAAGAAGAAACTAGCATGGCTATGGATGAGCTATCAAGTGATGAAGGGATAGCAGCCTCTTGCACTACCAAGGCAGTAGAGACAACACTTACCTCGGTAAGTAATAACTTTATCGACTATAAAAATGATTGGATCATTGATTCAAGCTGCTCCAATCATATGACTAGAGATGAGAAGAAATTATCAAACTTGACGGAGTGCAAGAGTGCACAAGTTGTGGTAACCGCGAACAACGCAAAATTACCAATTACACATATTGGTAAAATAAGGATTGTCCCCCAACATGGTCCTGATGAGGTTTAACTGCAAAATGTATATCATGTTCCTGGGATGAAGAAAAATTTATTGTCAGTGTCTCAGCTTGCTGCCTCAGGAAATTATTTGGTTTTTGGACCAAGTGATGTAAAGGTCTATCGAGATTTGATGCCTATTAGGCCACCGATCATGGAAGGACGATGCTTGGAGTTAGTCTACGTAATGTCAGCAGAAGCAGCGTATAAGGACAAGACAAGGAAGAACGAGACTGTTGACTTGTGGCATGCTCAATTAGGACATGTGAACTATACAAAGCTTAATGTGATAATGAAAAAGTCGCTGCTAAAAGGTCTCCCTCAACTAGAAGTTCGAGATGGCATTGTATGTGCTGGGTGTTAATACGGTTAGCCACATCAGCTCCCTTATGATGATTCGAAGTTTCAAGCTAAGGTGCCTCTTGAACTAGTCCACTCAGACATATTCGGACCTATCAAGCAAGTGTCAATCAGTGGGCTCCACTATATAATAACATTCATTAATGACTTCTCCAAGTACGCTTGGGTTTATTTTATGAAAGAAAATTCTGAAGCTTTAAACAAGTTTAAAGAATTCAAACAAGAAGCAGAAAGTGAGACAATAAGAAAAATAAAGTGCCTACGAACAGATAATAGGGGAGAATATACTTCGCAAGAATTCAATGATTATCTAAAGCAATGTCATATTCGGCAACAATTAACATGTCCCAACACATCACAACAAAATGGAGTTGCTGAAAGGAAAAATCAGCATCTAGCAGAAACATGCAAGAGCATGCTTCACTCCAAGAATGTGCCACCAAAGTTTTGGGTGGAATGTATGAAGACGGTGGTCCACATAATCAACAGGCTACCACAGGCAAGGTTCAGATTCATCACACCATTCGAAAGGCTCTGGAGGACTAAACCTACAGTAAGTCACTTTCGAGTATTTGGATGCGTCTGCTATGTATTTGTTCCTGATCATCTACGAAATAAGTTCGATAAGAAGGCCACCAAATGTATATTTGTGGGATATGATAGTAAAAGAAAAGGATGGAGGTGTTGCGATCCAACAACAAGACAATGCCATGTGTCCCAAAATGTGGTATTCGATTAAGCGTCCTCATGGTGGTCTTCAAAAACAGCTCTCTTACCAGACTCAAAAGAGATCGAAGAAGAATTGGAAGAAAAATTACGAAAAGAGCTAGAACTCGTGGAGGAACGCCCATATGAAGACAGAAGCATTTTGGCAAATGCTCAACATAAAGGAAGAAGTCCATAGAAAACTGGAGTACATCAAACATCTCAAGAGAAAGAAAGGATGACCCTATAAGGAGAAAATGAAGAAGAAGAAGAAGAAACACAAGAAGCGACACAACCATTTCAAAGGTCCACAAGGGTATGTAAACCAAATCCTAAAAATGCTAATGCAGCTTTAGTAGAAGACATCAAAGAACCTAATACATATGAGGAAGCCTCTAAGCAAAAGGAATGGGTTGAAGCCATGGAAGAAGATATTCAAGTTTTGAGACAAAATTAGACATGGGACTTGGTGCCTAAAACAAGAGATATAAAACCCATATCATGTAAATGGGTTTATAAAGTGAAAAGGAGACCAGATGGATCAGTGGAAAGATTCAAAGCATGACTAGTAGCTCAAGGGTTCTCTCAACAATATGGGCTCGACTACAACGAAACCTTCAGCCCAGTTGCAAAGATTACTACAATTAGAGTTCTGCTAGCACTCGCTGCAAGTAAATCGTGGAAGCTCTAGCAAATGGACGTAAAGAATGCATTCCTACATGGAGAATTGGATAGAGATATATACATAGAGCAACCAAGGGATTCAAGAGTAAGGCTTATCCAACTCATGTCTGCAAATTGAAAAATGCTCTTTATGGACTAAAGCAAGCACAACAAGCTTGGTATGGAAAGATAGGAGAATTCTTGCTACAGAATAGTTACATAGTAACTTTAGCAGACTCAAGTTTATTTGTAAAGGCTTGAAATGGAAGATTAGCTATCGTCCTGGTATACGTGGATGATGTCATCATCACTGGAGATGACGACAGTGAGATTAACCAAACTAAAGCTAATCTCTTTGTACGCTTCCAAATGAAGGAGCTTGGTGAATTAAGACACTTCTTAGGGCTCGAGGTGGAGAACACCGAAGAAGGATTATTCCTGTGCCAGCACAAGTATGCAAAGGATTTGCTGCAGAAATTTGGCACGTTAGAGTGTAAGCCTATTTCTACGCTGCTCGAGGTGAACACAAAACTATGTTCATCTGAAGGGAAAGATTTGGAAGATGGCAACTAGTAGGTAGTCTTATCTACCTTATTTTAACACGGCCTGACATAGTATATGCAGTTGGAGTTATCAGTCGTTTCATACAGCAACCAAAGAAGCCACATTTGGAAGTAGTACGATGGATTTTGAGATATATCAAAGGTACCATTGATCATGGAATCCATTATAAAAGAGGCGTGGCATGTGAAGTTGCAGGTTACTGTGATGTTGATTATACTGGCGACTGTGACACAAGACGATCAACTACAAGGTATGCTTTCAATCTTGGATAAGGAGTAATTTCTTGGATTAGTAAGAGACAGTCAACGGTGTCACTACCTAGCACAGAAGCAAAATATAGAGCAGCAGCTTCAGCAACACAGGAAATTAGCTGGCTCATGCAATTAATGAAGGATCTCTATCAAGAAGTAGGTTATCCAGTAAAGTTATACTGTGATAATCTCTCAACTATTCAACTCGTTGAAAATCTGGTATTTCATACTCGCACCAAACATGTGGAAGTACATTATCACTATATCCGAGAAAAGGTACTTCAAGGAGATATTGAGATGCAACACATCAAAACAAAAGATCAAATGGCAGACATACTTACTAAACCACTCAATAGAGTAAAGCTCGAAGAATTCTGAAGGCTATTTGGTATGCTTTCGCGAGAGGTAATAAAGAAGAGTAGTCATTGAGGGGGAGTATTAAGATATCAATGCCTCCTCTTTCTAAAGATTCTACAAGCACCTTGAAATAACTTACATGAAAACTCTAGAAAGACAACTTGTAGATTTTTTTTGACTTGCAAAGAAAATTCTAGAATAGCAAATTGCTGCAACTTGCAACTTCCAGAATTTGTTAACCGACATTGAATGTTGGTAAATGAGCACTATAAATAGTGCTTTGTAGAGTGTAGTTGTGAGTGGTGTGCTTGTGTAATTTTGTGAGACAAAAAGCAGTGGAGAGTGCTTCATCAAATTGTGTGAGTAGTGCTATGAGTGACGTGAGAAAATTAAAGGAATTGTGAGTGTGGTGCTTAATGTAGTGTGAGTGGTACTTTGTTTTGTGAGTGTTGTGAGTAGTATTTGAGAACAAATTGTATACAAATACTTGTGAAAAAATTTGTATACATAAAAGTCTTGATCTCCTTTCTTAAAAGTTCTCAAATCTCAACAGGCAGGTCATCATTAGCATGTTGTGCAAGCTCTCCCTAGCACTAGATGGTCGTGCCATTTTCGAAAGCACAAGAAACAAAACTTGCTCACTCCATGTTGTCCACACGAGAGGCTCAAAATTGTCATTTCATATTTCGGAGCTGATAGATCTCTTTTTATTACCCAAAGGGGGGGGGGGGAACCCCATCAAATTTACAACAATATAAGCATTCAAAAGATTGTATCCAATCATCCATTACTATTTTTATGTAAATAATTGTAGAAGTAAAAATAAGTGTTACAATCCCATATAAAAATGGAAGATTACGACAAATTAGCTGATTACCAAAACAAATAGATGACACCATTATTATCACTTGCAATAATGCAAAAGAAACATTCAATGTTTTTGCTCATAATATAGAAAAAGTGCTTCAACTTCATGCGATACCAAAAAAACAAAATACTCTCTTCGTTCCTATTTATTTGTCACAATTAATTACTTCACACAGTTTTAAAAAATTAGTTAATCTCTTAATTTCATACAACTTTGTTTATACATTTTAAAAATACCCTTGAATTTAATATTCTCCATAACTATTTTCTTATTTTGTTTGTTTAACTCTATTTAAAGTTATTACACTCTCATTTTTCAAAATTATTTAATACAATGATATAGCAGTAAAATTAACATTAATGATACTTAAATTTTTTCAATGTGACAAATAAAAAGGGATGTCAAAATTTTTTATTTATGACAAATAAATAAAAATGGAATGAGTACTAATTATAAGTATTACCATATCTCAAAAGAAGGAACAACTGTCTCTGTCACCGAGCGGCCTAGGTATGAAGACTTCCAGGTGTTCATTTCCCAACTCAACTTGCTCTTCTTGAATTTTCCTCAGTGAAGGATTGAGTTCAGATCTGCAGTACTCTACCTGAATCATCTTTAGAGTTGAAATACTTCCAAATCTTGGTGGGATCTCCTCCAAGTCAGGAACAGCGTACAGTACAAGGCTCTCGAGGCAAGGGAAGGAACTCTCAGATGCATTCAGTTGCTGAATGTATAATCCACTTAATTTCAAGAACTTGAGTTTTAAGAAGTCCTCATCTCCCACGTTCCAAGTTTCTCCGCGAAAGCAACCGACCAATTTTAGAACCTCAAGATTGGGTAGCATTGCAATATGTGATATTTCACTCCATTGTAGTGGATAGTCCCTCAAGGTCAATTTCTTCAAAGTCCGGGGAAATTTAAATTGACACTCCGGCCGCCAGCCAAAATTTTTATTAACCACAACCAATGATTCAAGGTGGCTTAAAAAATCCATTTCCACAATCTGATAACAACTGCCAATATCAAGTGACGATTCATACGTAAATTTTAGTTTCCGAACATTTGGTATTGTTTTCAGAAACATTTCTGCATCTTCGTAATGAATGAATGGGAAGGAAAAAGTTTGAACATTCTCCAATGCAGGTAAGCCATCATGAAAATCTTCAATAATTTCTGTTGGAACAATGCGTACATGCCTCAATTTTTTAATTTCCCAAATTGTAAGTGGCAAATCAACTGGCCCTCGACCTTGAAGATAAAGTGTCTCTAAGTTCTCAAGCAACTTTATTGATGATGGAATATGACAACAGTGAATTGCCAGGTATCTCAAGAAAATCAGGTCAAATATTTCGTAAGGAAACTGATCTGCAGCATAGTCACAACCTATATCCAGTACACGAAGAGATTTAAAATAAGAAAGATAGAGGTGCCCGCTATATGTGGTAGATAAAGTACCTCTTTTATAGAAAAAAGGAAGAGGCGAGAGGATAGAGTGGATAAAGGAAGCAGCCGGAAAATGTTGAAGAAAAGATCCCAAGCATTTAGATCTAATGCTCACCCGATAATGAGCATATGTGTCAGCCAAGTATGAAAAACCATTCCCGTGAATCACCTTCAAAACTCTTTCTTCCTCACCCCTGGTTACGCAAAAATCATGCAATAGATCATGAATGCCACAGGCCTTGATTCCGCCTGTCGAACTTCTCTTGGTAACAATGACTAGGCTTCTGGCAACAAGCTCCATTAGGTATTCCTCAGCCACAGCCTCTAAGCTTTTGTTGTCACGCTTTTGTACAAAACCTTCTGAAATCCACAATTTGGTCAACTTGTTCACCCTAATCTCTTCATCTTCTGCAAATGATCCCAAATAAAGAAAGCAAGGTTTCAAAAGTTCTGGCATATGCTTGTAACTCAGTTCCAGTACCTCTGTGCAACCTTTTTTAGCAATCAACTTATCTAGTCTTTCTCTGACTAGTTCCCACCAAGACAAGCTTTCAACATTTTCCTTCAAGAGACCTGCAGTTAGAACAATAGCCAATGGTAGCCCATTGCATTTTCTTACTATGTGCTTGCCAATCTGAACAAAACCAGCTGGGCAGCAACCGTGGTCAAATAACTTCTTTTCCAATAGCTCCCAACTATTCTCCTCAGAGAGAGGCTTTAGAAGAAAAGGACTACAGCCTGATTTAGCTTCGGAAATCACATTATGATTTCGACTTGTGAACATGATTCGGCTTCCAATGTTGTCTTCTGGAAATGACATTTTTAGTGCATCCCACGCACTAACATCCCAAATGTCATCCATGACAATGAGGTACCTTTGCCCTTTTAAACTTCTATAAACTGTTTCAGCTAACTCTTCTACCCCCATGGCAGAGAGATTATAAACACGAACACCTACATCCCTTTAGATATCCAACAACATCCTTTTACTGTTGACAGTTTGAGAAACAGTGCACCACGCACTTTTGTTGAAATGATATTGCACCGAAGCATCGCTATAAACCTTCTTGGCCAAAGTAGTCTTACCCAATCCAGGCATTCCGACGACTGAGATAAATTCAAGTTTTTCTGAACCACATATAAGTTGACCTCGTATTTCTTCTACCTCCTCCTTGAAACCCACAGTGACATCCTCCACGGCTGGAATATTAGCTTGTAAAGGAAGGATAGGATTGGAATTCATTTCAGAATTGAGGGCATGTATATCGTACAAAACCTGATCTCGGATCTTATTCACCTCATCCTTAATAAGCTTAACTTCTTCTATGATATCAGAAAGACATAAAATATCATGCCAAAGAGTCCTTTTCAAGTATATGAAGGAGCTAACGACTCTTTCTGCATTGTGGGCCACGTTAACAATTCGTGTCCAAAGATCTTTTATATCTTTGTGCTTATTTTGCAACTCTAGGATAGACAGGTCTTTCAGATTTGATTCTTTAAGTGACAACAACTCCTCCTGAAGCATTATGATTTGATACTTTGGAAAATGGAAAGAATTTGAGAACTCTTCCAAATTTTCTAAAAGTGCATCAATAAATCCCAACGCATTGATCCTGGGGAAATTAAAAGATGATGGATCAAGAAATAAGTGGGCATAGATTTTTCTGACCTGTGCTTTGATTGAATTGACCTCTCCCAAGAATGTATGAAGAAGAAGGTTCCACTTCTTGGGACTGCCCTCTTTGACTTGGACAGAACTGAGATAGCAAATGAGAGATGCAACCTGGTTGACAGCAGCATCGGCTTGCTTTAAAATTAATTTCTCCTCTGCTAACTTCTCAGCCTCCGGGCGGTCCATGAGAAATGTTGTCAAGAATATCATTTCAATGAAAAGCATTTGAATACCATCCTCCTATGGATCAACCTGCAAGTTGTCCTTGAGAAAATCAACAAATTTCATGACAAGATTACCCACCGGCATAAGACAGTCCCATGCGAATGGTTTCGAGGCCTTCAGAACCGCAAGATACATCCTTGTGACCTTTGGAGTGGATGGACTGATTTTCTTCTGCAGATCAGAAAGAATAGCGTCCATTCTCAGAGCCATTTTTTCTTTCTTCACATCTAGGACCCAGTACAAAAGTGAGACGCATCCTGCTCCGCAAGCCCAAGCTTGAACATGAATCTTGAAAATTTTGAAATCTTCACGGCTGCTGCACCTTTCTGCTGCGAACTCAAGAACTTGTTTGAACAAATTCAGGTTATCTTCAAGGGATTCAATTTGCACCTTCACATCGAGGATCATATCAGCTTTCCAATCAAGAAGATTGTGCAGGGAGGCACAGATAGAAGGGATGAACTCAAGTTGCTCATCAATGAAAAATTCACACTGGAATGGAAAATCTAAGAATTTGACACAATCTTCTTTAATCTTTGGCTTACACTGACGAATCTTTTCCAGTAACTCAGAAGCCATAGCTTCAAAACCTTGAAATCCAGATTCTTCGATCTCTCTCCTTGCTTCTTCAAGTGCAACCTCAATGTGAGATTCATCTGGAAATCCAAAATTCTGGTCCCTGCAGCCAAATGACCAGTGATCACTCCACTTGGCCAAGCACAAGATATAGATCTTCAAGAACTCCAGCTCGCGTATAAGCTCAAAATATTGATCTTTGCCCAGACCCTCAAGGATAGAATCGACACAGAAGGGACTGATGATTTTCTCTCCTTGTCGGCCCTGTGAATTCCTTCCAAACAGGCCGTGCAGATACTCCAGAAAAGAATCAACACAGGGCCAGATCATTTTCTCTTCTTTCTTCACTTCAGAATTCCTCCCAAATACTTTGTTTGTGGAAATGATGGACAAGAAAAATTCACAAATATTAAAGCATAGGAAGAATATTTTCTGGAAATAGGATTAATACAACAGAAAATTAATCACCCAATTAAAACGAAAGGCCGGCAACTTTTTTTATTTCAATATAAAATTGAATGTGATGAGAGTAGTTGAGAATTTTTGCATTACTAAATTTCATGTGATGAGAGTAGTTGGATGTGGCTTAGATCGGCAATATTTTAGAGTTAAAAGAATTGGGAAATATTTGGGTGGACTGATCCTTCAAAGTTTTAAGTGTTGTATTCTGTATAGTGAAAATTATACATTTTTAGGAAAGTATAATATTTTAAAATTGTGATTCACGCGGGTTCACCAAAATATTTTCTTAAAGAATTTGTTCTTTCTTTTTTTTTTTCTTTTTTTAAAAGAACCATTAAGTTCTATATATATTGTTCTATTTTTTAAATAATTTCTTTTTCTCTCTCCGCCTATTGATATGGAATGCGTAGCCTATTATTTATTTTGTACTAGCTTCCGTAGTGTATATGTATTTATGATGTATTGAGCGGGGAAGTGAGAGACAAAGGCGATTAATATATATATGATTTCTCTATCATAATGACATATTTTACTTATCTCTTCTATGAATGTTGCTAGACTAACGGATCAAATCACATAAATTTCTATATTTTTATTTTTATTTTATTATTCGTTGATGTATTTGTGCCTAATTATTCTTCTGGTAATTATAACAACCTGTTTGCTTGAAAAAGAAGGACATTTATTAATTAGTTCTTATTCTTAATTATTCGAATTATTTATTTACAACAGAGCAAAAGTATTCGCACCGATCTATTTAAGGGCCTATTTGACAATACAATTAAGTATTTAAAATAAATTAATTATTTATTTATTTCATTAAGTGTATTTGATAACGAATAATATTATGTGTTTAATTAATTAATACGCTTAATAACAAATTTTTGTTATCACTTAATTGATTAAGATATATCGAAATTTTATTATAAATTTTTTAAAAAATAAAAATTACTTAAGTTTGAAATATGAATATATTAAATATTTATATAATTATTAGTGTTATTTTATATTTAATTTAAAATTATAATAAAATGTAGTATAAAAATGAATTATAATTGATTCAGACTTCAGACTTCAAATTTTAGTCATCAAACTTCAATATTCAGAATTCAATAGTTAAATATTCAATTTTCAATTTTCAAATTTATTAAATGAGTCCTAAGTTGATTTTATTATTACCGTTGTAGATTTTTTTTCTTTTTTTACATAATCAAATTTAATATAACCTGGATCCACCTAACGTGGGCAATGCTTTAAAGACAATGTCCAAGTTTATCGTTATTGCCGATACTTTAAAGACAATAATCCTGTGAATTATGAGACCATTTCGGGGTATTTACAGGGAGTTTAGGTCAACCCAAGACCCACTAATTTTGAGAGTAATTTTCAATTATTTTGATTGGACTAAATTAATTTTTAACTATGACCCAAAGACCATTTCACTTGACCAATTGAATTAATTTTAACTAGTCTCCAAGTCTTCCAATTAATTTTGACTTGGGCAAATTAATTTTGACCGAAATTAAATAATTTTGATTAGATTTAGTAGGAACCCTAAAATTACTGAAATGACCATCTCAACCTCCATTGTGCCACCACCTTAGGTGCGTTCTAGGCCCTTGAATCTTTTAAATCTTGACCATTGAATCCCTTTCAATCATAGCCCTTTATTTTCTTCAATATTCAAATAATCTAATCCTAACCCTTGAATTTAGAATGCCCAAGACAATACCCACAATCTCCCTCATTCCTAGCCGTTGGCCACTCCAAGTCTAAAATCATTTCCTCTCATCTTCTGCATGCTGCCGGCAGCTTCCTTGCACAAGAGGAAGATCTTGCATTTCCTAGCCACCGAGAACTCCTTTCCTCCCTTTCCCTTGGATTCTTCTTCACAAGCTCAAGGACCTTAGCTCATTTGGAGTGAAAGGGAGCCTCTGTTCACTGATTTCGGCAGTTTTCTAAGTGTTGGATTTAATAACTTCAAGAGATAAGTATGAAAGATTTCGTCTTTATCTTGTTCCTCATAACCGAAAACCTCCCCTTAGCATTCTTCTTGATTTTTCCCCTTCAAAATGACCAGGAGGCTAGCTCATTTTGAAGATAAAAACCTCTCATTGCTATTCTTAAGCCATTGAAACCAAAGCTTCAAGGAGGTCAGCCCAAGGAGCTCGTTTACCTCTTGTTTTCTCTAGTGACCAAAAACTAGGTTTTTTGTCTAGAAATTTTGTGAACTCAAATGCTACTGTTTTTATATGATTTTGATTAGGAAATGCTATGGTTTTGATGGAGACATGTAATTTTGTGTGTTTGTGATCTCCTATGTGAAAGATGATGAGTTTTGATGTTGATATGCTTGGAATTGCTAGGTTGAAACAGAACATATATAGCTATTGGAATTAATTGTGCTTTGAGAATATATTTTGCATGAACATGAAAATAATTAGGTTGCTGTGAATTAGTTGTGTATGATTAGAGAGCCAAGGAGTTTCCAAATTCAATTGTTAAGTTGAAGCATCATATATCTTGACATATCTAGTACTAGTATAGAAATGCTTCCCAACTCGATAACAAAACTCTACAATTTGCAAACCTTGAGGCTAGGGGCATTGAAGAAGCTGCCAAACGATTTTCAAAATTTGGTTAGATTGAGACATTTCTACATTAGAAATCCCAATCACTCTCTGCTACTTCCTGGGATAAGAAAACTGACTTCTCTTTGGACATTAGAGACGGGAAATGTCAAACATATTGGCAATGAACTTTATGGATGGACAAATGAAAGTGATCCAAAGAGTTCTTTAGTAGAATTTCCATCACCGAAAGAGCTTATTTTGAAGGAATTGTCTAATTTAGAGCAATGGTCTAATCTGACGGTTCATCCATCCCATGAATCTGTTCAAATATATATTTCCTTTTCTTGAGGTATTGGAAGTTTGGAATGCTTCCAAATTAACTCATCTACCAAACTTACTGAAAAAGAGTTTCTCTCTCAAGTGACTCATCATCTTCAATTAGGGTTTGAGTCACCTCCCAGAGGACCTGGAGGCCTTGCATATCTAGAGACACTACATATCTATCATTGCTCTAGTTTAGTTTCCATCCCAAGTATACAAGGCCGCTAATCTCTTAGAAATCCGAGAATTGGGAATTGCAATAAGTTGGCAAGTTTACTAAGCAGGCTTGAGTCATATGTGAAACTCTCTACTATATTTATTACTGAAGGACGTTGATTATGAAAACTTCCTCATGCCTAGAAAATGTACCTCTTTCGCTTCTTGGAAGCTCTCATTCTACGACGGAATTAAAAAACATAATTGCTACCAGAACAAATTCAACATAACCCTGTCTTGAGAAAGTTGGAGGTAATAGACTTCTATGGAATGGAAGCTCTCCTCAAATGGCTTTGTGTCACAAGGTTAAGCGCAAACCCAAACTTAAAGAGGCCTTGTACCAGCAGCAACCTATCCTAACTCGAATAGCTTACTCAGTCTCAACCCACGAATATAATATTCAAGTAAAGTACAAGGAAAATAAGAGACAATTAAATTACGAGCATCCTATACCCAACCTTGAACTTAGTCATTCAAGAAAAAGGATTACAAGAGTATAAGATTATAAGGGCGAAATCTTTATGGCTAATTAAGCTCCCACAATCTAACCTAAAATTCCACAAAGCCTACACTCTTGTGTATCTCAACTACTTTGTAAGTGACTCCCACTCCTTTTATGAATACAAAGAACACTCCCCATAATTTTCCCTTTTTCTAGACTCTCTAGCAATGTTGTTAAGGTGTGTGCCTAGGCCCTAGACGTAGCCCCAAACACTACTAAAAATTCGGGCAAATACAACAGCAGTAAAACCGTCGTATTTAATGAAATACCGTCATTTTTGTTATAAATGACGATTTCTCAGCCGTCATATATAATGCCGTCACTTTTATTTAAAAAGGCCAAAAAATTATCGTATTTATCTAACACGACAATCCGAAGCGTCGCAATTACTCGCCCTGGGACATTCTGCAAATTGTCGCATGTGGTGGAAAAACCGTCGCAATTATTCAGTAAATACAATGGTTGAAATAGCAAATACAAATTAATTGCAATAGTTATTTGCGACGGACGTAACCATCGCAAATACTAAGTATTTGCGACGATCTCCTAGCCGTCATAATTACAACCGTCGCAATTAATCAATATTTGTGACGGTTATTTGCGATGGTCGTAACTGTCGCAAATACTTTGCAATTGCGACCATAAGTAAAAACAACGTTTTGGACCGTCGTTTTTAGGTCCCCCCCCCCAACCCCTTTTCATAATTTGTTTATTTGAGTATCTACCACCTGCAAATTAAACCTAACCAAGCCAAAATTTCAACATAATTACAGCCAAAATCGAAAAAAACTCATCAGCAAAGCCAACATCAATCAAACTATAAATAAACCAAAATTAAACTAAAATGTGTACAAGTAAAAGTAATAGTACATATAGAGAAAGTAGAAAATAAAATGTATCAATCCCAAATACTACTCATACACAACAAGAGCGGAAAAAAATGACTCAATCATGCTCATCACCAACAGCATCATCATCAGGAGCTTCAGGTTATCCATAGGGACGAGATGTAGAACCAACACCCGGAGAGGCTATAGAGGCACTAGATGGACGTCTAGGAGCTGTGACAAATGCACCTATGTCAGCCCTATAGGATAGAGCTAATTTCATACTTGCCTCCATCTCCGCTTGCATAACCTCTACACGTGCCTCCATCTCAGCTTGCATAGCCTAGATACATGTCTCAACCTACACTCTGATAGCCTCCTCAACCTCAGTAGGATAGCTGGATGAATGTCTAACTACGGTTGGTGTTGGTCCCTTTCCCTAACATCTAACATGACCCCTCATGTCAGGACCGAACATGTGCTGACAAATTCGATCATTCGCCTCCTCAGTGTGCTCAAAGTCAGGATGTACCTGCCACTCTGCCTCTAATCGGTCCTACAAAATTAAGAAATAGAATACATATTAAGTTAATATTAAAGTTAATATATTCATTTTGTCATATTTTAACAATTTAGCAAAGTAAAGCATTAAAAATGCCTTACAATCATATCAGCAGTCAAACCATCAACCTGCCAACTACGTCACATTCGTGTCGCAAGAAACATATCATATTGTAACGTCGACTGGCCTTGTGAGGCCCTCTGCAAACACGAATAATAGTTAATTAGATAATATTTATAAAAATAAGGATTTTTTTACAATCAACTAATAAAGACAAAAATAATGGCATATACGATAATCTAAATACCTAATCAAGTATTACAGAATGTGGCATCTTTCCTGTGGCTGGTGGATATGTAATATGTGATTGATTTTGGCTATTCTGCACAACCTCTGCCTGTGAATTAATAACGTAGTTAATATGTAACAAAAACATACCATAACCATTTTATATACGTAAACAATTTCACAATATAAAAAGTCTAATAGAGTTAATTATATGACATACACATCCTTTAAACGCCAATAATCAACTAACATCCTCCACTGATCTTCGTCGACCCTTCTATCTCCACAAGTAATAGGCTCCATGGTATGCTGGAAAGGAATATAGTATCTACGCTTGAGCTTGGATTTGTAATCTTTCCAGGCTCCACAAAACATCTTCATTGTGATAGTACATCCCTCAAGTGGTATAGTTGTGTTGTCCTTACACGTGTTAAACAAATAAGTGATTAGACAAAATATAAATTGCTAACAAACTAAACTTTTAATTGGGGAGACTTTAGCCAAAGTTAGTAAAAAATTTCTTCCCACACAGAATCCTTCATTCTTTGAGGTACAGAATGTCAATCCCTACAATGTAAAGGATTTCTATTTCCCATTCGTGCAAAATAACCAACTACGGAATTGAAGCGAGAAGCATCCACCCCTATAAGTCCTTCGTACTGGTTAACTCCAACCTCGTACTTCCTGAAGCCTGGTTCAGCCCACCCGGGGGGTAACTTTCCACCCCCCCTCCCCGATCTGCTCTGGATAAAGAACCTAAAAATAACAATTTAAATAGTTACCAAATACTAACATGTAAAAATTAATCAATAGTATTGTATTATAAAACTAAAAAAATAATAAATTACGACAAACCTGAGGCTCTAGGTCTTGAAGAAGTAGGCGTTGTTGTAGACGGAGCCACACCAGAAGTAGCTGCAGATGGGGTGCTACTAGGACCCGCACTAGAAGCAGTTGCAAGAACTATTGTAGTAGGACCAGCACCAGAAGTAGTTGCAGCTACTATGCTAGTAGATCTTCACGTCTCTGACGCCTGTGAAAAAGTAGCCCCTGACCTCGATGCTACTATAGCATCTTGCATCGATGCACGCCGAAGTCGTTTGTTCACCATCTGCAAAGTGCAAAAAATAAACATGACATTAATAATTATAGATAAATATATGGATTTATTCAAATTATAAAAAAATGTAGAAACATAAATTTAATCAAATAAATATGTACAAAACACTTGAGAAATATATAAAATACATTTAAGTCGTTGCTTGTGTCCTTTTACCAGCCAAATCCACTTCTACCCCAGAAATATCACCCCTAACCCATACGACATCCACTTTGCGTGAAACAAGATGAGAATCTAATTGTTGTGCCGGAAACATTTCTATGTCATGGTCCCTAGAGTACACATCGAAGTTATCTCTTCTCATCATTGACATTACACATGCCAATCTCTCTCTAGGACAACGAGAATACCAAACTTGCTCCGCTTGATTTGTTAGTATGAACGGCTCATCCATCTCTCTACTTTTCCGGTACAACAAACACTCAAGGTTCACCAAAGTGAACTTGAGGTCATCAACTTGAACACCCCAACGCACATCGACCCATCACATTTAAATAACAGAAATTTTAACTGATTACAATATTAGATCATGATGATATCAGTAAGCACCCCATAGTAGTTGACACCACCCACTATAGGATTCCTATCGCGTGGGCTAGCATAGCTCATAGTGTCAGCTCTACACATAACACCAAAATTCTAAGTGGACTTATTAGCCTCGTAGGTTATTGTACGAAATCGAAACCCATTCACGTTGCATGCATTATAATGCTTTCCTTGATTGACAGGACCACTAGCAAGCTTTCTAACTTCAATAGGAATATCAGGACATTCTTCATTACTTTTAACCTATATGAAGCACATGGGCAATAATAATATAAGTTCCACTAACTTAATATGTTTGAAATAATTATTAGCATTTTTTGCATGGAAGCATAACTTACATAACATTTGAGCCAAGTGTGAAACGTTTGAGAGTGAATACGTTGTTTGTTATGTAACCGAGCTCTTAGATGCTCTCTATTTATAACAGACATATGAAGGTTGTATATGTCACACGTGGGAGTTTAGTATGAACATATATATACATAAATGCATAAAATTATATATAAGCAATTCAAAAGAAAACTAACTCTCTATATGGTTTAAGGATGCCGGAGTTGGCTAGAACCCACCGGTGTGCTTACATCAAGGTAGTACAATTAAATATTACATCAGTTCCCTTTCCAATTAGTTTACCCATCTCATTGTCATCATCAACGTATCTCGGGGGCCTATCCTCTTTGCTCTCAACATCATCTAGATATCTTGACTCAAATGTCATACATTCCTCCATTAAATACCCGCTTGCAATCGAACCTTCCGGTCGATTACAATTACATACGTAACACTTTAGTGTTTTTAAGTATCTTTCAACCGAAAACATCTATCGGCATTGTACTGAGCCAGCTAACAATGCATCCTCTGCCAAATGTATCGATAAATGTTCCATTATGTCAAAGAAACTTAGGATGAATATCTTCTCAAGGAGACATAGTGTAACTACGAATCGGTCTTGAAGCTACTTAAGATGTCTCTCCTTATTAACCTTAGAGCACAACTGTCTAAAACATGAAGCAATCTCAATCAATAATTGTACAACATTCCTTGGCAAAGTTGTGCGAGCAGCCAATAGGATTAATTGTTGGAGTAAGATGTGAAAATCATAACTTTTCAAACCTCCCAAAGTCTTTCTTTTCATGTCTACCCGTCGAGAAATATTAGAACAGTAGCCATCGGGAACTCTCAATTCTTTCAAAACTATCAAGAAGATTTCAACTTCTGACTTATTCATTGTGTAAAGAGCTTGTGGCAAACTATATCCAGTTCCGAAGGACTTTAAAATAAGGTGTAGAGACTTTCTAATATTCATAATTTGCAAGTCCTGACGAGCTTTTAAGTTATCTTTCAAAGAACTACTATCACCTAATATTGTATACAATAGATTGTCCGAAAAAAATTTCTCTATGTGTATCGGGTCAAGATTATGCCTCATCAAATTGCTCTCCCAATATAGCAACTCCCAAAATATACTTTTCTTCTTCTAATTAAACGAATTTATGCCAAACTTTCATTCATGGTCAGGCTGAATTCTGATTTTCACATCATCTATTTCAAATTCTGTTAAACAACCCCCAAGTTGTGTCAATATTTCAGCCCACATGCACCTTGTTGGTGCTTGTCATGTTTCCATTCTACCATAGAAAGACACTTTATCTCTACGGAGCTTATGTGACTAGTCAAGAAATCTACGATGGTGTAAGAAGCAATATTTACCCCCGTTAGGCAAGCGGTAAGCTAAGCAATTGACACTGCAAATCGGGCAAGCTCTCTCGGTGTGAACACTATAACCAGACAGATTGCCATAAGCAGAAAAATCACTTAAAGTCCACATAATAGTTGCACATAAAGGAACATCTCTTTTGCTTCTGAATCATATGTCATCACACCGTCACACCACAATTCTTTCAACTCCTCGATCAATGGTTACATAAAAACATCAACCTTGTTCTCCAAACTCTTAGGCCCATTAATAAGAGTTGACAATATAAAATTATTTGGACAAGCATCCCATACTTTACATTCCGTTCCTAACACATTCGTAATCTTATTAGCCTCATAGTAATTTTTAGAAATCTTCACATCCATCTCACTAAAACCATCTGTTAGAAGCTCAAGTAGCATGTTAACGGACTTATTCGACCAACCATTGAGTACTTTCAAGTGTAACAATCTCATGATGAATAACAAAGAAGTAAATTTAGTACAACTCGGATACAACGCCACATTCACCTCTTCTAATAGTTTAAGTATCTCTCTCAAATCTTCAAACTCTTCATTTGCATTCTGGTGCTCATTTATCGCAACAGCATCTTGAACCATCCCAACCATATTATCCCCTTGTACGTTGTCTAGTGAAGAAATATTAATCTTTGTACTACTAGAAGGTACGTATGTTTTCCCATGAGCACTCTATTTTTTGTACCAACACATGAAACCATACATTTAACAATGTTATTTGATTTCTATTGCACTATAAAAGTACCTATTCTGACACTTCATATATGGACAATAGATTTTAGCTCCATTATGTTTGTCTCTCAATGCAAATTCCATAAAGGTATCCAAACCCTTATTATATTCGTCACCTAAACAACCCTTTGAGTCAATCCATGACCGGTCTATTCCTTTATTTCTATAACAATAATTGGAAATGCAATTAGATAACAGAATGCGTAAGAATTATTTGTAAAAATTTTAACAATGTGGTATTTAGTAAAGTGAACACCCTATTTAGATATATTAACTGTGAAAATGAGCTAATATATCAATTATGGAACACTTCAAGTAGAAACAGAATTCATAGCATATAATTCCATCTTTAATGTGTGTGTACGAATATACGCTTGAGAAATATAATCTAACTCTTTTTTCAAGAAAAAAATTCGACAGAGTCTCCCCTAAAAAAATGGACTTTTTCGAGGCACTAAGGCCACTTCAAAACATAAAAAAGCAACAAGCTGATACAAACACGCAAGCTCTCATCAAAAGAAGGTAAAAAGCTACCAGATCTTGAGTTTCTACGCACAAGATATGTCCCCTTCTTTGAGTTTATTTAAACCAATGACAACATATTTTTTGGATTTAGCTGTCTAGGGGCACACAAGAGTTACAAAGTGACAAAAGGAAAGAGAAAGGTATGTTAAGGAATTTAAAGCAAGTTTAGGTATATAAATTATTCATTGACTTTTCAAGGGAAACAAAAATACAGTATCTGAAAATGGATTTAACTAGTTTTGATTTCTCAAAGTGGAAACGGTGATAGAACCATGAAACTTTACAGGCTTTACAACTATTACATCCAGAAAGAGAGCGTCCTGAAAGAACAGAGAAAGAAAAAGGGTTTACAATTGGTGACACATCAACTTGTGCTCACTTGCAACCTACCTGGCTAGAAAATTCTTTAGTAGACCTTTAAATAGCTGCATTATTTGTTACCCATGCTTATTCTGATTCTGAACAATTAGCCAATCCACCAGCTCTCTTACTAGTGTTACACTAACCATATACTATTCAAGAACATTCAAGTTTCCTGGCTTAAATACGGCAAAAGATCTGGTTACTTGATTGTTGGCATTATACTCTAAGTGTTCACAAGAACATGTCTGAAGAATGATTAGTTTGAGCTGTTTAAATGCAGATACACTCATAAAAATCCCTTCTCTCTCTCTCTCTCTCTCTCTCTCTCTCTCTCTCTCTCTCTCTCTCTCTCTCTCTCTCTCTCTCTCTCTCTCTCTCTCTCTCTCTCTCTCCACATCAGAACATTAAGTTAAAAAAAGAAGCAGGCAAAAACTACTCATTCAATAGAGGTTCCAACTCCAACAACTAGCTTAACTTTAAAAGATTACAAGCCCCAGTCAAAAGTTTGTATTGATGATAGGTTCTTGGTTATTTCTCACTGGAACAATATGTGAGACAAAACCAATCATAACTCTTATTACACAAGCCAATATCTTTGGGTGGAAACAAATAGAATATATGCCATGTACTTGATGAAATATTTTATCCTTTTTTCCCTCCTTGGAATCAAGCACCATAAAATGAATTAAAGTGAACAAAACAACCCATCATTTTCAATCTACTTTAGACTGGATACCTAAAAAAAATGTAAACAAAATACTTCAACCTTCAAGAAGTCCGACTACTAAAATCCTAGAAGACCTCTCTCTATTATAAGCTTTAGACTGGATGAATTAATAGGGAAATTTGGCAACCGGATCTACCCATTGCAGAAATGAACACCCAATTGAAGGCGAGGAGAACAAAGCCAGAGAAGAGGAGAGTGTCTCGGCGACGATGAAGGAGGCAGTAGCAGCGGCGCCCACGGTGGAATGCAATATGAACAGCAGCAGGAAGGTCTCACGGCAAAAGGCAAGAAGGAAAAGGAAGGGGACAGTGCCAAAGAAGGCAAACAATTTTGTTCAGAAAAAAGTGTATCTGTCGAACCGTGCGGGTGTGGTTTAATGAAACATATACGACGGTTGTTTCCTAACCGTCGTATACATCTCTTTAATACGACGGTTAGGGTCGTAAATAAGGCCACAATTTGTACAATTTCAAACAAATTTAATAAGACGGTTAAAAATTGTCATAATTATTTAATAATTACGACGGTTTTTAACCGTCGTATTAAACTTGTCCACAAAGTGCGACTGTTATATCTGTCTTATTAAATTTGTCGCAAATCAGATACAATGGTTTGACCAAACCGTCGTATTAAATTACAAAATAAAATTTATTTTTTTACTTGGCTTTTCTTTATATATACATACATACATACACACATATATATATATATATTAGTAATGTGACAAATCAAATTATATAAATTTTACTTTTACAATAATAATCATACATAGAATGTCTATGTATGAATGAATGTATATAACAATTAAAATAGTATACTCTCTCTCAATAGGCACACACATATTTGTATGTTTGTAATTAAAATTTTATTTATGTTATGAAACATATTAATCTAATACTCACTAATTATTAATGAATGATATATTATACTACATTTAAACATATATATTAATAAAATGACTAATAAAATGAAATTCAAGCTCTTTAATACAAATATATGAAAACTTAAGATGTAAACAAAACTTTGATTGAAAAATCAATGATCTAACCATTAGATGTACTTATAAAGTTAAAATAAGTTTAGAGACCAAATTTGATGGTCATTCATTTTATTTTATCACATTTTTGGAGTAATATTTATAAAATGGTAAGAAAACTTAGTATATTATTTACAAATATAATAACATCAAATTAATGATCAAACCGTTAGATTTGTTAAAATCATTACCAAAAGTATTGTGACTAAATTTGAAAATAATCAGATCAAAATTGAAATCCTTTTGATGGATTTTGTAATAATAAGACCAAAAACGACGATCAGAACCGTCGTATTAGATAAGAATAAACAATGACAGTTAACTGAAATGTAAACAACGGTTAACCGTAGTATTTACATTACATAAATATGACGGTCTTGTTAACCGTCGCATTACATTCACATATTACGGAGGTTTAGAAAAATCGTCGAATTTTGATTGAACTAATACACCGGTTACATTCTAACCGTCGTATTAAGTCTTCGAAAACGACGGTCTCGTAAACCGTCATATATAATTAATTTTTACGACGGTTTTACAACCATCGTATTTGTTAGTGTCGTATTTGTCCCATTTTTTTGTAGTGTAAAGCTCCTTTGCACTTCTCACAGTCCAAGGTGAGGCGCTTTTAGTCAAGCAAGGATTTTTTGCGCCTTTTTCTGAAGCCCAAGGCGCTAAAAAGGTGCACATGCTCATAATGACTGTTGGTGTTCTATTTTTTGCTTTAACAATAAAAATGTATTAATTTTTAGATTTTTTCATGTTTAAAAGGACGCGATTGAGGTCTGATAATTGGATTTAATATCTTAAATATGATCAATTCCTTAAAAGAAGCCACAATCTACTAGGTAAGTTAGTAGAAGATGGGTGCACAAGAGGCAAAATAGGATGAATTGGTGTTTAAGGATGATGAGCTGACTTGGGGTGTAGTGACAAGTGCTACTGGTCTTGGAGAACCATCAAGACCAACTAGAAGAGGAAGATGACAATGAAATGGAATAGGATATAGATTGTGATTCTAAACAAGGAAAAGAATATGAAAACATGGAGTTCGACATTAGTGGTGATGATTTTTAGTCATTTATGTAAATTTTCCTCTACTACCTCTTTTGGATAGACTTAGATTTAAATTAACTTAAGAATTGAATTAAAATATATTAGAGTACAAAAATTAAAAACTCTTCAGAGTTATTTTATATAATATATATTATTTTGTTTTGTATGTATGTGCCTTACTTCGATTATGCACATGCTATTTTTGCATCTTGCGCCTCGAGCTATATGAGAGTCCTAGAGCCCAGGGTGCACCTAGCGCCCTTAACAACACTGCTTTCTAGGGTGTAGTGAGCATTCCTTCCCACTCTCTGGGTTGTGTGTTCTTCTTTGTGAGCTCTCTTGTTCTAGGTTGTGTTACAAATAAATGCCACAAGCTATTTATATAGAGCTCCCTAGAGAAGTCCTACAATCGTTAGGAAACTGACTTTCACTTGAACTCAACTACATTGAGCTTATCACATAAGTATTGAAAGGGTCTTCTACCGTTAGATCGATCTTCTCAATTAGGATCTTATCTTTCTGAAAGCTTCATTCCTCTAGAAGCTTTACCCTTATCCTCCAAGATAAGGACTAAGACTTGATCATATGTAGACTCTCTATGAAAACATGAAAATAGGACAACTTAGCCATTTCGTGGGCCAAGCTCCTGCACCACGTACACTAGTCTTTCGGTCCATCTAGGGCATCTAGCCCAAGCAGTCAAGCACACCCCATCTTTGGTTATTGAGTACCTGGGTAAATCCATCTACTTAGTGCAACCTTCGATTATGTTCCAAGCTAGTCTGTACCTAGTCTCGAGTCACCGGCTCTTTTTTCTATAGCCAACACGTGTATATTCCCACACAAACACAAACCAACATGTCTATGACATGTTTTTGTTCATCAAAGTGTCTAGCACCAACCTCCCATCTAACCACAGATCCGGGGCGGCGCAAGTTGTCGTACGGCAACTTGTACGGTCATTTGAGTTCACATAAATGTTTGACACAATCACATAAACATTTCACACAATTACATGAATATCAAAATGAAGTCGTTTTGAATGGTCAAAACGACGTCGTTCTACTACAAAAAAAATTTACACGCGGTCACCTTTTCAGACGTTAGATTTTCACCGTTTTTTATCTAAGCCATGAAATCACCGTGCAAGTTGTCGTACACAACTTGTGCGGCCCCAAATGCTCTAACCACCCATACACTCAGCTGCTTTTATCCGTACGTCTTTGGAGTCATTCTTCAAAATGTCTAGCACCAACGTCCCATCTAACCACCCACGGTCTCAACCACCTTTGTACTTTGGCTTCAGTCTTAAGTGTGTGAGTGATCCAGATAGCATTTCACAAACCAAACTCCTAAATCTAAGGGTCTGACACTTTAGTAACATTACATCCCTCCAACATTTGGAATTTTGGGATTGCAGAAATCTAGCCTATTTGAACACGAGAAAGACTCGACAACACCTTACAAATTATTGTGAATTGAGATTTCTCAAATTGTTCACTCTTGAGGGAAAGATGCAAGGAAGGAAGCGGTCCAAAATGGAATAAAAGTGCCCATATCAGCAACGTATCTTGTGAGTACCCATGTTTGTCCACCCAGAGGCCTGTAAGTTGTTTGCTTGCCGTATATTTTAATTTTCGACTGGTCCTACTTCCGCTCAAAAACTGCATTGTAACTTAAAAACTGTAAGATGGAGACTAATGGTTTCCACCAAAGGTAGTACCTGCTATAAGGCAAACATGATATTCTCCTTGGATCTATTGCCCAATTGGTAAATATGACTTGCAAGACCCAAAAGTGGGTCTAACATCATAGACAAATAATTAATTCTAAAATAACTTATTCTCAACCTCTTTCAAATGTGAATCTATCGATGGAAGAAGCATCAACATCTCAATTTCAATTCAAACATGATTTTGATTCACACTCTATGTTCTGAGAAATATTTACCATCTGAAAAGACGAACATCATAAGTACATGCTAAAATAGTTGTCATTAATCGGTTGACAAAAAATGTAATATCATACTCAGAGAGAGAGGGGAAATATGTACATCAATGTGTCCACATTGTTCACAGAGAAGAATACCAACTGATGTCCATGTTTGCAGATGTAGTGCACATTTGAAGGCTCAGCTTGCTATAAGAATAATCAACAAAAGCTATTCCGTATGGCTCAAATGAACGAAGCATAAATTGACCAAGAACAGTGACACATATTCACTTTGCAGAGACATATATCAACATGTCTACACCTTCTAATCTACGCATGTAAAACAATGTGGTCTTGCAAATAATTTATGGACAAAAATATGTAGGTTTGATCCAAGTCAGTCCAAGTAGAAAAGAGTAACTATCTTCCTCATATTCTTGGCTTCTTGACATGTTTCCATAAGCAATTTGCTGTCATGGAAGGCAAAACAAATAACTTGTTGCACATGTGAAATGATGTCCATGTTACATAGCCTGCATTCAACATAACAAAGTTAGACAGTAATGATCACAGAAGTCCTAAAATGCAAAGCTGGTTGTATATTGCCGTCAATTATTATACAGTTATTTTAGAGAATCTCTTCCTCAAAGTTCAACAAATCAGAGAGTCTACTGAGAAAAGTGCTTCAGAGCAAAACTTAGGAAAGATGAAACACTGACCAGGATTCATTAAAGATCATTTTGGGCATTCCTACAAAGCAAAGTCCACCGCAACCACAAAGAGTGCTAATGAACTCTAAGTTCTTGATAAAACTTGAGGCCATACTGGCCAAACATACCAACAAGCTTTCGAACAGCTCAAAGTTTTTCACATACACAGCGCAAAGGTATTCTTGAACACAATTTACGAACGGTTTTAAAAATTGCAAATTCAAGATTAAACTAGTGAATATTACTTATTACAGTTTTCAGATGCAATTATCCATTTTCTTTACTGAATTACGGCAGCAGGGTCTTGCATAATCATATGTGTTGGCTCACATGTCTGTGTGCATGCCCACAACCAAATAAGTAAGATTGCATTGTAAACTTCCTTGCTTTACCTGCTGGCTTCTATCAGTGGAAGATGATCATTATGGGGCTTCTCTATGACATTTTGTACCTGCAAATCCAAGAAAAATAGGGTGTAATAACACCTAAAACCATTGACCTACAAAAACTACTTAATTCTAGCCAAAACTACACTGTTTCAATGTAATCTATGAAGATGGAGAAATTAAGTTCATCACTAAAAGGAGTAAAATTACTGAACCAATACAGGTGCAACAACAGTGTACAGAATAAACTTAAATAAGATATTAATCGAAGTTCAACTGATCTTAAGATGAGTCACTCAAGTTCTACTCAAGACTGCAAGTGTGTTAAACCCAATACGAGTTTTTTATTTTGACAAGCACTAGGACAACCATTTAATTTGCAGTCCTGGCTCTATAATCCACCAGCCTTCTCCACATCCTGATAGCCCTCTCAAGCAAAATCAAGTCTTAATAAGAAATATATATCTCATTTTAGCCAATAATTCCTCTTTTCTAGTACTAGCTCTATATCCACCTGCCTCCCCGGTTCCTGATATCCCTCTCAAGCAATATAAAATTATAATTAGAAATTTATCTCTTACTTTAGCCAGTAATTCCTGACTCTCTGGAGGCTGCTTTTGCAAACTCTGGGGCAAAATTACAGTGAGTAGCTCTGGTTTCTCTGCACGAAGAGCACCTCTAATGACAGCAGCATTAGTGCCTGATGCTCCAGATGTAAATATATGATTTTTCTGGAAATTAAACAAAGAAGCATACTAATTATAATGCCAAGAGGCAATAGGACAACAGACACAATGGGAGTCAATGGCCAAAATTATAATGCCAAGAGGTTATAGGGCAAAAAAAGCAATGGGGGGTCAAGTAGCCAAAAACACCCTGGTCACAATCAGTTTTCATGAATCAATCAGCCGCTATAGTTGGATACCGTTATAACCAATGCATAGCTGAGAATCTCGATGAGTTCTTGATGCATGAATCCCATGTTTCGAGTCCCAAAAAACCCAATTGCCCTTGGCCCTTGCTGTTGAATTGCTAGTAACTCCTGAGAAACGCAGTGAATAAAACATTAGCTGCCCACTGTGAAATCCAGACACTGTATCAACCCACAACTAATTTGATTTAATAGCTACTGAATAAACTCCTGAAGTTTTGTGTAATTTATAAATCTGATTTTCCTTTTTTCCCCCCCTCCCCTTCATACAGGAGCATAGCTATGTTCTTAACCTCATGTAATGATATTCAGTAACATTACCGACTAATAGAAGATACTTCCACAAGGAGTTTTCATCTTAAGCCTGGAGACATACAAGTGTACATTTGGAACCAAACAAATCTGAAATATCTGCCTAACATACAGGTAAACACTTGACAGCCCATTCATCTCAAAATTTCAAAAGAATTTTGTTGCTATGCCCTCTTACCTGAAATATTTCAGGCTTTACAATTCAAATACTATGGGTGTATTTAAAGTACCCTTTAAAGGTATGGTCGAAGTAAAGAAGGAAATACTGGTTCAACTGAAGACCCTTGATTCACTTACACTGAACCAACGGACTTTTTCAATGCATGTGAAAATGACAAACCTGTAAATAGTCTACATCAGTAACAGGCTTGAATTCAGACACCATAAGTGCTCCCGAACCTTCTACAAGAGATTGCGCTTGGGTTGGAACTTGAGTTTTTACTTCTTCATCAGATCCAAACATCTGAATACACTCATCATTTTCAGCCCTCTGACTACCAAAGGTTTGATGTCTTTTGTCATATCCACGTAGCCACTATATCAGCACATAGAAAACAGAGGCCCCTGGTAGTAAATCATTAGTGAAGACCAAACGATGCATGAAAAGAAAAGCCACGCTCAAGATTCCAAGAATAGCATTTGTATTTTATGGTTAAATATCCTGTATCACATTAAGGAAAAAAGAAGCCTAATAGAAATGATATTTGCAAATCCCAAATCCCCCCCCCCAACAAAAATTTCATTGATTTTCTAAAGTAAATGGTAAGAATCAGTTTGTACAAACAGATACAGCTAACCATTAATCATTCTTTCAATCACTTATGGATTAAGTTTACAGTCATGCATGTATTAGCATGACAGTAAGTTATTTGATGATTATAACACCAAAAAAGGGGGAAAATTACTCTTTCCTATCTCTGACGACTCTAGCAGTTCCAGGATCGGACTAGCCTCATAGTTCAGTAGATAAGATTTAAAAAAGACATATTAGATTCTTTGACATCCTTAAAAAATGTTCCTTAAATATGTTGAGTTCAAACCCTAGTCACTCTTTTTGACCAAACCAAAGAATTTATCCCTTATATTAAGAAGGCAGCAAAAACTATTCACTCAATGTTTGAAGTTTAATGCTATAGAAATCAACAAGAAGCATTACATCCCACCAACACGGGAAAAAAAATTTTAAAAAAATAAAGGAGCATTCTCAAAGTATATAGTCAGGATGGGGCAAATAGGAAACAGTGCCACAAAGAAGAAGGCATGATATTAAATCTGCCCACACTTCATCAAAGAAATTAATAGCAGGGAACAAGTCACTGAAAGAAGCGAAAGTACAGAACTGATCAACATATGGTGCATTCCCTTCTGACTAGGAAGAAAAGAAATAAGAAAAACAGAACAGCTGAAAATTTTTCCCTTTAACAGTTTAACATCACCAGAAATCTTTTTCTTCTGTGCTCAACAAGCAGAATAAGAGACAAGTTAGAATCAGCTCATAAAGACAATGCAGATCTCAAAACAATTTGAAGTTTCTTTTTTAACTTCAAAGCATAAAATACCATAGTATAGACAAATATTTTGACCAAATTCTGAATGCTTCTCTATATGTCTACGTTCATTTCTTAATATTCATTAATCTTCTTCTAAGTGAAAATTTATATATCATTTCAAAGCTAGTGATATAGAAAGGAATACAAAACAAATAGGCTAATAGCAATCAAAAAGAAAACAGAAATGTTAATAAGATACTAATATCTGACATAAAGATAATAAATTTACTTTCTAACACGAAAATATTAGTAGAAACTGTTGACGCATGACATAACTGACTAGAATTTCCACGATGTCTAAATTATGAGGATAAAATTACACAAAGAATAAGTCAGTTTGTCACAGACACAAAAGAAATACAAACCAAAATGATAGACAAATGCACCAACAAATTATATGGAAAGAAGGCATATTAAGAAAGAAAATCCTCTTAGTAGCATAGAAGCCAAATAGATACCATATTTCGTTTATCCTTTACTTAATATTCTGCTTACTATCTCATACTCTCTGTCCGTCCCCACTTCCCACAGACTTCCAACTAGACAAATTGTCAACAACGTCAGAGGCACCAATCTAAATCTTAAATTCCCCCCCTAAATTTCTGGTTAGATGCTACTTGTCCATTTTTCACAAAGAAACGAGCAAAAGAACTCATTTGCAGTGAAGGCCTCCAGAATATAACAGTACAATCTTAAGAACACCAGAATTGCATGAATCCAGAATCCGCATTTATACTGAACCAAATGTACCAATAGACATCTACAAACTGATTTATGAATTTTCCAAAAGAATAGATCAAATTCCAAACACAGCATCATAAACATAAAATCCAGAAAAAGATGCAAAGTTCGGATAAAATAAAATAAAAATGAAAATCTCAACTTCCGGGTCAAGGCCATTAAAACAAACTCCATCAAGCAACTCCAAGTAAATTCTTTGATTCCATAAACATTCCTACTATTAAGTCCCATAAAACCTCAGCCCTCCTCCAACCCATCAAATCCAATAAATAAATAAATAAAGTTAAATACTTCCAAGTTTTTGCTCTGAATAACAACAAAATACACAGATACCTACATTCAAGAACCCATCAAATACCACTGAAGGAAACGAAATTTGTACCTTCTGTTTGCCGAAAAAAGCACATCTTTTCTCACAGGACGAAGAAGAGAGAGAATGAAATGCGGAAAAGGGGGTATTTTGGTTGGCATAGGGGGAGACTTTGAAGTAACCCAAAGGGGAAAATGCATAGATGTTAGAATGGGAAAAGGGCAGCACCAACAGCCTCAATGAAGGCGTTATCATATCTCTTTCTGTTCTTTTGTTTCTTTCTTGTTCTTGATATGATACGATATTGATTACTCCTATGAAAAAAAATCAAGAAACAGCTCTCCTCAAACGTTGCTGGGGGACTGATTCTGTTGTAATTGGTGGCTCACAGTTGTAATCAAAATTGTGGTGGCAGCCTTTCCTTTTGCTATGCTATGCTTCGCTTTCTTCTGAGCCCTTTTGCATTTTGCATCCCCTTTTGTGTCACAATGGGAGGAGAGAGGAGATGGATAGGGAGTGGCAATTTGAGGAAAAGAGTTGTGCCTTTTCTGTTTCTTTTCCTTAGATCTTCTCCTTCATCTTTTATCTCTTTGAGCTGATAAAAACTCAATTTTTTTTCGCTGTTTTTCACTCATTTTGAGACTGTAAAAAGTTGTTCGGCTGTATCTCCTTGCCCCGCGTAACTTCCGAACTGTAAATATATATATATATATATATATATATAGGATTTATTATGAATTATTGGAATATTTATTAATTAGTGGAGGCTCCACTAATTATGAATTTATGTGAATTATTAGAAGATTTTTATAGATGTCCACCATTTAGTGGAGACACCACTAATTAAGATTAGTGGAAGATGATGTATGCCATGATTTAATCCACTAATTAGAGCTCTATAAATAGAGTTATTCTCTAAGCTTGTAACACACCATTATTTTGTGAAAGAAAGATTAGTGAAAGAAAGATTAGAGAAAATTGTGAGAGAAAAGAAAGAGAGAAATTCTTGTGCAAAATAGTTAGAGTTTTATTAGTGTGTAGTGTGAAGATTTTATTCTAACACTACCCTAATTTTATAACACGTTATCGGCACGAGTCTCTACTGAGTACAAAAGTCGGAAGACTAAGCACGAGTTTACTGCGTTACCAAAGCGAGAAGACAAGTACGCATTTATTGATCTCTATGGCTAACATCGCGAAACTCGAATTTGTCGCCCTTGATATTTACGGAAAAAATTATATGTCATGGGTTCTCGATGCGGAAATGCATCTAAATGTCGAAGGCCTTAGTGAAACTATTCAAGCAAATAATAGTGCATCTGCACAACACAAGGCTAAAGCTTTGATTTTTATTCGTCGTCATATCGATGAAAATTTGAAAATGGAATATCTTACAGAAAAAGATCCATATGGTCTATGGGTAAATTTAAAAGAAAGATTTGACCACCGAAGATGGTCGTACTACCTACTTGCACGGTATGAATGGTTGCACACGAGGTTGCAAGATTTTAAAACCGTGAATGAATATAGCTCCGCAATGTATAAAATTACATCTCAATTAAAATTATGCGGAGAAAAAGTGAGCGATGAAGATATGTTGGAGAAGACATTCTCCACCTTTCATGCATCGAATATTGTCCTGCGACAACAATATCGAGAAAAGGGGTATACAAAATTTACTGATTTAATTACTGCCCTCCTCATTGCGAGAGAAAAATAATGAGTTATTATTGAGAAATCATGAAGCCGGACCAAGCGGCTCTACAGACACTCTCGAAGTGAATGCTGTTGGCTCCAGCGAAGCCATCGTTATAGTCGTGGTCGTGGCCGTGGCCGTGACCGTGGTCGTGGTTATGGTCGTAGACACGCTCGATATTTTCCTTATCACAATTATAATCAAAGCGTGAGAAATACGGCCACTGAAGTGGAACAGAAAAGATCAAAAGGGAAAAAAAAAGAAATTGAAGAAAAGTATGAGGATATATGTTATAGATGTGGCATGAAAGGTCATTGGTCACGAAAGCTGTCAGTACGGCTAAGCATTTAGTTGAATTGTATCAAGCTTCATTGAAAAATAAAAATGTGGAAGCAAATTTTTCTCAACATCCAATAAATAATGCTGAGGATGACGATAGTGATTACGAAGATCTTAATATCAATATTACCCATATGGATGTATCGGATTTTTTGAACACCCGGACGGTAGGATAGACCATTTAATTGGTGATGGCGGTGTCCAAAAGAACTAAAGCCTCACCCTGATATTTTTGTATTTTCATTTTCATTCTATTCTAATAATATTTACGTTTACATATATATTTTTGTATTCAGATGGCTGTTATTAATGATGATGTATGCATTATTGATAGTGGAACTACACACACCATACTAAAAAATGAGAAATATTTTTCTGATCTCAAAATGGGAGAAATAAATATTTATACGATAAACGGTAGTGCAAATGTAATTGAGGGCTCCGGAAGAGCTAGTATATTGTTGCCTAAAGGAACAACAATTATTATTGATAAAGTACTATTTTCCTCAAAATCCAGAAGAAATTTATTGAGTTTTAAAGATATCCGCAGAAATGGGTATCATGTTGAAACAAATGAGGAAAATGGGATTGAGCATCTTTTTATTACTCAAATGCATTTGGGCAAGAAATCGGTATTAGAAAAACTGCCGTCTTTTTCTACTGGTCTATATTTTGTAAAAATACGTACAATTGAAATTCATCATCTAGTAAACCGGAAGTTTCTCGATCCTATTACTTTTAGCATTTGGCATGACCGGTTGGGTCATCCGGGATCTACCATGATGAGAAGAATCATTGAGAATACACATGGTCATCCTTTAAAAAATAAAAGGATATTAACATCAGAAAAATTCGCATGTACTGCATGTTCCCCATCACCAGTAAAAGTAGGAGCTGAAAGTCCTACATTTCTCGAACGGATTCACGGAGATATTTGTGGACCTATTGATCCACCATGTGGACCATTCAAATATTTTATGGTCTTAATTGATGCATCATCCCGATGGTCACATGTATGTTTATTATCTACTCGCAACTCTGGCGTTTGCGAGATTACTTGCTCAAATAATTAAATTACGAGCACAATTTCCGGACCATCACATTAAAAATATCCGTTTGGATAATGTTGGTGAATTTTCATCACATGCTTTTGATGCATATTGCATGTTAATTGGGATTAATGTTGAACATCCTGTAGCTCATGTTCACACACGAGAATGGTCTTGCTTGAATCTTTGATTAAACGATTACAATTAATTGCTAGACCATTATTAATGAAAACAAATCTCTCAACATCTGCTCGGGGACATGCTATTCTACATGCTTGCAACACTTGTACGTATAAGACCAGCTAGTTATCATAAATTCTCTCCTTTGCAATTGGCTTTTGGGTCGAGAACCAAATATTGCTCATTTAAGAATTTTTGAGTGTCTTGTATATATTCCAATTGCACCAAACCAACGTACAAAGATGGGTCCTCAAAGAAGAAAGGGGATATACGTTGGATATGATTCTCCCTCTATTATCGGGTATGTTGAACCCACTGACGGGAGATGTATTCACGGCAAGATTTGCTGATTGTCATTTTGATGAATCATTATTCCCTAAATTAGGGGAGAACCAAAACGAGCATAAAAAGGATCTTGCTTGGACAACATCATTAAATTATCTTGATCCGCGCACAAGCGCATGTGAACTTGAAGTTCAAAAGATAATTCATTTGCAAAGCATTGCAAATCAAATGCCGGACGCTTTTGTTGACTCCGAGAAGAGTTACAAAATCGCATATTCCGACTATAAATGCTCCTATTCGAATTGAAGTTCCAGCGAGAACAAAATATTATACCTATAGCTGCTTGAGTCAAAAACACGCCGAAGCGTGGCCGACCTCTTGGTTCTAAAGATAAAAATCCTCGAAAGAAAAGAGGATTAAATGATCCGAGAAGATCATATTGAAGAAAAGAATGATAAAGACCAAGAGAGAGCGATGACAAAGAACCGAGAAGTTGATGAAAGTAACACTGAAATTTCTATCAATTATACCACTTCAGGTAGAAGTTGGAATCGGATAGAAAGCTGTTATTGATAATATATTTGCATACAATATATCTCTTGATGTTACACGGGATAATGATGATCCTGAACCAATATCGATTGATGAATGTCGGCATAGAAAAGATTGGCTGCAATGGAAAGATGCGATTCAATCGGAGTTAAATGCAACGGCAAAACGTGAAGTCTTCGGACTGCGGTCCGAACACCGGAAGGTATAAAACCTGTTGGCTACAAATGGATATTTGTGCGAAAGCGCAATGAAAAGAGTGAAATCGTTCGATATAAAGCGCGATTAGTAGCCCAAGGTTTTTCACAAAGACCGGGTATTGATTATGATGAAACTTATTCTCCTGTTGTTGATGCTATTACACTCCGATATCTTATCGGTTTGGCGGTACATGAAAAGATAGATATGCGCCTATTAGATGTTGTCACTTTGCTTACTTGTATGGAAATTTAGAAAATGATGTTTACATGAAAATCCCGAAGGATTTCATATGCACGAAGCATATAAACATTATCCTCGTGAAAATTACTCCATCAAGTTGCGAAATCATTATATGGCACTGAAGCAATGCAGGCGCATGTGGTTTACACGTCTTAGTGAATATTTATTGAAAGCGGGATTTAAAAATGACCGGGTATGTCCATGCGTTTTTATTAAGAAATGCTGGTTCTAAATTTGTGATATTAGCTATATATGTTGATGATATTAATCTTATTGGAACTCTGAAGAGCTCCAAGAAACAATTGATTATTTAAAAAGAGAATTCGAAATCAAGGATTTTGGTAAAACCAAATTTTGCCTTGGTTTACAAATTGAACATTTGGAGAGTGGAACATTTATTCATCAATCAACATATACGACAAAAGTGCTAAAAGATTTTACATGGACAAAGCACATCCATTGAGTATTCCAATGATCGTGCGATCATTAAATGTGGATAAAGATCCTTTCAGAGCCTCAAGAAAATGATGAAGAACTCCTTGGTCTGAAGTACCATATCTCGGTGCAATTGGTGCATTGATGTATCTTGCTAATAATACACGACACGATATTGCTTTTCTTTGTCAATTTATTAGCAAGATTTAGTTCTTCACCAACACGACGACATTGGAATGGAATTAAACAAGTCCTTCGATATCTCCAAGGTACAATTGATCTCGGATTATTTTATTCAAATAAAACCAGTCCAACATTGATAGGTTATGCGAGATCTTTGGTTATTTATCGATCCACATAAAGCACGTTCTCAAACGGGCTATCTATTTACATGTGGAAATACTTGCTATATCATGGCGTTCTACGAAACAATCTATAGCGACTACTTCTTCAAATCATCTTTGAAATTATAGCCATTCATGAAGCAAGTCGAGAATGTGTATGGCTAAGATCCATGATTCATTATATCCGAGAAAGTTGTGGATTATCATCAATCAAAGGTATTCCAACTCCTCTTTATGAAGACAATGCGGCTTGCATAGCTCAATTACGAGGAGGATATATTAAAGGAGATCGGACAAAACATATTTCACCAAAATTCTTCTTTACTCATGAACTCCGAGAAGAAAGGTGAAATTGATGTGCTACAAATTCGGTCATGTGATAACCTCGCGAGATATTTTCACGAAGACTTTACCGATCGCAACATTTGAAAAGTTGAGATATAAAATCGGTATGCGTCGGTTTAAAGATTTAAAGGAATCATCTCATCGGGGGAGTAATAAATGGACATATAGAATAGTGTACTCTTTTTCCTTCACTAGATTTTTTTCCCATTGGGTTTTTATCTAGTAAGGTTTTAACGAGGCATATTCTTTATGTAATGGATGGACATCCAAGGGGAGTATTATGAATTATTGGAATCTTTATTAATTAGTGGAGGCTCCACTAATTATGGATTTATGTGAATTATTAGAAGATTTTTATGGATGTCCACCATTTAGTGGAGATACCACTAATTAAGATTAGTGGAAGATGATGTATGCCATGATGTAATCCACTAATTAGAGCTCTATAAATAGAGCTATTCTCTAAGCTTGTAACACACCATTATTTTGTGAAAGAAAGATTAGTGAAAGAAAGATTAGAGAAAATTGTGAGAGAAAAGAAAGAGAGAAATTCTTGTGCAAAATAGTTAGAGTTTTATTAGTGTGTAGTGTGAAGATTTTATTCTAACACTACCCTAATTTTATAACAGGATTATAATTTTAAATTTTATATAATATTTTTTAACTCAAATAATAATATTTCAATCTACTTATTATATAAAATTATTATATCTCACAATCAAAATATTATTTACATTATTTTATTTTTCCGTTAAAAAAAATAGTATTCTTTTAAAAAGAATTCCAATTCAAATATATTCTTATCAAGTTTATAAATTAATAATTTATAGCATAAAATACCTTGGATACCCTTTAATTTGTTTTAATGCCTCAATTTCGCTCACCAACTTTTCAAAATAAAAATATACCTGTCAATCTCGAATTAATTAAAACATTTATTAGCGATCTGATCGTCAAATGAGACATTATAAGCTAATAAAATGTAACCATGGTTATTTTCATACTATTCTCTAAGGACAATTTAATTTAAAGGTTTCGATCCATCCCAGTGAGGCGGGTGAAGTCGCGATAATTTTTAGGTCCCAAGATTTCGGGAATACTTTTTGGCCGGGTAACTTGTGAGTTTGTCGGTCAATCAAAATTTGCCTAAATTAGTTTATATTTTCGCAGTTCTTTGACGATTAGAGTCACGAGACGGATTTCACCCAATACGCAACTAAAATAACGATTGCAAAATTCTTCCAACGCACAGAAGAGCAATTTAATTTATACAAATAAAATCGTTGAGGAGATTAAAAGGTAAAAGTGAGTTAACAGGTATACGAAAAAGGATGACTTCAATTTCATTTTTTTAAATCCTTCTTTGTTTTTTTTTTCCTTAAATCTTAATGTGCAATTATAACGAATCCTTATAAATTCTTCAAAATGTCAACTTCACACGTGGATTTCTTGTTGCCATCACAGGCACCACCCTTTTTCACTTCCTTAGTAACATTTCATCCATTCCATTTACTGCTCTCCTCTCTTCTTAGCTGCCATCTCCCACCATAACCTATGGAAAAAGTAGGTTCGGGTCAATCCAAGTCCGAGTCAAGCTTTATGTGAGTTCAGGTCTGAATTTAGGCATGAAGAAGTCAATCCGCTGTAAGTCTAAACCGATAATTATTTATTTTTATTAATAATATCATTTAAAAAAGTAGTACATATAAATTTTATACTTTTTCTTTTAATTATAACCAAAATAATAACATCATAATCAATAATTTTTTTTTTTGGTTAAAACACATTGAAATTGAAAATATATATTATATTTTATTACTTCTTAATTTTTATTTCTAGAAATTTTAGTAAAATTTAAAAATACAATATTAAATTAAACAATCACGTTTACTTAATTAGTTCTTTATTATAAAAATATATACACTTATTTATGTTATTATATCTGAGTTGAAAAAATTATGTATGTGGTTTTTTTTTTTTTAATGTTTCAGTCTAGCTCAAGCTTAGCCCAGTCCAACATTTTTCATTCGGGCTAAGCTCGAGCCTAATATTTTTATTTTGAGTTCAAATCAAGTTTAAGTTTGGTCAAGTCTAACTTACTCACTCACAAAAGGATAGTCGAGTTGGTCGAGTAACGAGTGCAGTGATTTAAAGGTTACGAATTCGAATCCCATAGGAGGTCTATTAGTCTTTTCGATTAAGTCGATTCGTCAAAACTTACCTAAATTGCTGTAGATAGTGATTACGAATTTTTTTTCGACCTACAAAAGCCTAACTCACTCACATGACGAATAGCAAAGTAATGCCCAAGATGAATTTTTGCAAGATTGCAAACCTTCGAAATGCAAAGAATCTAAATAGATTTCAAGATTTCTCATAAAAATTGTTAGGCGAAGCAAACTGAAGAAAGAACATCTCTAATGAGATATCTTTGTACCTAATGAAAGTATAAGAAAAACAAAGAAAAATAGTTACGTTCTGAACTATATGAGGAAAATATTTCACTCTTCATACAACTATGGGAGAATTTTGAAACGATGGAGGAGAAGAGGGAGGCTTTGAATTCTGAAAATTTTGGCGTGGTGTATTGTAGGGTTTTGGTTTTTTATTTTTAATTTTTTTTTTCTTCATCCCAAATGAAGCAACTTTAGTTGTTAATGGACCTTGATAAGGAGTCGGATTAGGAAAAGGTTAATAAGAGTAAAATAAATTGATATTTGTCACTTTTTTAGTAGTATAGTAGAGAATTTACTACTAAAAGATATATTAGAGAATTCGAAATCTAAAAGAGAGAAAAATAATAAAACAATATACCAAATATGAATAACAGAGAGTTAATTCATTTTCATGGCAAATGACAAATTAAAAAGGGGGAAAGCACATTATATTTTTTTTATAGAAAAGATTTAGTTCAACTTTACTTTATTTTATTATTAAAATAGCGAATCAATTAGCTAATCTACCAATTTTATAATTTTGGCAAAAGAAAATGGGAAAAGAATTTAGTATGTTAAGTAAATAGAAGAGACAAGACAACTAGAATAGAGACAAAGGAGAGGAGATGAAGAAATTTTGGAGAGATAAAAGAGAGAGAAAAATGTGGCTGAGTGAGTAGAGAGAGAGAAAATAATTTGTTACTTTTTAAAGTAAGGTCACGATCAGTAAATTGGTTAGATTTTTTAATTTTTTTACCAAATAAAAGAAAATTGAGGAAGGACATCGGAACAAAATGAGTATCGAATTTAAGAACTTTTAGTACAATAAAGTGTGTTGTACTAAAGTAATTGCCTTGGCTTACATTTCATTACAAATTGAATGGAATAAAATTGAATAGCAAAACTATTGGCATAAACAAGCCATGCCTGCTGCTTAATCATAAGTGCCAAGAGCAACAGGGATGGACGCAGTGTTTAGGGGTGGCAATATTGAACACGACACGCCAACCCGACACGAAAACGACACGATTATAGCAGGCTAAGGTTGGGGCTTCACGGGTTCGGGTCATAAACGGGTTGAACCCGTTTCAACCCGTTTGACCCGCCAACCCATTTTTTTTTTTCACAAAAAATCCAAAAAACAAAACCCTATCACTCGTGTGAACTGAAGAAAAGTCTCACTCTCTCCTCTCACCGTCGCTCTCTCGGTTCTCACTCTCTCCTCTCGCCGTCGCTCTCTCTCTCTCCTCGCCGTCGCCTCTCGGCTCTCACTCTCTCCTCGCGCGTCGCTCTCTCCTTGCTGCTGCCTCTCACTCTCTCCTCGCCGTTGCCTTCAGCTCTTTGGCGGCCTTCGCTACCGCTACTGACGGGCTCCCTCGACTTCAACTGGAAAGGAAAGAAGCTCAGCGGCAGTCTTGCAGAGCTTCCGCGACTACTTCCTAAGGTAACTACTCCCTTGAGTTTTCTGCATCTGCATTAGCTTTAATCGAGCATAATCAAGCAAAATATATACCGTACGTGTTCAAATCGAGCATGTTTGATTGTTGATTGTTGGAGAAATCGGGAGATGAGCTTGTATTTTGCTCAAATCGAGCATGTTTGATTGTTGATTGTTGGAGAAACCGCGAGATGAGCTTGCATCTGCGTGTGGGAGTTTTTTGGGCAATTGCAGAGATGAGTTCTTGGTAGTGATGTGGAAGTTGTCTTGAATGAGTTCTTGGTAGATTGGGCTATTTATTGATTGATTTTTGTGAAGGGTATTCTGCTGCGAAATTCTGCAATATTAATTTTTTTTGCGACAATTTGGGGCTGTTTTATGTGTTGAATTATTGTGGATTTTTGTGAAGGAGTTGTTGGAGTATTGAGCTACTTGTTCGGGCAAATTGTTGGTGTTGGAGTATACCATTTGTAGTTCAACGAGAAAAAGGATATAATTATTGAAATACATATATCGTGTTTTGAAAAAGTTAAAGTTTTTTGTTTGCTTATGGTAAGAAGCTATTTAAATTTGAAAGAGTTGTGTTTAAATATATAAGAATAGTTTTTTGAATCTTTTACAATATTCTTTCCATATATTTTCATGGCATTCCTTTTATAAAACTTCCATTTCTTCCCTCCTTATTACTTTCTCTTTTTCTTAAGATTGTTTAATAAGTAGATTAGGATGAGTTGATTTAATTGCCATCTATAGTAGCTGCATATTGTTTCTTTTTACCTTTTTTTCCCCTTGGTTTTAGAATCCAATCGAGTCAAAAAAGGGAAAAACAATATATTTTGTTAAGGTTGATAAGAAATCATTGAATGTGCATTTAACTAAGGCATGTTTGATCATTTTGAATATTGGCGTATAGATATCTAAAATCTAAATTACAATATTAAATATATTTAATTAAATTTTAAATATTTAATTAAATTATTAAACAAACTCTAACTACTACTAGTATTATTTAATAAGCTTCATTTAAAAGTATTCTTAATTTCTTCGATGAAGGGCTACTTGACGGTTCACCCATTTTGAAACACAAACCAATTGATAAAATGCGGTGATGCTTTGCAAACCAACTTTATTACTCGTTAAGAATTTGAAACTAAATACTCAATCTCCAATAATCCCAATTCAATTCTTAGATTTATCTTTTACAGAGTACTAATATTTAAGGATGAAAATGCATTTGTCTTATTGTCAATGACAAAAGGCAATTGCAATACTTTTCAAAATAGTGCTTTTTTCTATTCAAAATTGAATATTAATATATTTATTTTAATTTATCTCAAGATAAATGTCAACTCTTAATAAGAGGAAGGTTGTCTCTCTCTTTCTGTTGCATTCATTCCCAGGCATACTTGTGATTCCTTTAAAATGATTTTGTGTGAAGATGACGAGTTTGATGAAGTCCTTGCATTAAATTTCCAAGTTCCCTCTATCAAGTTTTCATCATTTGTTGTCTGTCTAGCCTTTATTGCCTACTTTTTGCTTGAAACATGGATCCTTACCACCTCATGTGATTAGGAACTAGAGATGTTCATGTTGAGGTCATTTGTGAATGTACCAGTGGTGGGCTGCTATACCAGCCGGAGTCAATCAGCTTCTTCACCCCCTCCCCAACCACAAAATTCAAAAAGCAAAAAACGCTGAAGCAAATTAATGTAAAAAGGGATGTTGAATTTGAAAAGAAGACATTGACACAACATGTGGACAATGTGTTGAAAAATACAGGCATGTTTGTCATCTAACTTCTTGTCCCAAAGTGAATGTAAAGCAATGATCCTTCACTACGTGTTATGTGCAATGGACAGTGATATTTGCATAGTAATTTGTTCTAAAAGACTTTGCGATAAAGATATTTAAAATAACAAAAAAAGATTAACTAGCTAATGAGATTAATTCCTGCTGTACTTTTGCATTTTCATCACTCCGTTAGGCTTTGTTTTCTTGATTGAACATTGACTATTTGCATTCCAATTATTCCAACTCAATTCTTTGTGATTGTGAGCTTTCAAATGATGAACATTGACATAATTGTAGCATTCTTAACATACTTGAGGTTAATTATGTCTTTTTCACCAATTGTAGAGATGGATTCATTATTACCTCCACCACAAATTGATGAATTGCAGCAAGAGTTTGTTGAACTTGAAGGTGACACGAGATGATGAAAGTGTTGAGATGGTTGGAAATGACAACGGAGAGGGTGCAAATTCAAAGGATTCTTCTACCACTCAAACAGGTCATAAACGTAAAAGAAAGCTTACAAGTAATGTTTGGAAATACTTTGACCTAATACCAATTGGTGAAGATGGAAAAGAAAGATGCAAGTGTAAGTATTGTGGTCAAACATATCTTTCAGCTAGCAAATATGGGACGAGTAACCTGAAAAAGCATATTAAGAAATGTCCTAGGATTGATACAAAGGACATAGGACAAATGCTCATTGAATCTAGTGGTGGCAGCATGAATACTAGATCTAGGAGATTCTGTCAAGCAAAGTTTAGGGAGTTGTTGATTAATGCTTTGTGATACAACATGATTTGCCTTTATCTTTTGTGGAATATGAGGGCATTAGGGCTGTATTTTCCTACTTAGAGCCGGATGTGTCTCATATTAGTAGGAATACTGCGAGGCAAGATATTAAAAATATACATGCTTGCTTATGTTGCTAAGATCACTCTTCAACTTAAACAATGTCCCGGTAGAATTTGCTTGACTTCGATTGTTGGACTTCGATAGCTACGAGATGGATACATGACTTTGATTGCACATTTTATTGACAAGAATTGGGTATTGCATAAAAAGATTTTGAATTTTTCTTACATGCCTCCACCTCATTACGGTATTGCATTAGCTGAAAAGATTTATAGTTTGGTTGCTAGTTGGGGAATTGAGAAGAGGTTATTTTCTATAACTTTGGATAATGCTTACTGCCAACAATTCATGTGTTGAGCTTTTGAAATATCGAGTTGAATTTGCAAAGATGTTTGTTGGATTTTGGTTCTTTGTTTCATGTAAGATGTTGTGCCCATATTCTCAATTTAATTGTAAAAGAAGGGTTGAAAGAAATTGATGAATCAGTTGAGAAGGTAAGAGAATGCTGTGAAGTATGTCAAAGGGTCACCAACAAGAAAGCAAAAGTTTTTAGAGTGTGTGGCACACACATTTCTTGAATCCAAGAAATCTCTTAAGCAAGATGTTCCTACAAGATGGAATTCCACATATGAGATGCTTGCTAGTGCACTTTATTATAAGCTTGCTTTCTGTCATTTGCAATTGAGTGACTCTAATTTCAAGCATAACCCTTACGAAGAAGAATGGAGTAAAGTGGAGAAAATATGTGGTTTCTTGAAATTATTTTATGATGCAACAAATGCATTTTCTAGTGCGAAGATGCCTACTTCCAATCTCTATTTTCCCCATGTGTTTATGATTCGGTTGAGGTTGACGGAAGAAATTAAAAGTCCCGATGACTACATGAAGAGAATTGCAATTGGCATGTATTCGAAGTTTGATAAGTATTGGAAAGAGTTCAGCCCACTTTTGGCCATTGCTTTGTTGTGTTTGATCCTCGGTATAAAATGCAATTTGTTGAATTTAGTTATAGGAAACTTTATGGTATTGATGGTCAAGTGGAGTGCTCAGAACTTAAATCTAAACTTTTCTCTATCTTTGAAGCATACAAGACTAATCTTTCTTCTATTTACGGAGTATACGGCACTATATTTCGGGGACAATCAAAATCAACCTCTACCAAAGAGAAAGATAGTGTAGAAAGTTCAAGTGTTTTTCAGGTTATTTCTTTTACTTATTACTTTTTTATAAGTCCAATATCTTTATAATTATAATTTATATTACAATGTTAATATATAATTTAATTTATGCTTTCTAATTCCATTTTTAATTTTTAAAATAGGAGTTTGATGATTTTGAAAATGAAGATATCATGAAGCATATGCAGAAATACGAGTTAGAGTTGTATTTAGATGAGCCAAGGGTTGATAGGACAGTTAAGCTTGATGTTTTATCTTATTGGAAGGCTCATCGAGTATAGATACCCTTTGCTAGCTCAAATGGTTCGAGATGTGCTTACTGTTCCTGCCTCTACAGTTGCTTCTGAGTCTGCATTCAGTAGTGGTGGTAGAGTTCTTGATCAATTTAGAAGTTCTTTATCACCTAATCTTGTTGAGTCTTTGATTTGTTCTAAGGATTGGATTTATGGAGGTAAAATTTTTTTACCTATTATATTTTTATTTCAATTTATATTTTTAGATAAAATTTATAATACTTGTTTGTTTAAATTTATTGCAGAAGCACTTGCTGAAAAGTTCAATGTGAATGAAGTTGTTCAAAATATCATGGATTTGAACATCAATAAGGAGGCACCTGCTGTTGAGAAGAACTGAAGAACATTGACAATGTTGTTTGAAGTTTATTAAATTTTTAATGTATTAAGTAAATTGAATGTTTAAATTTTTTAGATTAAGTTTTATGAATTTATTTATATTTTTAGATATTTAATTAGATAATTTATTATTTTACTGGCCATTTAAGACTTTATGGACTATTCTATTGGTTATTTTAATTTTATATGATTTGATTTATTTTTTCAAATTTTTAGTGTAATGAGTGGACAGGTTTAGTAGGTATTCGGGTTGGCGGATTTCGCATGTGTTCAGGTTGACGGGTTAGTGGGTTGGCGGGTTTCGCAGGTATTCAGGTTGACGGGTTAGCGGGTTTAGTAGTAATCTATTTATTTTCGTGTCTAATCGTATCGTGTCGTGTCAACCCGTTTATTTTCATGTCGTGTTCGTGTTATAAAATTAGACACGTTTATTAATCGTGTCGTGTTCAGGTTGACGTGTCATGTGTAATTATTTTAAGTTGACACGACCCGCCAACCCGAACACGACACGATTGCCACCCCTAGCAGTGTTGGATTATTGAGAGGTCAATAATAAATTAAATTAAATTTGATATATTAAATAATTTAGAGTAAAATATGTTAACCATCTTTGAATTTTTATAAATTTTTATTTTTATCATCGAATTTTAAAATATATTATTTTAGCCCTCAAATTTTTGAAATATCTAAAAAATAACCCTTTCAATAATAAAAGCTCAAGTAAAATACAAAATTACCATATTTTAACTTTCATTTTCTCGTTTTTTATTTCTAAAATATTATTCTTCAACGTTAATCCCGTTCTCTTCTTTTCGAATTTCTTCATTTATCAACAATAATTTTAATATCTAACTTCAAACCTTTTATGTAACTCAATAATTTTGAGATTGCTTTTTCGCACTTTTTCGAATCTAACCATACAACAAAAATAATATATGTTACCATTTAATAAATAAAACTAAGACATAAAGATGAAGAAAAAAAAATCGATTCAATTCTTGACGAATAGTAATTTTCTTGGCATCTCTATAGAAAAGAAGAATAAATTTGAAAGTAGAAGTGAATTACCCAAAAAAAAATCTAAAAAAAGAAGTGAGAGACGTGCAAGTAGTAGTAGTCTTTTCCTGTCATATATGGAAATTACTTTGTAAGAATTATAAAGATAACACTACATTATGAGAGTTGAGTGAATAAAAATACCTATAAAATAGGTCATGTAAAAGTCCTGTGATGAACTTCCGTGAGGACTTAATAGTTTTAATTAATGAAAGAGCTATTTTTAGATGTTTTAAAAGTTCGAGAGCTAAAATTATACATTTTAAAATTCGAGAGTAGAAATCAAAATTTGTGAAAGTTTAAGGGTGACTGATATATTTTGCCTAATAATTTATGAAAATAGTAATATTAAACCATATCAAAATAGTTCCAAAATATAATATAGAAAATGTAATGCAACAAAATACAGATCTGTCACTCTTTCAAATCACGAAAATCATTTATAAGTGAATCTATACTAAATTTTTCTACAATTTCCTTTTCAATATATACTATCAAACAATCTAATAGAAAATCATCTTCCATCTTGCTTTGAAACTTGGTCTTTTATATATTCATAGCTGAAAAAAGATCTCTCAGTGGTAGCTGTAAAAACTGAAAGATTAAGAAAAATGGTTACCACACGATACAGAAGTGGATAAATTTCAAACTTTCTTATCTTGACCATCCATTGACATAATTTAGATATAGTAAACAACTTTTCAAAATCAGAAATTTGTATCACATGATGAAAATGTTCAAATTGCAATCTTAATTGTATCATCTCAGATTCAGTGAAATCTCTAGTAAAAAATCTTAGAAGATGGGTAAATAAGGGTTTTTTGGCAAACACGAGTAGATTAAAATTTTGGTTTCCAAAAACAACTTTTGAGCTGATCAACAGAGATACTTAGTAACTTCAAGGATGCTTTGCGATTTCAAGATACAGCCAGGAGTCTTTTAAAGTCAATACAAAATGATATGAAATAAGGATGAGTAGTTGAGATATTAAATGACAGGTTTAAGTCAAAAGCAAGGATCATAAATAGTTCACTGATTTTAGTGAAACAGGATAAAGCATTTAAAGACGAGACTCAGTGGGAGTGTAGTGAAGAAATTTAAGCAAAAGCCACGAAATAAAGCTCCAAAATTTATAGTGGTTTGATCCTCAAATGATCTACATCCACTACTTTAAGTTCTTATTCAAAGATTTCAACACACTTACTAAAATCTTATTCTAACTCAATGGTGGTAGGTGACACCAATCTTACACAAGAGGATTATCAATCTTGATTTTACACCTAACGTCGTTAATCACATCAATCAAGACTCATCCCAACTAGGTTTTACCTCATCAACCTTTATACAAGTTAGAATGAAGAAAAATTTACAGAAATAGCTCACAAGTTTAAGCAGATTGCGAACAAATAGCATCAACACCTTTTACCTTTTGAACAATTTAATTTCATTTTTTGAAGCACAAATGAAAAAGGAGATTTTTGTATTCTAAAGTATAAGAGTGTTATGAGAAAGATAGCACAAAAATCTACTTCAAAATTGAGTTTTAAAAGCTTTTATAGGAGCAAAAAATAAGATAGCAGCAACTAGTTTTTCACTGTCAGGTTTTCCAAACTTTTAGACTCATGGATCGGAAGAATGTGTGTCCAAAAGTGAGTCCAAAACGATACCTTTTTAGGCAAAAACATTCTGAAACTATTATAGAGTTTTGGATGCAGAGATTCATCCAAACCACTCAATCCAAACATCTAAAGACTTACTTTTTTAAAATTATTTTATTTGTGTGCTTCAAAGTAAAAACAAATTGAATCTAAGGTAAAGAGACATAGAAATTTTACAAGTAATAAATTAACATCGATTCCTAATCTATAGTTCTTTCACAAAGACTTTACGGTTTTGCGAGAGCTTAAATTGAAGTTATACTTGACTTGAATTCTATTATTCAAGAGTTGCTTGACAGTCTCATTTGCATGCCTTTGGAAGAATTGATGTCAAACATGTCCTATCAGAAATAAGAATATTTTAAAGTGAAATGTATTCTCTCATTATAGGACTCAAAGAGTCCTTATGAGATTAAGATAAGAAAATTTAAGCATATCCTCACAAACATGGCCCAATAAGCCTATGACCTAACCTACCTCATTATCCTCCTTCCTTCCATCAAAGGAATATTCTTCAAGAAAATAGCCATACTAATAGTCACAAAAAAATGTATAAATATGTACATAAAGGAGTGCAGAAGATAAATCAAAAGATGTAATACTCCCCCTATGTATGTGCATATATGAACAAAGGATAACGAATGTAACACCCCTACTAAAAATAACAAAGGAAGCATATCAACACCGGGTGTCACCCTATCCAATTACCCAGACAAGATGCCTTTATAATAAAGAACCAATAGAGTATACAAGGTCCAGATCCATACAAACATCCCATATTGATGGTCACATATATATATACAATAGAAAATCTCGTGTATGAAAATTTTCCATTCAATATCAGTAAGGTACATTATCAAAAGGGGAACGTCCAGACTTAAACTGCTGTCACTGTGGTATCGTCCTTCTATCCGTAGGTCTGCTCAACCCCAGATCTTACAAAAGAGTAAGATAAAAGACACGTGTGAGTGAAAAATCACCCAGTGAGTCCCTTTAATTTTTAAAACTTTTTGAAAGCTAGTGTGATTCACTTTTCTATGAAATATTATGTTTTATACCATTTTGAAAATTTCTGAATATATTTAAGGTTTATCTGAGTAAGAATTGTTTTGCGCTATTTTGGGCTCGAATGAACTTCATATTTAGCTTGGAAACCTTAATGGATGATTAAAGCATGATTTTTGTAAATTTACTCCTTTTTGGATTAAATACTTGGAATTTTTAACAAATGATAAATTTTGAAGTTAAGTATTCATAAATTGACTGGAATGCCCTTATTAGAACATTTTATGAAAATGTATTTGGAAACTTTGAATTTAATCCCCTTTTGGGATTTGAATTCTGGATTTCTTGAAATGAGTTCCTTTTGGAATCGGGTATTTGGAAAATGATCCAAATGTCCTTATTGATTTTTTTATGAAAACTTTTGGAATCGAGTATTCGATAAATGACCGAAATATCCTTATTGGAACTCTTGTGAATACTTTTTAATTGGGTAAGAGTAAAATGACCCGAATGCCCTCGAAAAGTCTTTTAGGATCAGGTATGGATAAAATGACCCGAATGTCTTTGGAAATGACTTTTGTGATCGAGTACGAAAAAATGACCTGGATACTCTTGGAAACTTGTTTTGATGTATGAAAAGAACTCATGAACCTGTTTTGATATGGTTTTGAAAAATGATCTCTTGTGATAAGATTGACTTTTGAAAAATGACATTTTTATTCATGAAATTGTTTTATTGGCCTAATGTGCGTATGGAATAAATTGATTGGCACTGCGGAGCCTATGGGAATTATGATCTGACTTGTAAGTCAGTGAGATCAAATTCTGGAAAATGTTATTTGCCCCAAAGATGTTTGTTTTGAAAATCCTGCGGGATCAAATAACCCTCTGGCCTAATCAGTCAGAAGGGGTTGGTATTAGTAATGTTGAGTACTCAGTAAGGATTTTGATATTTGTACTAGTTTACATTAGAGTTAAATGACCTTAGTAACCTATCGTACTTCTAGGAATTGTCTTACTCCGAACGGAGTAACAGGATATTGAGATGAGTCGTCCTGACTAGCCTTCTAGTGTCTGGTAATTGCCATGCCTTGTGTGCACTTTGTGATTTAGGTTCTTCACGGGCTGGACTAGACAGGACACCTGGTGTTGTTCGACCCCTTGCTAGTTCGATGATGATTGACGTTAGGATTGAGACCCCTGGCTTACAGTAGCAAGTAAAAGATTTAGTGTGTTGCGTGCACTTGTTGATTATAGTACGCTGCGGTATACATTTTTTTTTAGCTACGCATGGGTTGAGTACTATAGGCTATGGTCTCAGTACAATAATACGTGCGAGTTGAGTACTGAAGGCTGCGGTCTCAGTATAATGATACATGGCATCGAAGGCAAGGATTGTGGGACTTACATACAGGCCGATCTTTTGTTGGAGAAGTACCTGTGATTTAAAAATTGAGACAATAATTTGAAAAAAATATACAAATTTTCAAAAATGATTGAGTTCTGAATAAATTCTTTCTTATAGAGTTTTTGAATTATTTTCAATAGACAAACGAGGACTCCCAGAGGCTCATGCTATACCTTAGATCTATTATATCCTTAGTGTGTGTATCAGATGTCAGACTCTGTGTGTCATCTTGTGTTCAACAAAGATATTTTGAAAAAAATTTCGCTGCCTATTGAATGAAGTTCGTTATAAAGACCCATTGTCTAAGCAATCAGACGGGGTAACATCCCAAAAGTTATAGTCCACTACACTATGAAAATATGAGGTGTTACAACGAGATACTGGCTATGAAGTGCATTTGAAAATAAGACTGGATTCTAAGGTTTTGGACTTTCAAAACGTGCATCTAAAAATGGGGTAAAATGAAGTAGAAGATAGCCTTTTAAAAAGTCATTTTTAGACTGATATTTTAGATTGAAGAATTTTCATAAAGATAGATCAGAGGTTTTCAACCCAACCCAATTTTCTCAAGGTATTTCAACACAAGGATTTTACTAAGCGACCAAAAGGAATCAGCCTAGATTTCAAGTCTACTTAGGTATCCTCAACATCCAAATATTTAACAAAGTGTATATCACAACCATAGTCAAAACAAATCATCCAACCAATTCAAAATCAATTAGAATGCAAAATGAACTCATACCCATACTTCAAAATTCCTTAATCCATAATAACAATGACGTCTTAACACAGCCTCCATCAATTCACCCAATTCTTCACAGTCCGCATTCTCAAATTAACCATAAACGGTCACAATCTCAATTTGCAAATTCGTAATATATATACTCAAATCACAATTCACAGTTCATCATTTACAGTTCACAACCCACCATTCTCATTCTTAGTTCACAATCTATTCTTACTCACTTTTCTCAGTTCACAATCCATTCTTACTCACTTTAATCTCCCCTTTTGTCATCAATCAAAATGCAAGAAAGACTGAATAAAGAGATCAAACAGAGATAGAATGCATATTGTCAAACCTCGATCAAGAGAGTAAATATATATAATCAAAAAGATCAGCAGGAGATAAGTGCAGAAATAAAATTGTCCAAGTACTAGTGCAGAAATCATAAAATTTTTTGTTAATAGGAAAGTAATAAAATTGTTCAAGCATAAGAAATTAGTAAGCAACACGCATGATTGGACAGTCAGGAAATGTGGATGGTTGCAGACTTAGTCCTGGCACCCTTTTTGGAATGTTATCCAGCAATTCAACTGGACTTTCTTTTTACTACCACGTGCTTCTGACGTTTACCTGAGGAACTTTTAGCTATGGTAGGCTCAATGTAGTAGGGGCAGCAGAGGTGGGGATTGTTAGTGTTGTATCCTAGAGATAATCACTTGTACCATGTATATTACATAATAATTAATAAAATAGGCATTATTTATCTATCAGTTTGATTATTATATCTTAATATGCGTATAAACTGTTTGATAAAGTCCCTAGTACAACACAGTATTAAGGAAATCATGATAGAGATCATGATATGAAATTCCTACTACACTATGCAGTGTTTGTACTTGAATAATCTCTTGTCATAGTATTAATGAGATGAGACATTATTAATACGCCAAAACTAGCACATGTTGTATTCCTTGGTTGGATCAAGCAGTGGTTCTCATAACCGTGAATGTTGTGATACTCAGGATTAATATGTGAATGCTTGTTATATGAATAAGTTCATTAGATTACCTAATTATGAGATAATCACTTGGATAAGCTATTGAGTGTCAGTGGTAGAATCTCATTGTAGCAAGTGTGCAAGTATCCTTAGATTTAAGATCTCTAAGGTATTTTGTTTATCGAGCGTTGTACTTTGATTCTAATCTTTGGAGTCCTACAAGGACTGCCTATGGGATGAATATTGGGTACAATGTAAAGTAAACGAAAATAATTGAGAGGATTAATAAAGGATTCGCCACTCCTAATAGTAGGAGAATATATATCAGGGCCACTTGTAGAAATCATTACTCATGAAATCCTTGACCAAGGCGATTATGTGTTAGAAATAGTTTCAAATTTGATATACATATCGAGTAATAGATTATGTGTTGAGTTTTTGCAAGACGACTTTCAGAATTTGAATAACCAAGATCAACAGGATGTGATTCTTCATTAAATTTTGAAGTTTCAACATTTTTCCTTTTGAAAAATGCATCAATCGTACATGATCTTTTCATCTACGATTTAAAATGGAAAAAAATTACAAGCTTTTAATGCATAATTTTGATATAATTAGTTAAAATGTCTATATAAATCAAAATATTAATGCCAAAAAAAAAAAAACAAACACAAATTCATAGATGCAAAAAATTAATAATAATACAAAAAAAAAGTATATACACATAAATAGACCATCACCAAGTCTACTGGGAGCCTCTACCCAAGCTCATTGAAATACATACCTAGATTATATTAATTTAAATACACCCTAGAATACATACTTGGAATATATTAATTTATTTAAATACATCAAAATAAATCTCGTAATAGCACAATTCAAATCTGTCACTTTTACCTCCTACCCATATATTTATATAAAAGTCATAAAATTATCTAAATATATAAATTAAATATTTTTGAAAAAATATAAATTAAAATTTTAAATTGAATAAAATATTAAAAATTAAACCCATAACTTACATTGATAGAATCAAACAAAATAAAACTTTACTATAAGTAAAATTTGGAGTCTTTTAATAGGGCCAACGGAGTTTTACCTTATGTATCAGAGGAGAGGAATTTTACCTTAAATTTGAAACCTTAAATTTGAAACCTTTGAAGCTTTTTATACCAGAGGAGTTTTTCCCTTTTCTTTTCATGAATCATCTCCTGCGATGCAGTGGGGACCGTGAGGTTTTTTGGAAACTGTCAGTGGGTGGGGTTTACAACTCGACGAACTCGCTATGGAGTTTTGTGGAAGGAAATGTGGGGTGACTGTGGAGTTTGGTGAAAAGAAATGTTGGGTGAGGTTTGAGTGGTGGGCCTGGTGGCTGTTGTGGAGTTTTGGGAAAGGAAATGTTGTGGGGAAACAGGTTGAGTCAAATGGCTATTTTATATATATATATATATATATATATATATATATATATATAATTTTTTTAAAATTCTTGAGGGGGCCCATGCTATACAGAGGTCTGCGCACTGAAGAGCAATGTATGTTAGCAAAATATTTTTTTAAAAATTTTTTATTATTAAAGAAATTCGCAATCGCTATCTGAAAATACATACATAGCTCATATATCAAAAGAGATTTGAACTCGAGACGTAAGTATGAAAATCTTAATATTAATTATTTCGACCAGGACGGAAAAATATTAAATATTGTGCCAAATTTGTAAATGTTTTTTAACATATGCCTCTTGAACACATATAGTCTTGATAGTTGGAATATCTTTGCACTACCTTATTTGGATATGATTTTAGATTAGCTTCTTCGGCAATATCTATAATCCATTACCATGAACCATGTTATTCCACTCCAACCTCACTATATATGTTTTCAAAATTCTAATGTCTCAATCATATTCAATGGAATTTGAAAGGTCTTGGATCTGATAAAGGGGCTATGAATTCTAAAGAGATCAAGAGAGGAGAATGGTCTGAGCCACCCCAATAAAAGTGCCCCAACTTTTTTTTTTTTAAAGAAAAAATCACCAATAAGTTTTAAATATTTAATTAAATTATCAAATGGAGCTCAAAATCTCCTATTCCATAATGAGATCTAAAATTAAACTTCTAAGTTATGGTAACTGGCAACTAATGTATGTTTCGAGTAAATTAAGTACTTGTTCAATTAAACTTGTTTAATAATAAATAATATTAAGTATTTAAATTAATAATATATTCTTAATATCACTTAATTAAAAATGACGTAATTATAAATTGTAAATAAAATATGAATATATTAAATATTTATCTAATTATTATTTTTATTTAATTTAATTTGTAATAAACTTAATATAAAATCAACTATAATTAACTTAATTTTAAAATGCAAACTTAAAATAATATAATATAAAAATCAATTATAATTAATTTAACAATTCAAACTTTAAATTTCATAATTCATTCTTTAAAATTAAGTTTTCAAAGTATTCAAACTGCAATCTCAATATTTTTAAACGAGACTGATCGAGAGCTTTAAATGGTTAAAAGCAAGGGATAATTAAAAATTTTAAGTAAAATCTGAACACTTTAGATATTTATTCAATCATTATTATTTTTATCTAATTGAAATTGAAATTAAATATAATATAAAAATTAATGATAATTAATTTAATTTTAAAATTTAAATTTAAAATAATTTATAATATAAAAATCAATTATTATTTTTATTATTATTTCAATATTTCGATTTAAACTTCACATTTCAAATTTTACTTTTCAAAATATTCACACTTCAATCTTTAACAAATGAGAGTTCAAATAATTAAAAGCAATGGATAAGTCTTGAATTTCTCATCCAATACCCAATTTACACACCCTACCCCCGCACCCCCAGCCCAAGAAAACAAAAAAAAAAACCTCTTGTTTAAAAAAAAATAATAATAATTATTGCTGGTGTTTGTTGAAAGTTTTGGTAGTAGCATCCCATTTGTAGCCTGTGAGTAAACATGTAATATCAAGTTTGTACCATAACAGCATTCCGGTGAGAATTCCGAACCTTCGCCAGATTACTATGCTTAGTTCAAATATAAGCAGCCAAATTACTGAAAAAACTCACAGACTTTAACCATGGCCATATACGAACATACTATACTAAAATAAAATCGTAAAAGAAAAAGGAAGAAACCTCTAAGGTACTTTAAGATGAAATTTACACCAGCAATGTACTAGTATGAGGACAGTAGCTGTGATTACAACAAAATGAATAATATCCTTTTCTATCCCTTGAAACCCATATTCATCCTTAGGAAAACAGATAAGTTCCCACCCTCCCCTACCCAATACGAAGTCATATATCCCACCTCTTCTTCACACGGAACATCAAGGCAGAGGATTTGATGTCATCTTGAGGCACTTGAAGCATGAACTGAACTTTCATCTTCATAGGAGCTGTCTTGGCTTTGCCATTTTCATCTCCAACCTAAGCACCAAGACATTAGAGATAACCAAATTTAGTTCTCAGATAACCACATTGCGGAGTGATAAGCATCTCACTTTATCGGGATAGTCAAACATTTCAGTTTTACAGTGAATTCCTCTGAACAGATACTACTCACAGCAGCTAAGTACTTGCATATCAGTGGAGCTATTGTCAATCAACTACTTTCCTTCGTGGATCTGCTAGAGAAAGTTATTAACATATGATGAAAAGAAAATTTCAAGAAAGCGAAACTATCATGATGCCATCTTCCTCACACTAATTGTTATGAGTTGAAAAGTGGTGTTGTTTATCTAAAAGACTTCAATTGTTGTATTGATAATATCAGTTTCCCACCACCTCAATTTTATTGTTCAAAATATCTATTTGATTTGGCTTGTTTTCATCCTCCTCCATTTTCCTTTACCCTGCCTTCGCACTCCTATTCTGGGTGGTAGCAGCTTCTGCTCTGCCCAAAAGTAGTATTGAGAGTAAGAGACACATTTAGCTTGGTCAACAGTCTGCAAAACTTTCAGTATAACATGCTCGAAATCAGATAGATAGGGACCACAAATTCGGTCTAAGAACTTCATGAATGAGAAGGAGGGCAGTCCTTTGCGCCTGGAATCAGTCAAATGACCTTGAAACGAAATCAACAGTTAGTTTCTTCTTTCTCCCCAATCCAATAACGTATAATCCATTCAGCTATAAAAGAAATCCAACAGTGCTTCTTTCCTCTCCCATACCAATTAGTTTTAACTCATTCAGCTGCTAGAAGTAGAACATCACAACCCACATCACTAATGTTGTTAACAGAATCAACTAATTGAAGAAGAATTACATGTTAGCAGCCAACCCAAGAAACTCCAGTTAAATGGCACAGATAAGGTTAAGGCAGAAAAATCAACTGCTAAAATTAATGAAACTAGCAACAAAGCATTAAAAACATACCCATAGAGATGCCCATCCAAGTCGCACCTCTGAATCATAACCAGCTTTAAATTTGTAGTCCTTGCCAACAGTGTGTTTATACACTGTGCTCCAGTAGTTTGAATCAAAATTATACCAGTAGCTGCCAACAAAATATCAGAAACAATTGTAAATGCTAACCAACCAAATCATGCTGCATATAATCTTTGATGTGACAACTATTACATCGAAAGAAAATGTGAGAGATTCATACAAAAGGTTTACTTGACTTGGACAATAAGCTATGATATGATTTTTGACACACCAAAACACATAGAAAGAGGTTAAAGAATTTTCAAATTTTTCCTCAGTAAGCCTTTTTATTTTGCAGCAGGAGGAAGGCATGAAGAGGGTTGAGAGGGGGAAGATATTCATGGTACAGAACCACTCTTCTTGGGATTCAAACTATTGCTTTTACTAACCTAGCAACAAGGATACCCCACAACTAACTTGTTACAAGCACCGGCTCCGAATGCTTGAACGGTCATGTATAGTATATTTTTATGCACATGGTCCAAAATACCATATTGCATCCACAGGATATATTCTGCATTCCAGGACAGCAATTTGGAGCATGTCAATAACCAAAAGAAACATCTATTAAAAACTTTCCCGTGCTTAGTATTTTGCCATGGAATCTATGACACTTTTGCATTTCAATAATGCTTCTCCAAGGTTCTAGCATCCTTTAAGAAGCCTTTCTAGTGCTAGAAATAAGAATATTGCAATATATATGTGTGAACTTTGTGAATACAGATGAACTGAAGGAAAACAATGAAAAAATGCAGAGAAAGAGAATTTAGCAGAAAGGGAATTCATTCATTAAAATTGAATTGATGTTGTGTACAGAGATAGCTACACCCATCTGGAATCTAACTGCTTTACACATGCCAACTGGCAAAACCAACAGAAAGACAATTAAATAAAATGCCAGCTGTACAAGTTGGCTTCTGTTGGTCTTTGTTAGCCTTTGTCCACAAACATAGAAGTAGAAATTACATCTTCTTCAACAATATGTCAGCAAATTAGTGAAACGAAACCTTGTTATTTCTATTCATGTCTTCATATTTTAGAAGGTTATTATAACTGTTGAGTTCACATAAAGAATAACTGCTAAACTTATTCATATTGGAGCCTCTTCATTCATAACTTGCCCCATCCACAATAACGTACTTGAAGGCACTTTGACAGCAAAGATAACCCATTATAAATTCCTAATGCACATTCCTTTCTAAATCATTTTTTCCGAATTTACTTATTCTTTTTAGAATAAAAGGCTTTATTTTTAAAAAAAAATGTGGGTGAGTGTGAAAGTGGCACGTGCATACACACACACACACACACACCCCCCACAGGGCCGGGGGGGTTGGGGGGGGGGGGAGTGAGAGAGAGAGAAAGATCACCTCAGCTTGTCTGAAGGGCCGAATCTACGCTTAAAGGCAAATGAGAGTTCATTTGACGGCAAAGAAATGCTTGGAATGAATGCCATTTGCTCATCCTAGAAGATGAAATACATTAATTCACAATCATAGTAAACTCGGATGCAGAAATTCTATAACTCAGTATATTATTGGATATCCTTTCCTGAAAAAGTAAAATCAAGAATAAGGGAACAAATTGAAACTATAAATCAACCAAAAACGAGAAGTTAGCAAGGATATAAACTTAATATCGATTATCATACTCCTTAATAAAAAGCTATATCATAAATCAGAAACCCTTGCAAATGAAAGAAAAGGAAAAATCAGAATGTCCAGAGGAAGCTACCTTGTAGGAGTACCTTAAACTCAAATTTTCATCCTTGTACTGGGCAGTACAAATCCCATTCAAAACATGACCCTTGAGAATCCCACTTACAGAAAGCATTTTCTTTGATTCTTCCTCCTCCTCCTCCTCCTCATCTTTCTCTTCAATTGAAATTTCGCCATATGGAAATTTCACTGATGCTTTGGGCTGCAGCAAAATAATCAAATAACACAATCAGAAAGTTCTATAATTCCATTATTATGGGGGTGAGACATAAGAATGCAAGTCTAATTCAAGATATTTAGCCTAACATCAGACTGTTTAGCTAATGGCACAATGGAAACGTGTCTTAGTGTATTTGAAGTAAGCAAATCAAGAGTTCAACTGGTAATATCAGTTTAAAAAGTTATGACATGTGTTAATAATTTCATTGCTTGAGAATGTTACCAACAATTTATTCTAATAGTAACTAAAAGCACAAACTGGCTAAATCATCCATTATACGGTATCCTAAAAACTCCATAAATCTGTACAAATCTCACCATGCCAACAGATGGAACAGCAGAGGATAGCTCAAGTTTCAAAGCTGGACTGACAAGATCTGCAACCATGGCTACTTCTCCTTGCTGAGCCTAGAAAATAGTATTGAAATGGTAAAGGGGTATAATCATTAAACAGAACAGCAAGTTAATATCCAATGTTACAAAAAGTTCAATGTGGAAATGAAACAATTATTCATGCCCAGAGAGAGAGTCACTGCCTCACTGTTGTCTCTCACTTTACATGCTAGCAAAACAAAGAAACCAACTATTGACACAAAATTTACTTCCTTTCTTAAATACAATAAAAACAAGTACTAGTGATTCTATACCAAATTCCAAGAAAAATACCACAAAGAAGCAAACTTCACAACCTTGTAACTGGAATCACCACCAAGTGCAAATTTTTCCTCTACCCTATATCTAGAGCCAAAAGTAAAGAATACCAAAGTGAACCTAAGAATTGGAAAAAATAAATGAAAAGATATTAGCCACTAAACAGGTATCCAAATGGATGATAAACCTGTTAAAAGAGTGCAAGAGGATGAAAATATAAGTAATGATTCCAAGTTGTTGAGTAATGTTTACCGCTTTACATGTCTTTTTGTGTATATGCATGTAATAAGAGAGAGATTTTCCTTTTATATATCAGTGGAAAAAGAAAAACAGGTACTTCACTACCCTCAATAATTTCAACATGTCAAAAGCAAACCATAGACAATAGGAAACTAATTGCCGAAACAAACACACGTTAAAACGGCCACATATCTGCAAACCGGGAAATAAAGGCCAAAACTTACTAAGAATTTCAAACTCAAACTTGAGCTTGAGTGTCATCTGTTCATTGTACAAGGTTATCCATGTAAATATATGTAGCCAAAGCTCGAAAAGTCTAACTTGAGCCAACTAAAATACCCAAACTTCACAGTAAATTCAAACTACTTGATCAGTTGACACCCCTAAGTCAGAACAGATTTTGGCACTCCATAAACATTCATACAATATCTGAATATCAGTAATTTCAACATGTCAAAAGCAAACCATAAACAATCGAAAAGTCCAAATGCCTCAGTTAATCCACATTTCCAGAAACTGCTTGGGGAAAAAGGCCAAAACTAATAAAAATTCAGAATTTCACAAAATTCCACATATGTACCTTAACGTCATGAGCTGCCTTGAATTGAAGCCCAGCTCCAACATCAAAAGATGCTTTTACAAGAGCATTATTCTCTTCGAGGTCGTAGTGCAGAGATAAGTACTTGGAAGTAAAAGCAACTTGAGGCTCCAAGATCTCTCCTTTGCCATCATTCTGAAACGAAAGCTTGAGCTTAGCTAAGCTGTCAAGCAACTTGCAAGAGATCTTATGGAAGAAAACGGAGCTATCGCTGTCGTACTCCGACGTCACCCTAATTCTCGGCCTCCTGTCCAACAGCGATTTTGAAAAACCAGTACTGCCGGCTCCGGCATCAATTGTGGCGGTAGGCGGCGGTTGCAGTGATTCCGGTGATTCTGATTCCGCCATTGTTTATCAGAGTGATGGATAATGGAAATGGATTCTGGTGGTATATGCGAGCTAGAGAGTGCGTGTCTCTGTGTGTGAAAGAGAATATGAGAGTGATTTTTGTCTGTTTTTTAGGCGGAAATTTAGATGAGTGTTGATAATTATCCTATGCCTATGAATTTATTCATTTCTATTTTATTTTATTTTATTCCTTTTTCAAAATTTTAATATTTAAAAACCTTCAACTTCTTTAACTTTAGATCCTCACTTTAATTCTCACTTTTTTGGATTTTTTTTACTCTTTATTTAAGGAATATTTTCACTTTTAATTAAATATGTACAATAAAAATATAAATATATCATGTTGTTACATTTTAAAATAATTTTTAATAATAAAGTAATAATTTAATTTATTAAAAATATTTTTTAAAATTAAACTGCTTTTTCGGAGAATTGATATTTAGTGTATTAAACTATAGAATATATTTAGTGTAATCAATCAAGTTTCATATTTGAATTGTATAGAACCTTACTGGTTTTACGTTTAGTGAAATTATATTCTATACTATCTCTATTTTATGAAAAGTTTTAGTATATCTTTTTATCTATTACATTGAAAAAAATTTAGGTACTATTAATATTAATTTTACTGTTATACCCTTATATTAAATAGTTTTGAAAAATGAGAGTGTAATAACTTTAGAGAGAGTTGAGCAAACAAAATAAGAAAATAGTTGTAGAGAATATTAAATCCAATTGTACTTTTAGAATATATAAACAAAATTATATAAATTTAAGGGACTAACTAATTTTTCTTAAATTGTGTGAAGTAGCTAACTGTGATAAATAAATAGAGATTGATGGAATAATAAATTTTTATAAAATTTTGTAAAACGACTTATATTTTGAAAAAAAATTTAAATTTAAAACGATTTATATTATAAAATAAAAATAATATTTTATAAAAATCTTCACTCTTGTAGAAAAATAATTATTTGTGCGATGCATTGAGAATCTTACTATTTATTTTATTTACAAAATTATATTTTATATGCATATACAATTCTTTATATATATATGTGTGTGTGTGGGGGTGGGGGGGGGGGGCAATGAGAATCTTTCGATTCATTTTATTTATGAAATTATATAGATAAAGACATCGAATAGCCTCTTCTGAAAAAAAAAAGAAAAAGAAAAAATATATCCATGCAATTGCATTTGAATGACAACGAGAATTTTTCTCTTCTTTTTTTTTTCCACTAAAGGAAAAGTTCTATTAGAAAAAGACAAAACAAGAAGGAAAAAGATATATATTTAATTGGCTCGTGCAGGCCGCGGGCCTAAAACAAAAAAAAGGAAAAATATATGTAGAAAAAATAAATATATTTAAACGAAAAATATATGTAAAAAAAAAAACAGAAGGAAAAAAGATATACGTTTAATTGGTTCGTGCATGTAGAGTCCCCCCCACCCCCCCCCCCCCCCACCACAAAAAAAATAATAAAACATAAAAAGAATGTCCTATAAAAAACAACAAAACAAAAAAGAGAAAGATAGATATTAATTGCATTTAAAAGAAAAATATATGTTTAAAAAAGGAAAAATTATTTAATTGGCCCATGCAGGTCTCGAACCTGCGACCTTCGCGTTATTAGCACGACGCTCTAACCAACTGAGCTAATAGGCCATTGATGTTGTAAATATCTAAAATAAAAATGAAATATAAGTTAACAAAAATTCATCTCTTTTACCCATCTAAGATATGAGTATTCTATCTAGATCTGGAAAAAGATGTCCTATTACAATAGTGTAAAAAAATGAATAAAATGAGGAAAGGAAATTATTGTTTTGCATTGTCTATCATATTATATTGACAATTAAATATATCAATTTAAGTAAAAATAAATAAATAATTGAAATCTAATTTCATTATGTTTGACAATATAAGTAATCTTTTCCAAGCAATAGAACACAAGAAACCAAAGGTATTGACATTGTCAATATATATAACACAACTAACAATTATAGTATTGAAAGAAAAATGCAGTTCTCCCCTTTCAAGATTATATTAAGAAACAACCCATTCTTGTGATTGTCTCCTCTCACATATATATTTTAGAGAAGTCAATCATACAACACTTTAAAAAGGGAAAAGCTTATATAAAAAAAAGAAAAGAAAAGAAAATTGAGAAATATTATTCGCCTATAGCTCAATTCAATTAATTCTTATAGTTCAAGTGTTTACAATTTTTTTTTTAATGCATTTAAGGAGATGCGAATGTAAATGAAGTATAGCATTTATTGCCTTGCAAGGTAAAACATTTTTTCAGTTAATTTGAACATTATTTATTAGACTCAAAAAATCTCCAACGTATTGTTATTGTCATAAAATTAGAATTGTTATTTGAATCAAACATTTACGAATAAAAGCATGTTTAAATTCGATTAATGTTTGTTTGATTAGTAATCAATTCAAATTTAAAATTTGATTCAGTCATAAAAGCGAGGTGCTTCTTTTTATTTTTTTAAATATATTCTTTAAAAATATTTGCTCATTCTATTTTTTAAAATTGTAATTTTTTTATTTAAAAATAATATTTTAAAATTAACACAACTCTAATTAAATAAATAATTTATAATTAGAAACTTTTAATTTAAATTTGATTCTTAATAAAAAGAAAGGTATATTTAAATTTATAATTTCTTTATATTTTAATTAAATTCGAATAATAAGTGAAAAATTAAAGAAAAGAAACAAATAATAATTTATATTTCAATGAATAATAATTAAATATTTCATTAATATTTGGGTATTTTTATTTTAAAAAATGATTTGAAAATGAATTTTTATTTTTAAGTTAAGTTTAATTTAGAACATTTAATTTTATCTTTAAAGATTTATAATAAATTTTTAGAATTTATTATTAATTTATTAGGTATAAAAATAATTTATTATTTTATTTGACTTAGAGTTTTATTAATAATTTTATCTTCAAAGACTCATAATAAATTTTTTAATTGGGATACTTAATTGAAATTATTATTTTATATTCAATTTTTAAATATAAATTTTTATCTTTTCAAATATTTGAGAACTTAAATATTTTGAAATAGCAATTTGAATTAAATAAAAATTACACATTTAAAAATAAAATAAAAGTCTTCCGACCGCAATCAATAGTTCACACAAAATTTTCTTTATATAAATAATAATTTTTGAATTTTTTGTATTCAAAATACTATAATTTTTATAATTGTATCTATTTTTTGTTAAATCTAGAAATATCGTCTTTTTAAAATTTTGAAATTTATAATTATATCATTTTGCCGGTTAATTAACCGTCATCTTAACTTTGACCGTTCAATGAATTTAGTTGTAATTATGAAAAATTTTAAAACAAGCAATATTTTTATGGTAACTAATCTGTATAAATTTCATAAGATCTTAAATTGAATATCTATTGCACATCTTATTAGCTTTAATTTAAGATAACAGTATAAATTAAAAAAAAAAACCAGTCATTAACTAAACTATTAACCCAATCCAAATTAAAGACAATAATGTATTTTAAAAAGTCATACAAATGATTGGTGAGTGAGATTTATACACTAAAAAGAAGAAATTACTGTCATTGAAGAAGATAAGTAATCACATATAATTAGGATATTTATTTCTTTAATAAATGTTTTTAGAATAAAAATGATTTAGATGTGTTAGATTTTTATTTAAAAAATAGAATTTAGGTGTGTTAGAATATTTTACTATTATATTCTTGAACATAAAATTACTGAAAATGTGTCTTTTGATTGAGATAAAATAGGAAACATATATAATATTATATAGAGTATTAGGCCAGTTATATAGAGATTGAATACCATAAATATCTTTTATTTATGTAAATTATTGTGTGTTAGAGGATACATGTTAGAATAATTCATATATGTATTTATTTATACTTCTAAAATATACAATTACACAAATGTAATATATAAGGTTTAAATTTTTATTATGATAATATATGAAAACAGGGTCTAATATTATTTTTGCAATTATGATTCTAGCATAGAGCCAAGTTTTAAAATAAGGAGCAGCCCAAAACCCTAAAACCCTAAACTACATAAGCCCTTAACCCTAAAATCCAAAATTGTATATCTTAAAACCCTAAACCATGAACTTTAAAACCTGAAATTATATATTTTGAGACCCTATACTGAAACCTAAACCCTAAATCCTAAAACCTCCAAACCCTAAAACTCTAAACCCTCAACCTTAAAACCCCCAAACCCTAAACACTAAATACCCTAATTAAACCCTAAACTATACCCTTTAAACTAAAACCTGAAATCATATATCATGAAATCCAAAACACCTGTATGCCTCAAATCCTATAGAAAGCATAAACCCTTAAACCCATGCGTTGACCTTAAACTATTAAATATAAACCCTAAAAAATGAATACTTTGCATTTTTTTTTTTTGAAAATGGTTTGATAATATTTTTTTAAGTTAAGTTTAATTTATAATATTTAATTATAATTAATTTTAAATATCAATTATTTGCAAAAAAAATTATTTTATTTGACTTTAGAGTTTTATTATTATTATTATTATTATTATTAATTTTATCTTCCAATATTCACAATAAATTGAAATGATTGTTTTTATTTTCAATTTTTTAAATATAGATTTAAATATCATAAATTTTATAGATATTTTATCCATTCTATTTTAACTTAAAATTTGAATCTAATTATAATTATTAATAAAATGTAATTTCCCCTTTCATTTACATTGTGATTATTTTACTCAGAGTATTTTCTATTCGCGAACTTATTAATAGAGGTATTTTACATTATGATTATTTTATCGATTTGACTTTGGTATTTGGGGGGGGGGGGGGGTGTTGACCAAAATGGTGCCATTTCCAAAAGGACCTCCGCATGAGGGCATGTTTTTTGGGATACCCTCCTAGTGGAGGGACCTCGTGTTTGACAAACACGAGGAATAGCTCAACCTCGTGTCTACCAGACACGAGGACCTATTCTCACCAAAAAAATAAATAAATAAATAAAATTCCAAACGCATTAAATGTGTGATGGCGATCGGTCAAAAAAAGCTAGAATTGATGCACCTCGTGCCCCTCGTGTCTACCAGGCACGAGGTGCATCAATGTCAATTCTTTTGCAATTGTAAAAGAATTGCAATGCAGAGGGCTTTTACAACAACATTTTGTATTTTTTTTTTTTTGAATTTTGCATTAATTCTTTAACAATTTTAGTTCTAGTTAATTTGATTTTTTATTTAAATAAATAATTATATTTAATAATTTTTTATTTAGTTCCGTTCACAATATAAAATCACAATTATCTCTATTAAAATTTTAAATTATTTTAATTCTCAATTAATAATAAAATTAAATCTTAATTTATTTTTATCATCAAAAAATGGCGATAAATTTTAATCTTTTTAATTTATTTTATTATCTTTAATTCATTAAATATAATATTTTTGAAATAATAATTTTTTATTTTACTAATTCCTTTAAATTTAATTTTAATTTTAGAGTTTAATTTAAAATTTTAGATGCTAAAATTTAATTACAATTATGTATAAAAATTAAATATAATTAATTTTAAATGTCGATAACGTACACCTAAAATCTTCATGAGTTTGACAATTTAATTTGATTTCTCTACAAAGAAATCCTTTAGGAAAAAAAAACATAACTTCTCTGCATGGCAAAAATTCTTTAGCAAAAACATTTAACAAGTTTTTTTTTTAATTTCACATTAATTCTTTAACAAAAATATTATTATATGTAGACATATAATTTCGGTTCTATTTAATTTAATTTTTATTTAAATAAACGATTATAATCAATAAATTTTTTGATTTAGTCCCGTTTACAATATAAAATCACAGTTATTCTTATTAAAATTTTAAATAATTTTAAATCTCAATTAATACTAAAATTGAAGCTTAATTTATATTTATCATAAAAAAATGACAATAATTTTTAATCTTTTTAATTTATTTTATTATCGCCATTTTTTGACGATAAAAATAAATTAAGATTTAATTTTAATATTAATTGAGAATTAAAATAATTAAAAATTTTAATAAAGATAACTGTGATTTTATATTGTGAATGGAACTAAATAAAAAATTATTAAATATAATCGTTTATTTAAATAAAAAAATCAAATTAATTAGAACTAAAATTACATTAACTAGAACTAAAATTGTTAAAGAATTAATGTGAAATTCAAAAAAAAATACAAAATGTTATTGTAAAAGCCCTCTGCATTGCAATTCTTTTACAATTGCAAAAGAATTGACATTGATGCACCTCGTGTCTAGTAGACACGAGGTGCATCAATTTTTTTGATCGGCCGCCATCACGCATTTAATGCGTTCAGAATTTTGAAATTTTTTTTTGGTGAGAATAGGTCCTCGTGTCTGGCAGACACGAGGTGGAGCTGTTCCTCGTGTTTGCCAAACACGAGGTCCCTCTACTCGGAGGGTGCCCAAAAAAACATGCTCCCATGCAGAGGTCCTTTTGAAAAGGGTTTTTGACCAAAATGATAGGGTTTTAAAAAGGAACTCCGAATGGGGGTATAAATTTTAGGTAACCCCCCTGGAGGAGGAACCTCGCGTCTGGCGGACACGAGGTGCAAGGGTACCTCGCGTTTGCTAGACGCGAGGTCTTCTTCTCAAAATTTCTCCCTCAGATTCATCGCGCGCATTAAATCATTAAATCCCCTCAGATTCATCGCGCGCATTAAATGCAAAAAGTCTGGGAAAGGTGGAAGTGGATACACCTCGTGTCTACCGGACAGAGGTACTATGAAAAGTGCACCTCGTGTCTGGTAGACACGAGGTGCCATCCGCCGAATTCAAATGCATTTGCCAATTCAAATGCATTCAATTTTTAACAACATCAAATTTTTTTAATTTTACATTAAATCTAATTTTAATTTTAATTAATTTAATTTTTTATTTGAATAAACGATTATATTTAATAAATTTTTTATTTAATTTCATTCATAATATAAAATGATAGTTATTTTTATTAAAATTTTAAATTATTTTAATTTTTAATTAATATTAAAATTAAAATTTATTTTATTTTTATCATAAAAAAATGACAATAAATTTTAATTTTTAAATTTATTTTATTATCTTTAATTCATTAAAAATAATAATTTTTTATTTTTCTAATTTTTTATTTTATTATCTTTAATTTTAATTTTTAGAATTTAATTTAAAATTTTAGATACTAAAATTTAATTACAATTATGTATAAAAATTAATTATAATTAATTTTAAATGTCAATAACGTACACCTAAAATCTTCACGAGGTTTGACAATTTGATTTCTCTGCATGATTTCTCTACAGAGAAATCCTTAAAATAAAAAAAAAAAACATGACTTCTCTGCATGGCAAAAATTCTGTAGCAAAAATATTTAGAATTTTTTTTAATTTAACATTAATTCTTTAGTAAAAATATTATTATATGTAGACATGTAATTTCAGCTCTATTTAATTAATTTTTTATTTAAATAAAAAATTATATTCAATAATTTTTTTGATTTAGTTTCGTTCACAATATGAAATCAGTTATTTTTAATAAAATTTTAAATAATTTTAAATCTCAATTAATACTAAAATTGAATCCTAATTTATTTTTATCGTAAAAAATGACAATAATTTTTAATCTTTTTAATTTATTTTATTGTTTATCTTTTAATTTGTTAAAACATAATAGTTTTGAAATGATAATTTATTGTTTTTCTAATTTCTTTAAATTTACTTTTAATTTTTAGATGCTAAAATATAATTACAATTATGTATAATTAATTTTAAATGTGTACGTCAAAAACATGTAGTAATTTTTTTTGAATTTCACATTAATTTGTTAGCGTAAATATTTTTATATGTAGACATGTAATTTATTTTATTATTTATCTTTAATCCGTTAAACATAATATTTTTGAAATAATAATTAATTATTTTTCTAATTGTTTTAATTTTAATTGTTAGAGTTTAATTTATTAATTTGAATGCTAAAATTTAATTACAATTATGTATAAATTTAATTATAATTAATTTTAAATATCAATAATATACACATACACATAAAATCGTCAAAACCAATTATGAAAACTAGTCCCGCAATGGAATCCTCGACGGTTTCGCTGAGGTTGAACTCGTCTCGGAGGTTGTTACTGAGGGTGTGATTTTAGGTTGTTTCTCATCTTGTTCATCTGTAGCGTACGACGGACCAACATTGTCCTCAGACTGTCTATACTGTCTCTGAGACAGTCTAGTAGATGTACCAGCAGCAAACTCGCCCCCCGAAGAAACATACCTAGGATCGAAAATTAAGTGTTGCGGAGTTAAAAAATCATCGCGATCATCTGAAATTGCTGCACCAGGGACGAAGTCATCTGCAACTGGAGGAATTGGAACGTAATCATCAAAAACCCCTGTAGGAGCGCCTGGCACGTAAACATCTTCATCTCTATGCACCGGTGAGTAATACTGCTGCGGGGGAACTTCCTCAACTGCTGTGCACCGACGTGCTCGTCTACTGCCCCGCCTTATTGGTGGTTCTTGTCGAGGCACTTGTTGCGGGATTGGCGGTATCGGATCAGCAGTATACGATCGTCTAGATGGCTCATACGGCATTCGATTTAGACGATCGGATTCGCCACTGGCAGCCAAATTACGCATGGTAATATCAGACATTCTTCCGACTGCTTGTTGCGCATATGATGCATCATGCAGAGACTCTTTATTACCTATGTGCCAGATCCGGTGCAGTGCGTCGATCTGCATATGCATTTTTAAGAATATCATTAAAATTTTAAATAAGTCAGAATTCTATATATACTTATATGAACGAGGAAAAATAGACTTACAAGTACTTCAGCTGCTGAACTACTTAACTAATAGACGACGGGATTTGGTTGTTATATGGTAGGATTGCTAATTAATCGCCGTGTGTGAGTCCAATACCACGCGAAATAATCAGGCGTAACAATAGCCTGCCCGAAAGTGGGCTGTCCGGTGATGGTAGAAGCATGTATGTTGATCCAATTAGCACGATGTAGCGCATCCACCTCATCCCATTCGACACTAATAGTGCATAGGTCCCGCTGATGCAGATTTGATCCCGTATCAACAGTATTCGGAATTATTTGCAACAATCCAAATTGTCGCATAACTCGATCGGGGCGATGTAGCTCAATTGTCTCCCAACACAGTAAAAATGTGACAGACATCCAAATTTGTTGGCTATGCATACAGTACGGAGGTAGAGATACTAACATGTTCGCATCATAAGGTTGCCAAATAACTGCAAAATAAATAAATTTAGTTTCAAACATTAAATAACAATAAATATTATTTAAAATTCGATTTCAATCTAATAATATAGTAGTAATACTTACGTGATTGTGTCGCATCCGATCCAATTGATCTCTGTACGCAATTAGTACATGTGTTGGCGTGCGGGACAATTCCAGTGGACTCTGCCATACTGCTTCCCTAGGCACATTCGGGCCAATGTCCTCTACCGGGCGTACTCTATCGGGTCTAATAGTGAGAATGCGCTCCCAAGCCCATAACTGTACTTCTAGAGAAATAATAATATTAGAAAAATATAATTGATTTAACATAGTTAAATTCGCATTTTGAATTTAAATTCGTACCTGAATCAATAAAAGTGGACCACTGATCTGATGCGCCGTGTAAACAATAGCGTTGCACATACAACGATACAAATGAGCTAATACGGCACTACCTCAACTCAATGTACCAGCCAACTCGAGACTGCGTATATACCTAAAGAAGCGCAGATGAACTCGATTTCCGAATTTATCGGAGAACAAAAATCCACCAATAAGCTGCATAATGCGACACCTTGCATGTTGTGCAACCATATCAGGAGTCGCGTGCGCTGGGAGAGGTTGAGCCAGGGCTCTCTCGAGTGAGCTTAACTTCAATCGAGATCCATCCAAGTCCGTACCCGTGGGTCGAAAACCAAGAAGCGCGTCACATAGATCTAGTAGCTCTGCCTGTGGGCAGTTGAACCCACGGCCAATAATTGAATCACCCTCCACGCGTAATCCAAAAAGAACCTCGATATCCTGTAGTGTAATTGTGGCCTCTCCCACTATAAGATGGAACGTGTGTGTCTCCTGGCGCCATCTTTCCACCAACGTTGTAATCAGGAGATGATCAATTTTCATGTACGGCAAACGAATAATCCCACCGAATCCAACTATATCCATAAGTTGCTCGACCCGTGGATCGAATGGTCGAGCAATCCAAAAAGCGCTGTCATTGCGCTTTGCAGTAAGGACAGTATCTTCCAACTGTCCTGCCCATATATGTGTCGATCTATGTCGACGCTGTAGGGTCAATAAGTCCGGAATAATAGGACCGGGATCAACTCCGTCTTGTGTAGGGTCCATCAATGGTATTCTAAAACGTAAAAAAAAAAAAACGATTGTCATATATTATTAAACAAAATAAACTAAAAATATCATCATTTATGCAACCATAATACCACAAAATAGATAACCAGACGTGATAAATATTATTACACACATAAGGTGTTTCGATACAACATATCAAAGAAGAAATATTACATCAGTCAGATAAACTCATAAAGATAAAACATGTAAAATATTCTAACATCAATCTACAGTATCGTGGGTGCAATTCCTCCTATTATGTCCGCTGCGATGGCATAACCCACATCGAGGAGGTAAATCAGGATTACGTTCATCCATTTCATTCCGAATACGCGCCGTCCACATTCGACCAGATCATCGATTCTTGAAATGGTGAGCGTACGGCGCCAAGATTAAACCAGGGTCGCGCCAATAATCCTCGTGCGGGATGGGTCTGAATTGTGGCGTATACGTTAACCTGTAGGACATTGTTGTGTTCTCCGATGACACGAGATTCTCAGGGTTCAGCCCCAATTGTTGACATGCTGCAAATGCGTGCGAACAAGAAATTCCATATATTTCCCATTTGCAACAACTGCATGACCTGGTACCAACAATAACCTCGTAAGAATTATTTCCCTTTCCATGCTCACGATGTGCTGACACCACACTAAAAATACCCCTGTCCTGATTAAAAGCCAGCACACAGTGTCTTCTTCCTTTCGTCTCATTCTTCACAAACTTTGCCCATATAGTCGAAGGGAAGTGATACCTATCGTGATTAGCCTCCTGTCGATGATCGTTGAAATATTTGACTGTTATTTTGAAAGAAGACTCAACAATAACCTTGATGGGCAGGGCACGTATGCCTTTGACAACACTGTTGAATGATTCAGCCAAATTAGTTGTCATATTACCCCACCTATGGCCATCACCATCATAAGCAAGCATCCATTGCTCCTTCGGAATCAAATCCAACCATGCCTTGGCTTAGGGGTTCAGCATACTAATTTCATCCATAATCTGTAAAAATTTTCGCTTCTTACTTTGATCCCCAACTGCATGCATCAACTTCTTCAACTGATGATTCTTGAACTTTATATTAAAGTTGCTTCGGATATGTCTGAGACAAAATCTGTGCACTGCCATTAGCTTCTGCCAACCGAGTAGTCGATGGAGGGCATTCACTATCCCAACGTGTCGGTCGGATATTAAACAAATTCTTCAATCCTTTAGTACATGCGCCTTGAGTAACGACAAAAACCAACCCCAACTGTCATTTGTTTTCTCGTCAATGACTACGAAAGTAAGGGATAATATATGATTGTTGGCATCTTGACCCACAGCCATTAATAATTTTCCCTTGCATATACCCCTAAGGAATGTCCCGTCGACGCTGGCCATCGATTTCATATAAACAAATGCATCAATGCATGGCTTGAATGCCCAAAAAACATATCCAAATGTCTTTGCGCCATTGCTGTCCATAGGTAGGAAATGCCATGGCACTACGGTACCTGGATTGGCATCTTGCAAGGCTTGCATATACCGTGGCAGTTGTGCAAATGAAGAAGGCCAGTCACCATAAATCATCTCAATGGCATGCCTACGCGCGTTCCATCCTTTCTTGTAAGATGGAGTGAAATGTGAAGTGTCATGTATATAGTTGTTTATCTCGTTGACCATTATTTCTGGATTATTGTGAATCATTGACATAATATGCTTCGCCATAAATTTGGCGCTCATGTTGTGATGGTTGCCGTCCATTGTTCGAACTAGACAATGTGCTCTCCATGCCATCGAGTAATTTGCCACAGTCCGCAACTTTTTTTCTTTCGCGCACGAATTCGCCAATAACAGGGATGTTGGGGAGTTGAATTTTTGCATTCAGCAACCCAAGACGCGCTTTTTCTTTCTTGTACTATGAACTCACTGCCCAATCTGACAGACCACGATCGAACTGCCCAAAGTAACTCTTCCTTATTTCTAAACCACATTCCAATCCTCAAGTCATTATTAGATTCTAACCATAAATCCATCCGACTGCTTCCCGTCGCCGTTCCATCACATTCATTTTCCATTTCTTGAGCAGCAGTCAACCTATCAAGATACATTGAATACGGTGGATTATACAACCGGTCTAATTCAACAGGTATATTATCAGGTTGTGGCATTACAGAAGGACTGGCACCATGTTCATCAGTATCACCATCTCCCTTGTTCTCGTCAGGGGTATCTTCCGCATTCGGTCCATTAAGGTCGGATGTTACTCCTAAACTATCCACGGTCGCCTTTGGAGCACCTACCCAATTGGGTTCTCGAGCAACCCACTCGTCGACTGGGGTAATATCCAATGGAATATCTATTTTCACAGTAGAAAACAACGGCGTGGGGTTGGGCTGTGTTTGTATAGGTTGAACATCGACATGAAATGGAGGCGTGACAAACCCCATCAAAGTTGGTCCGACAACTAAGACATCCGGAACAATCGGAGTATAAAGGGATTGAAAATTGTCACTTGGGAGATGTTCAGGATTACTGGTGTAAGCAGGTGTAGGCGCATTTAAATTAATATTAGCCCTGTGCACTGGAGTGGCTGAATTCACTAATTCAGTGAAAGATTTCGTAATAGGCATGGGGTTGTGTTGTTCTGCAACGTTTGTATCTATTACATTTTGAATCTGTACCATCTCATGATGAACGTGCAAATCGATTGGTTGTCCCTTCACGGTGGATGCATAGTCTCACAATCCATCCATATCTTCATCGTCACAAATATAAGTTGTTGTAGACCTTAGTGCAGCGCCAAAAAGAGTATATTCTCTCATTGTTATTTGCAACTGAACAGAAGACATGTCCCACCCACGAAGTGTATATATTTTGTTGACTAAACCGATGTAACTAACTCGATTTTTAACAATCAATGCCTTGCGACATGGACCGTTAAAAAAATCACCGTTTGGGGTACATATATTCTTGCAATCCTAATACAACCGTAATCTAACAGATTGTTCTAGTGGCATTATGCCTAAATAAACAATGTAAAAGAATTTTTCTATTAAATAAATAAATAAATAAAGAATGTCGCAACATTGAATTACTATATGAAACCAATATCATTATTATTCAGCACAGGTTATTCTAAAACAATATATTGTGATATACAATAGAATATCAATATTAAATCAATTAATCGTCACAAATAATAAAAAACTAAATATAAAAAATATATAACGATTTTTTAACATAGACGTAAATTACAATTAAATTAACTTAAGTATAAAAAAACAACAAACTAAAAATCACACAAAAAATTAAAGTATATATTGTGCTATATAATAGAATATCAATATAAATCAATTAATCATCACAAATAATCAAATATCAAATATCAAACAAAATACAACATTTTTTTTTATATATTGTGCTATATAATAGAACATCAATATAAATCAATTAATCGGCACAAATAATCAAAAATCAAATATAAAACAAAATACAACAATTTTTTAACATGGACGTAAATTACAATTAAACTAAACTAAATTAAATTAACTTAAGTATAAAAAAACAACAAACTAAAAATTACAAAAAAAAAATAAATTATATATTGTGCTATATAATAGAACATCAATATAAATCAATTAATCGGCACAAATAATCAAAAATCAAATATCAAACAAAATACAATAATTTTTTAACATGGACGTAAATTACAATTAAACTAAACTAAATTAAATTAACTTAAGTATAAAAAACAACAAACTAAAAATCCCACCAAAAAATAAATTATATATTATGTTATATAATAGAATATCAATATAAATCAATTAATCATCACAAATAATCAAATATCAAACAAAATATAACAATTTTTTAACATGGACGTAAATTATAATTAAACTAAATTAAATTAACTTAAGTATAAAAAACAACAAACTAAAAATCTCACAAAAAATTAAATTATATATTGTGCTATATAATAGAATATCAATATAAATCAATTAATCGTCACAAATAATCAAATATCAAATATCAAACAAAATACAACAATTTTTTAACATGGATGTAAATTACAATTAAATTAAACTAAATTAAATTAAAGTATAAAAAAACAACAAACTAAAAATTACAAAAAAAAATAAATTATATATTGTGCTATATAATAGAATATCAATATAAATTAATTAATCGTCACAAATAATCAAATATCAAATATCAAACAAAATATAATAATTTTTTAACATGGACGTAAATTACAATTAAACTAAATTAAATTAACTTAAGTATAAAAAACAACAAACTAAAAATCCCACCAAAAAATAAATTATATATTGTGCTATATAATAGAATATCAATATAAATCAATTAATCGTCACAAATAATCAAATATCAAATATCAAACAAAATACAACAATTTTTTAACATGGACGTAAATTACAATTAAACTAAACTAAATTAAATTAACTTAAGTATAAAAAAACAACAAACTAACAATTACAAAAAATAAATAAATTATATATTTTGCTATATAATAGAATATCAATATAAATTAATTAATCGTCACAAATAATCAAATATCAAATATCAAACAAAACATAACAATTTTTTAACATGGACGTAAATTACAATTAAACTAAATTAAACTAACTTATGTATAAAAAATAACAAAATAAAAATTACAAATAAATTAAATTATTAAGTTCACCATAGAAGCTAAGGTTCACCCTTAATTTTCAATATATAATATATTAAAATTTTCATTTTATTTGAAAATTTGTACATAATTAGATATTTTTCATCTAATTTATATTAATATTTTCCTAGTCAAATTGTTAGAAATAATTAGTCTCATTGTTCATCACATCTCAACCCAAAACAATATATTGTGCTATACAATATAAATATAAATCAATTAATCATCACAAATAATAAAAAATCAAATATCAAACAAAATATAACGATTTTTTAATATGGACGTAAATCGTAATTAAATTAAATTAAGTATAAAAATAACTAACTAAATATTACAAATAAATTAAATTATTAAGTTCACCATAAAAACTAAAGATAAGGTTCAACCTAAATTTTTAATATATACTACATTAAATTTTTTCATTTAATTTGAAATTTTGTGCATAATTAGACATTTTTCGTGTAATTTATATTAATATTTTTCTAATCAAATTATTAGAAATAATTAGTCGATCATTTTTCCTTTAACCTAACAGTAAGTCATTTAGTCAAATATTTTTGTGTTATACAATATATTGTACTATACAATATTAATATAAATCAATTAATTGTCACAAATAATAAAAAACTAAATATAAAAAAATATAGCAAATTTTTAACATAGACGCAAATTAAAATATAACGATTATAAATCAGTCAATATATCTATTTGAACAAATAAATAAATTAATTGATATAATATCTATTTAAAAAAATCGGTAATATAGAAGTCGCGTGTATGGCTCGAGTGTACAGACAACTACACTTTTTCTGACTTGTAATTTCAGCACAAATCTCCGACGATAAATTAATAGTGATGAAAAGAAATAAATATAACATATAATTCCGGATATGTGGAAAAAATAGCTTAATAAATTTAACAATAGAGAAAAATTAAACTATTGGGCTTTACGTTTGAGAGAGAATTGGCAAATGCCGTGAAATGTTAAGAGAGAATCGGTTGAAATGTGAAGAGAGAGAATTGGACGAAGCTGCGGCTTTTGGAGATGAATGAAAATGAAGTCGGTTGTGCGCATTTTATAGGCAGAATTGCACTGTTCCTCCCGTGAATTGCTTTGCATACACCGCATGAAAATCAGAGATTCCATTTCAATGAAATCTCTGTTCACTGAAAAAAGCCGACACGCCGGGTGGGGAGAAATAAAAAAGGCCGACAACCTCATGTCTGGCAGACACAAGGTTGTCTGCTTTTTGTCAGAAATCCAGACATTTCTGCGCTGCTTTGCTGAATCTCTGCATGGCTTCTGACCGAGAATGCTAACCATTCTTTGTGTCTGCCAGACACGAGGTATCCTCTTATGGGGGTCCCCCGCATTCCCTACCCCTATCCGGAGCTGCTTTTGGAAACTCCCTATTTTGGTCAAAAACTCTAATTTGGGACCGTAAAAGTAGTTTCTAACGATTTATATTATCGGATGGTGGAAGTAATATATTTAAATTAAAGTAAAATTTTAATTTGAAATGAGATTAAAAAATTTCAATACAAATAAAGCTTTAAAATCAGTGATGCTTATTTTTGGATTTAGATTTTTTTAAAGAAAATTTTAAATCATTATTTTTTACAAAATTAGAAGGTAATAAAATATGAAATTTAAAACTCGAACATTAATAATTAAACCCACCCAAACACCGTACAGTCACCTTGGCATGGTAAGAAGGAGAGAAAAAAAAAAGAAAAAAGAAAAATTGGTCCCTTTCGTTCGCTAACAGGACAATCACTGCAGGCGTCGAGCCGAATCTGTACCTTAGCGTTAGCTTTGGGTGTGGTGACGGTGGGAAGTACGCACTTCAATGCTCACTACTTTCCCCTTCTCCTAATCGAATCTTTCTACTGTCCTCTCTTTCATCACTTCTTCTACTGTGGAAAACAAGAGCTGCACAGAGAGAGTGAGAGAATGGGTGGAGTGAATGCAATTTTGCTGGAAGCATCGGTGCTTTTCGCGGCGGATGAAACCGGAAACGCCGCTTCTCTCCGCCCTGCTGCTGATTCTCTGCTTCGCAGGCTTCGCTACTCCAAAATCCGCACCGTATTTTCTATTCCTCTCTTCCTTTGTGTATAGATACATACCTGCGCTTATAAGCTTTTATGATGTTTGTGAATACATCTAAATTACGTATTCATGATTGCATGCAGGGAATTTCTATTTAGTTACTGAATCAGTGATTCAGCCATTTCAAATAAAGAATCGAATTAATGTCTGTCCGGACCCTTGTAATAAAGATTTAATTTTGGACCCTTCAATTGAAAAGTTGGACTCTTCAATTTAGGCGGTCTTAATGTAACAGTGCATGATACACGCAATTCTCTAGAAATTTATTAGCTAGAGAAAAGGAGCAAGTCAATGCTGCATTCTTATCAATCAACATCACACGAAGTTTTATCAATTATAGGTAGAAGAATTTCAGATTTATTTTGATGGGTTTTTTGTTAGTACCGTTTTCTTGTTTGTCTGCTAATATTATGCTTGGAGACGCTTTGTTGTCAACTGCTTCTGTCTGACAGCTTCACTACACTGTTTTCCTGCCTTCTCATGACTCCCTCTCTTCAGCCCCACTGCCAACCATTGCCGTCCCTTAAAGAAATGCAGACATATGTCCCCTAGGAAACAAAGATAGAAGTGGCGATTGAAGGATCTTTTTAGTCTTCAGTTTGTTTCATAGCTTTTTTCCTGATATTTCATCCACCGGAATGCTCTGAGAATAAAATATGAAAAAGTTTCAACTCTTTAGATATTTTCTCAGAAGTTACTCCATGCATGGAGTTGGCTCACTGTAAGCCAATTGAATGCAGTTTCTACCAATCTAGACAATAAAGATTGCAGTTCCAAATTCTTTACCATATGGTATTGACATTGAGGATTGTAAAAAAATGAGCATTGACTTGTGCATGCATGGTTACATATGCCAATGGATTATGTGACTTTTGTCTTGATTCGTTCCATGTTTATTCTTCTGCTGACATATCCAATATATGATCTTTCAGGCCATATTTTACGAACCAGGATTTTCAGCTCCCAAGGTGAGGGTTTTGAGTTTTGCAATCATTTCATAGCTGTTGTCTTTAATCAATTAAAGAGATGATTCTTCCTCCGTTCTGGTTTAAATATCCTATTTTGACTTTGCACAAAGATTTACAGGATTATTTGATTATATAAGTTATCACATTACCTTCATTAATTAAAGAGGTTAATTGCCATACCCATGTGTTAGTGGAGGTTATATCCCTTAAATGAAGGAGGAATTTTTTTGTGGAATGTTTGATGGAAAATAGGTTTATTTTAAGAAAATAGATATTCGTTTTTAGACATTCCAAAATAGAATTGTGGACATTTAATTGTGGATGGAGGGAGTATTTCTTAGTAATTCTCTTTCAGAATGCTGTTATATGGTTCTCTATGAAATGAACTGACATTTTGCTTGAACAGATGGTACAAAGTGTCTGTATGAAGTTACTTCCAGCTTAATCAGAAATGCAGGATGGATTAGTATGGTGCAAGCAAATTCTTAGAAATATATTTCTATAGGAGTTGACAATTTTTTTTAAAAAAAGAAAGTGTGTTTGCATTCACTCTTCTTTTTGTTTGGAATAGAGGAGCTGTTACCATTTATTTCTTTATCTATGTTTTGGATGGCTTATAACAATCTATAAAAATTGGTAATAATTTTTCTTTTTCCCTCTTTCTGTTTCAAGTCCAGGTTCCATTTATTTATTTTTTTTTTGGTTTTTTTTTTGGGGGGGGGGGGGGGGGGCTAAAGTAGTCCTTTTTCAGTATCTGTAAAGTTTGAGTCAGGAAGAGAAAAAAAAGAGAGTCAGTAATTTATGATGTGCTAAAGCTGGTTAATTGCTGTATTACGTGCCATGTTTGTTGCAGAAATTGAAAAGTCCCATTATTTTCATACATTCAAAATTGAAGATGTTGATTGATTTTGTTCTTTTTTCTTTAAATAGATTTAGGTGGCTATCAACTGAAGAACAAGAAAACAAACTAAAAAAGGCATAATCGCTGGAACTTTAGACACCGAGATTATTATTCTTTTTCTCACTGAAAAAGAACCTAAATTAGGGACCTATGCAGCATTGAAAAGATATAGAAGTTCCAGGAGCAACCATAACCTAAATGATAACCTAAATGACCTTCTTTAGCTGTTTCAATACAGTAGCATTGTTGTGTAGAAAGCTTGTTTAAAGAGAAACTTTGCATTGGTCTTATTGTCAGCTAGCTCAGCTTTCAAACTGATATTGTAGCACCAAAGGCTGATAAGTATAAGCAAATAGATTAGCTGTATAAGATCCATACTTCTTATTCTATTCATGATAGGAGGTTTTCCTTTGCTGTAGTAATATGAACTTCAAGCAATGTAATCCCAACAAGTTTACGTACTTATTATAGGTAACGCTTCTTGAAGAGATGGCAAGAGTAAATATATTTGATTCTTTGATCTTGGGGTCATCACTAGAAGACACTGTGAAGGAGGTTGCTTCATCTTGGGATACTAGTGGAGCAAGTTACATGCTTATTATTTCCAGTCAAAAGGAGAATCTCTCTCAGAAACTAAAGAATTCTGGCTGGGTGACCATCATTCTACGTGAGTTTCAGTTCTTATTTGGTTGCAAAGAAGGAATTCTGGGAGACCTCTCTTATTGTCTCTCATAAAATTGCTTCCTAATTCTTGTTTGTTAATTTGGAGACCAGTATGCTTTTCAGTTACAAAAGAAGGCTAATTACATTGCATTGAAATGCATCTAGCTTCTAGTTGCTCATCAGGCTGCAATATATCCAATGCCTTCATATGATAAACCGTTTCCTTTTAGCGGCCATAAACCAATGAATAATATGTTATTGTGTTCTCCTAGAAAAGGGCAATTAGTCAGCATTATAAGCTTATATTAGTAACACCAGTTAAACGGAGTAAGAATATTGATTGATGAATGTTTGGAGCACATGCAGATAGTGACAATGTTTCATAACTCCTGCCTTCCTGGTGTAAAAGAAAGGGGGGAAGGTGATGAGAACGATGGCAATAATTTAGATATTATTGTCTTTGAGACTTTTACTATTCCTTAGTACAAAACAACATTGCAACCATATAATTTTCATTGGTTGTTATGCAGGAACTTCAGGTGAAGGATCTCTTAATGGTGCGCATTGCTAATTCTGCTTTTGATATTCCTGAGCCCATTCTGAACAGTTGTGCTAATTCTTAGGGATACTGTCTACAGTACTGTTTCACATGATGCTTGAGAATTCCTTGTTCCTAAGTGGCAAAAGGCCCGTTCTCTACTAAACTTCAGACTTACTATCATTACAGATATTGAATATGCTTCTGGAAGGGAAAATTCAAGCCTTGTTTTTATTAACAACCTTGAGGAGTTACCCTTCATCATTTGCTATTTAAATAAAAAGGTGAACATTGTTCAATACTACTAAATTACTTTTTGTTACCAATGCATTCAAACTATTTATACTGCAATCTATGTAGAATTTATATACTGATGGCAAAGAGTTTTACTTGGACTTTTTTTTTGGTCTCATTCCCTTGACACTGTTTGCTCTCCAGTTGGAAATTTTTCTTTCTCATTGTTCTAGTTCCTCCTCATTTAGGGAATCATAACCTTATAGTATTGTAACATTTGTATCTTTCTTTGAATCCTTGTTTCTTTTCCATCTTTTGCACAAATAGGCAAATAGCATGGAGAACATCTTGGTGGTTGGTTTCGTGATGAAGCCTTCTCGAGAAGAAGACTTTGCTAAGGTGAGTAGGTGTAAGACTATTGAGGCTGATCTAGCTCATTATCCATTTTCCCATTCAGTATATTGCAAGAACTAGTGTTTGAGATATTTCTTGGTTGTTGATTTACTTGAGTTCATTACAAGGACTCAGCCAACTTCTCAACTGGTGCTGCCTTTGTGCTGCTTGGCTGAACCAGCTTGACTGGGAAGTTTATGATGTACTTTCTGTTCATTTTACTTGGTTATGATTAAATAATCCAGTTGAATTCTGAATGATTTTCTCATCTGGTGGTTTGTATTCATTGAAGTGCTGTGGACTAGAAAGCTCTAGCATTAAAATATTTTTTGCTAAAAAAACATTTTAAGCTGGCCCAATCTAATTTTGTGATTTTGTAAATGACCTTTTATGGTACCTTTTACATTATTATGTGTACAGTGGCAAAAAGAAACTTAGATTATTATCTGAATTGCAGAGAGGTGCACTACCATTAAGTCCAACACCAAATGGTTTGATGTTTGTGCCCCTCAGTTATGAGCTTCCAGTAACATCTCAGTTACAACAAGTTGATGGGGTTCTCCATAAAGCAACTGATGAGATTGTGGCTGTTGAAATGAGTTGTGCTTCCGATAATAAAATTGTATTTAGCAGTGGCATGCAGGAGTTGCAAAGGTACTTTAATAATGTTGTTTACCGTATTTTATGCACAAGAACTGAACTGAAAGTGTCATTACCATAAAAACCTCATGACATCTCACAAGTTGCCCCTATAGGAGCGGCTTTTGTATCTTCAGGATGGATGTTCTTCTACAAATCCTTAGAAGCAAACATATTGCTATCTCCTTTCCTTAACAGAATCAAGAAATGTTTACACTGCTTATCTTATAAATTAAAGATCTATCACCTTTTCCAGCTTAAAAGCATATCATGAAACAAGTTCATCCGGCTGTGTGGTGTTATGACCACTAGAGGGCAATTGCGTTATGTTATTCACAAGTACGGTAAACAATTGGAACAATAATATGGCCTATTTCTCATAGTTTTTAGAGCATCTTACATTCACCAAGTTAGTCATTGTCAGGTGATTTGACTAACTATGATAGAAAATGGGTTAAGATAGCAAGTTGGTGTTGCACCTGCAGGTGATAGTACTTCATACTTCGCCTGCAAGCAATGGATGATCTCAATTACTTTTGACCGGACGAGTGTTTTAATTCAGTTGTCTAGTCTAACCGCTCTTAGTTATTTTCCTATTTAGGAGCAGCTCCTTTATTTGTTACTCCCTCCGTTCCTATTTATCTGTCACTTATCTTTGTTCCTTATTATCTGTTATTTTCTGATACCCACAAGACATTTATTTTTTTTCCACAATTACCCTTATTAACATTAGTATTACTTCACTTTCCAACTCTTTGTTGGGATTACGAAAAATTAAATTAGTGGTTGAATGGTAACCCATTATTAATTTTGATATCTATTCCCAATAAAAATACTCCATAACAATTGCACTTATGAAAGTGTTATGCCTTTATTTTTCTCGAGAGACAAAACAAGAGAGAGAGAGAGAGAGTAGTAATTACTTAACAAATTAGAGTAAATTGGAGAGATAAGCATGTGAGGGTAATTTTGAGAATTCAACTAAAATATTCTTTGAAATCTGGAAACTAACTACTTTTCTTGGTATGTAAAATTCGGTTATTGGCGACAGATAAATAGGAACGGAGGGAATATATAAATTGATGGATCGTATGTAGGATCAAAATGATGACTTGTTAGAATTGTTTGAGGTAATTCCATTGAAAAGACAAAGTGCGTTTTATCTGATAAAATTATGTTAGTGTCTATCATGCCAGAATATTAAATAAATTTCTGCATGCAGTCTAGCTATAGGGACCACATGAACCATTGTATCTGCTCCTAGGAACAGCAAAGTTTTCTTTAGCTGTAGACCTGATGTGCACAGTTGTTCTCTTTCTCCAAAATCCCAAAGTCTCCATATTTGTCTTCAAGTATCAGTACAGACAACTTTGTCTATCTTTGTGTTGAGAAACACATGCTTTTCTTTTTCCTTTGTAATGGGAAAACAATGTGAAACGTCCAGTTCTAGTGGTGAGCTGTGGTCCATTAATGTATAGCATTCGTGTTGCATGCATGCCTATTACATTACAAAATATTGTGATTTTAATTATTTCTATGCATTTCTTTTTTTTACTTGTATGGAACCTTTGTATACTGTACTTTATTGAGGTATTCAGGGAAGTCATTTGCTTGAGAAGAAAATTCTCTAAAACAGTTGATAGAGCACAAGCAAAATTTAGTTTTCATTTTTTTGTATGTATTTTCTTGTCTGAGGCTTATCTGGAATGTTAAGTGAGATTGTAAGCTATGTTCTTGCCAGATGCATCCAAAGACAGGCAGACTGCTGTGCTATTGACCAGTTTGAAAAAATTTATCCAGTATTAGATCGCCAGAAAATCCAACAGATTCTGGTTGGTTTGGAGAGCATCTGCACAAAAAGCCACTATAAAATCAGAGGTCCTCATTTTCTCAAGGTCCTTTTACTTGAGCTGTTTTATGTTCTTGACTTTAACAAACAAGTGACCTTGCATTGTAATAATATTATTATGCTCCCAGAATAACTGCAAAGGTATCTTTTCTTTATCTCCGATTGATTTCTGATTTTGTCTTTTCAAACAACACCATTTGTTGCTACATGAATCAGATTACAAGCGTCATCCTTGATTGAGGTCACCTGCTTGGTGTAAAAACAAGCAAGTGAAGTCTATGCCATATATTACTTCTTGAATAACTTTGCTAAAGAGTATGTCACAGTGGGAACTCAAAGAAAAGTGTTTGCAGGAGAAAAAACGAGATGAAACTAAAATCTATGCCATTATTAATTTATTTTTTCTTTATGTTGTCTGTAGCTTTTCAGGCATGGATAAAGTTGATCTATGAGTTATTTCCTCAGAATTAAAAACCTTAGCTGCATTGTGATTGAAACTGGCCCTTTTGAACTTTAGTTAGACTATGGAGTGCTGCATTAGCATGGATTCAATCTGTGGGTTCGACTTAATTCAGCCACACTTGCGCATCTTATGGCAGAGACTTTTTCCCCTTAAATAATTAGATGGTGTCTTTTCCACTTCACAGAAGTATGCATTCATCTTCAAAGAAAGAAAGAAAAAAGAAGACATTTACTTGCTAGATGAACTCCTATTTGACTTGGTACGCTGGTCTATGCAATAGGCAAATTACTAATGTTATTTAAAGCTGTGTTGGTGACTTTAATAATTAGGTAATGAGCGATTTTGTTTTTTTAAAATAATTTTTTTACACTGTTGCATGATTATTACAAGCCAGAAGTTATATTTGCTATGCTGAACAGAATATGCCTCAAATAAAGTTTTCAAAGTTAGTTGATTTAACATCATTGGCAGTGGCATGTTGCTGTAGATTGAGTGACCTCTTTGCTTCCTCTATCAAGTGGTTGATATTGAAGAAGTACCATGGTTGCTTGAAAGTCGTCTGGATTACAACCTTTAATCTACCTGATTATGAGTGTTAGATGATGTTTTTCAACCTCTGTCAGGCTGAATATGTACTTCTATCTTAATTATGCACAATTGTATTTATAAATTCAGCTACTTAAGGATTCAAAGTACGAACTATTGATATAAGAAAATGTGTTAATGCTGGCAGCTACATTTTGGCTATAGAATCAAGCAAAAGTAAAAAGGTAAAATTACACGGTATTCTAGCTGAATCACTTTGGGTGCACACCTTCAATGAGACTTTTCATCTTAAGAAGGGAGAAAGAGAGAAGATAAGGGTGTGTGGGGCTGGTGGACAACTTGCCCTTAGACCAGGCACAAACTGTACAGCCTGGAGTCTGCATCATTTCATTCCCTGAGAATAATATGGGATTCATTCTGCAGATTGATAGCTTTGATGAGCCCAATTTGGAAAGCAGCTTGTTGGAGGCCAAGCTCTCTCTTCCAAACATTGTAAAACCTCAAGTTGCTTGTGGTGTAGCTGACGCTCACAGCATGGTAACTCTCAAGTTAAAAATGTAATCTGTTTTTTGATATTCTTGGAGGGTAAAAAAGAGTTTCTTTGATTTATTCTCTTAGGCGTGTTTAGCAATAAATATGTGTTGGTTGATAGTTCTTGTGTTTGATTGACACCATATGTGAGCTTGTCAAAATTTGCCTCATCAAACATGTCCCTATGTTTTCACAATCCACTAGATGTGGAAGTAAGTTTATCAGGATTTGGCTTGAATGTCATTTGTCAATTAGGATATTCTTGGTTGCCGTTTATCTATTTTTAGTTAGATCCATTGCTACTGATATTTTTCATAAATAGATTAAACTGCCTTAGGCTCACAGGTTTCTAGGTCAAAAATAACTGCAGAAGGGGAAGAGGATAAAAATGACTATATCTTAATCTATTGAAAGCAAGTTAATTGAGCAAGGTTTTGGTTTTCGACTCTCAGTTGAGTTCCTTAATGAGATTCTTTTAGAAGAGGGAATCATCTTTCCTAAGACCAAGAAAGACATCTATGATTGATTAAGATAGGAGATTTTGAACAATATCAAGATGATTTTATCATAAACCTGTAACTTTTATCAAAAAAGAAAAGAATTCATGAATCATAAGCTACCTCTGAAATTTTCTTCTCAAGAGAACATGAGTGAATCTAGAAGAGAAGGCAATGTTTGAGACGAGGTATATATTCCATCTTTTATTTTTCTTTCTCCCTGTAAAGTTGAGGTAGCTTGAAGCAATTTATATGATGTTTTTTCTCCTAATATGATAAGAGGTGATTTGTGCATTTGTTTTTTCTTTTTTAAAGGAGCTAATTTGTAGATTCACTGATTTACGTTAGTCTGTTTCTTATTTTTGATAGCTATGACTGGCAGGCAATTGTTTTTAAGGTGGATGATTACAAAGGCCTCGAAGTTCCTCTTCCAGCAGTTGTCCAGGTGGGCAACGAACCCCAAATATGATGCTGATGTTTTTTTTAGTTAGAGCATTTTGAAATGCACAACATAACTTCTTGGTTTGGCTATCATTATGCTGCCAGTCAAAGCCCACCTTTAAATTCTTAGTCTCATACTAATGCGTATAGATGTATCCACACATTTATTTATTTGTAGTATTTAGTACAGTTACGTATAGAAAAGTTAGGTTTATTGTTTGATGCACTTGGTTATTGATACTGTCCTTAAAATAGAAAGGGTACATATATCTGCTAAGATATATCTCTATTCATTCAAATGTTAGTGTCTTTGAGCGTTTTTGTGTTGAATTTTGATCAATTTGCGCTGTTTTGATGGCCACCCATGAAACCATATGAGGTGTGTGATGTGAGCATCCAGAAAAGGTCTGTATAAAACATGTAGACTTTTAGATAAAGGACCTGAGCTTTCATATTTGTCTACCAATGTTAAATATTTGAAAGCTATTTACAAATTTTGTTTTTATTTTTTAAGAATCTATGTGAGATTCTTCTAAAGAAAGAGAGTAAAATTAATGGAAGCAGGAATATGTGGATCATTCATCACGTCTGTTTAAGTTCTATGTCTTGGGGGAGAAGATTTTCTATGCAATTAAGAAGTCGACACCCAATGCTGCTACTTTGATGAGCTTATCTGAGGAGAAAAGTCTCAAGCCTATACACTTTGACAGGCATGGTGTTCTTGATTCCCTAACTTTTTTTCATATTTGATAAGATGCATATGTTTACCACTTGCTGCTTTAACTTGTAGTTTGAAGTCTTTACCTGTTGCAAAGGAAAATCAGCAGTTGGGCAATAAGGATGCTGCTGGCAATCAGGAAATTGACCTTGACCTTGACCTTGTCAACCTTGCTGCAAATTGCCTGAGAAAAATCCTTGACCTTACCATTTTTGGCTTTGACGTAGTTGTGAGTATAATTTTTCTCCTTATTCAACTTCTGATTATTTTCAAAGACTAACCCTTTTTGCCATTGATGAAGTACTTTAGCATTTAGCATTGATCAATCCTGCAGTTTTAGCATAATTTCAGTTTACTTTACGAGAAGTTTTGTTTGTAAAACTTACGGACCTGACATTCTAAACCTGTCAGAAAAATTACAAATGGAATTAGTGTTTTAAACAAGGACGAAAAGAGGAGGGAAGACCAGGGTTGTGATTTTAGTATTGGTTTCTCCATCTTGTGATGTAAAATAGAACTAAAAAGATGGGGCCACATGATGGGATTAAGAAAGCTGGCTGGTTTTTCCTTTTTGGAATATGATTATCGATGTTTTGTTTGTTATGCACTATTATAATAATTGGTCTTGAGATGATATATATTGTGGAAATTATTGTAAAGCTATCAAATACAAGGGTATGTAGCCTTAATAATAGACCATTCTGTTTGCCAATGCTGTGAGGTTGCTGGAGTTGCTAGTAGTTGATCAGATGTTAAAACCTGTGTATGAAAAATTAGTCACCATTTTTAGGGTATAAATGTTTCAGCCTTTGAGTATTGTGTTAGTTGATCTTGTAATGGTGAAGTAAAGAGCATATTCAATTTATGCTGGTGAAAAGACTTCTTTCTAGTATCTGGGCTTTTTCATGTTAGGTTACGATTCTCAAATTTTTTTTATAGTTGGCTTTATTTGGAACTTCAGATCCAGGAAATCAGTGGTGACCATGTAATTGTGGATTTAAACTATCTGCCATCATTCAAAGAGGTACCTGACGATGTTGCCATTCCTGCCTTCTGGGAAGCTATAAAGGGAAGACTGGAGTTGAAGAGGAGCAAACAAGAAGGTCCCAGTTGATGATTTTTTGGACATATTGCTCCGGAAACTTCAGAGGACAAATCTTATTACCATCCAACATGTAAGTTGCTTCAAGGGTTTTAAGTTGTCAAAGAACATGGACTTCATCTCACTGCATAATTGTTTGTAATGGCAAACCAAACCTTAGAGTCCCTCAATCTAACAAAGCAATAGAGTCGATCACACTGTGATCCTTTTTGGATAGGCTGGCCAGAACATCACGGATTGTTGATTATTGTTCTATATATGTAAAAGAGAGCAAGAATTTCATGTTACATTCACAATGCAGTAATATATAAAGGCTTCTATAACAGCCCCCATTTCATATTCCTACCAAAATACATGAGCCTCATGTGACTAAACTTTTTCTTTTCCTATCTATTTGATTTCTGTCACTCGTGTCTGATTTTGCTCAAGTTAAAAGATGACAGATTAGGAAAAATAAAGAGGACTAAACCCAAGTTGTCTCTGAACATAACCCACCAAAATGGACACCAAAGTTGTCAAGAATATGGAGGCATATAAAATGGAATGACGATTTGTAAAAAATTGAGAGAAAATAATATCTTTTCATTATACTTTGAAGTTTACAATAAGTTGATTATATACATGTTGTAAAAAACAAATATGACAACTATCTAATAAATTGATTATAAAATCTTCTAATCAATCTCTTAATTACTGATTATAAATTCTCCTAATTTAAGGGTCAATCTTTTCTAATTTAGTCTAATTCTAGTGTTATAATATTTAGAACATTAGTTTCCCACATTCTCCCTCAAGCCGATGAATAGATATTCTCGTATTCTCAACTTGGATACAATATTTTTAAACACTGAACCACTTAACTCTTTGGTTAACATATCAAAAAGTTGATCATTTGTAAATACTAAGGTTCTGAAAACTGCACCGGTCATCGAACCGATGAAGCAACAGGTTCAGTGATTCACAGATCCGATCGGGTTGAACCGTGGTCGAACCAAAATATAATTAAATATTATTTATACATAAAAATATTATTTTTATTTTATATATATATAAAAAATAAAAAATAAATAAAAAATATAAAAAAATATATCTCTTAAAACTAATAGATTTCAAAGAAGCATAAATTAGTTAGCTATCAATACAACAATTTAATGTTAATAGACTCAATACACAATAAATTTCAATACAAAATACAATAATAGTTTAATATCAAATATGAGCAATTCAAATGTGCAGTTCTGGTACAACATCATCATCAAATTAACATAATTAAAATCTACAGTGTAAAATCAATCATGGTCCAAGTCCAACATCTTCACCAAAGAAATCATTTGTTCCATCATTTTCACCATCAAATGAACCCAAACTTGATGACTCAGGCATGTTAGTTTCCATATCAATTTCTGGGCGATCTATTCAAATAAAGACCAGGTTAACATGATATAAAAGAAACAACATAATACTATTTCTTTACAACTTAAAAATAAAACTCACAAATAATTGGAATAACATGATCATTATAAATTAAATTTTCAGTTGCTTCGTCATCAAACTCTGGTTGAGGATCTTCTTCCACCACCCAAAAATCAAGTTTGTCAATCGATTCATAATCAATAGGATCATATGACCTTTTCTTTTGATGAATCCTAGGAAGCATTGATATCATTTTAAATTATTTAAACGTATGGTAATCAAAAGTTCCAAATATAACAAATGCCACTAATAGTAAAAGATCAAATTATCATATTGACATACCTAGATTTCAAGCGCAAGTTATAAGGCACATAAACATGATCACAAAGTCTTTGATGCTCCATTCTATTCCTCCTTTTGGTGTGAATCAAATCAAAGAGACTCTAATTTCTTTCACATCCTGAAGAAGAAGCTGTTTGACTTAGGATGCGAATTGCAATGTTTTTCAAAACAGGAGCACTACCACCAAACAATCTCCACCATTCATCTGCATGCATAGAATATTATCAACTCAATATTCTAGTTTTCAAAAAGTTAAAACATATAAGTATAACAAAGCAATTTACTAGGTGTAAGTGATTTTGCTGCAGGCAAGTAAGATAGCCTAGAAAAGCTTTCTTTGCGTTCCCTATACACTTGTATTTCTTTCATAACTTTGATTGGATCATTGCAAATACTCTCTATGTCCAACGAGATCAAGCAAACCTTGCATGACCCTATGCTTCTCAATAAATTTTTCATCATAAAAGAAAGTCTGGATTTAAAAAGTAAGGCTGCAGCATGAATATTGCGATGCAAGTGCTTATCCCATCGAGTCTTAATGATTTCAGTGTAAGGCTTGTATAAATTTTTTCTATTTCTGAACATCTCTTTGATACCTTTCTTGGCCCTTTGCATGCCTTCATATACATAACCTAATGAAGGTTTTTCATCAGCATCTACAATCCTCAACAATCTAATAAGAGGACCAGCAAGTTTCACCATAACTTTACAATCTTGCCAAAAATTTACTATCCAAGATAATAGCACTAGCAACTTTTCCGTTGGTACTTCTTCCTAACTTGTGTCCAGTGAAGTGTTTGTCAACAGCTAATGCTTGCAAATCTTCCTTAGGGTCACAAATACTTTTCAAAGTAATGAAAACTATAGCAAAATGGGTAACTCCTGGACGAACTATTTCCTTCCAATTTGGCCTTTTTCTAAGCTAAGACAAAAATACCATATGATTGTATACAAAAACTGTAATCTTTGAAGCACGAGAAGCAAGGTTAGCTACATGAGGTAATGAAGAAATATCTTTCAAGATAAGATTCAAACAATGTGCTGCACAAGGAAACCAAAAAATGTTTTCATACTTCTCATGAATCAACCTCCCAGCTGCTACATAATTTGCAGCATTATAAGTCACTACATGCACAATATCCGCAGGCCCAACCTATTCAATAACATCCACAAATAAGTTAAATAAAGTTTTTGCATCCTTCACCATATCGGAAGCATCAACAGATTTAACAAAAGTCATACCTGCAGGACAATATACCAAAAAATTGATCAAAGTTCTTTGCCTTTGATCAGTCCAACCATCAGCCATAAGTGTACATCCAGATGCTTTCCAGTTACTTCGATAACTATCAACAAGAAGCTGACATTCTTTCTTACAATCTCCCAACAAGCTAACTCGTATTTCATCATAAGATGGAGCTTTAAAGCCAGGTCCAATAGCTGCAACAACATCTAATGCATGTTGAAAATAAGGAGATTGAATTGCATTAAATGGAATACAAGCATCATAGAACCATCTAGCAATTGCCATTTTAGCTTTTTTCATTGTTTCTTTGTTAGCAAAAACACTTTTTAGACTTGGTTGGGATCCTGGAGTTGTTCTTGATGCAAAAAACTTATCTATTTGTCCACTAATTTTTTTTCTTTCCTCTATTTTCAGTACATTGTGCTTTGGTTGGTGGAGTAAACTCATGCACTTCCTGCACTTCCTCTACTCTAGCTTCATCATAGTCATCACCATAATTAACTTGGGATTCATCTTTTTTTTGCTTCACTTGCTCCAAAAGTGATAACATTTGACATCTAATATCATGAGGAACTTTTTTACATGGAGCAATCTGTCCTTGTCTCCCTGCTAAATGTTGCTTCATTCTCTGAATTCCTCCTCCTTTAAATTGCTTCAAGCAAAAGAGACAAGTGTACACTGGCTTTCCCTTTTCTTGGATTAGACTAATATATTCCCATGCCGGATCAGTCTTTCCATGACTAGAAGTTGAGGACTGTTTGTTATTAGACTCATCATTACTGTTCAATGCTTGATTATTAGAAGCTTCCATACCTATTAAGCCAAAAACATTTCAGTATCTAATAAAATTTCAGCAACAATCATCATACATGGCCACTTAAACAATGCTCTAAATCTCTTGGAAAATTGGCAGCAAAAGTTAGATTAGAACAAGTTAGACAGTCTCCACAAAGAGTTAGACATCAAGGATGATAACTTGGTTATGTGCAGACTAAACCAAGTTAATTATACTAGATTACTTTCCACAAAGAGTTAATAACAAGTTAGACATCAAGGATGATAAATCTACCTTAAATGTACTCATTCATTATACTAGATTCATGTATTGATTGCATATTACTACGTAATTTATTATATCAGATCCATATCCATAGCATATAGAAAAACATCACAACATTCTGGATCTAGACAGCATCATTCAATATTCACACAAGTTCCTAAGTCATGTCAAGTCCAATTTGTAAAGGCAAAATTAGTAAAAGGACCAGAGGGGAAAAATATGCAGAAAACTCCTTCAAGTAAAGTAATCCAACACTACGTAATTTATCATTTTCTATCCCATATAGGAAACCCTTAAAGTTCAGTACTTTATCACAGTACTCTGCCAAACTCAATCAGGAAAGTCAGCATTATCAAAGGGGGGAACAAAAATTCAAGTTCCAAATGAAAGCGATAAAAGGAAGAAGGAAGCCAATCCCTTCTCTCGATCACCCTAAATTGCCCCCTGTCAACACCTTTTGGGAAAGGTACATAGAAACATCAAAGATAATTACAATGTGCTATCAGCATTACCATTGTTGAAATTTGCAGAAGTCTTCAATAACACTAACAATCCTCCATGGAAACAACTATGATTAGCAATTTTTCAGAAACATAAGACCTTGATCTTCACTAAAGTCCATATCATTCTTGTACTAGGTGAGCATTGTGGGTTCACTCATTCAATCCATAGTATATCATTCATGAATGTTGATAAGAATTATAATTTAGGCGATTAATTGATCAGCTAAAAAATATTAGATCACAGTGATCCTTGACTAAACAATCTTCAAATAAGTCAAGTAAGAATACACTCTATAATTTAAGCAAACATCCCTTACGTTTATCAAAATTTAGAAACGACAAAAAAGTAAAAAAAAAAAAATTAAATAACTCCATTTGCATTTTGCCATTTTCACGAAACTGCCAAATAGAAAGAAACACTGGAAATGAAGTGCGGTGGGTGGAAATTGGAAAGCACACACTTAATCAAGAAAGGCACAAGAAACAAAAGCAAAGATCCAAAAGCTAAGATAAAAAAATTGGCAATCCAAAAAGCACCAGCAAAATTTTTCACCACCGAAAGCAAGCCAAAGAAAGAAGAGAAAGGCAAAACGGCAGCTTCGCGTCGACGTCACGGTAGATCAGTAAGTGGTCGGCAGCTTCGCGTGGCTGGCGTCGCGTCTCGGTCTCACCGTGAAGGATGCACTGCAGAACTGGACGGCGAATGCAATTGCTTGAATGGGTTCTGATTCATGGAATTGAAATCCGATTTTTTGTTTCAATTTTTTTTTTAAGGTGACAAAACGACGTCGTTTTACACCAACCGGTTGAAGTAAAACCCGTGACCGGTTTATCGGTTTGGCCGACTTTTGACCGAATCAACTGATTTTTGATCGACTTGTTTGCAGCCGATTCTCTCCTTCAATTCGGACTGGACCAGTGACCGGTTCCCGATCAGACTGGTTGAACTGGCCGGTCCGATCGGAGTCCCAGAACCAAGGTAAATACATAAGGTGTGCAGATCAATCCACTTTCTAATTTCTCTTTGATAAAGTGTCTATCAATTTTGATATACTTTGTCCGATAACTCTGCACAGAATTGTGAGTTATGGTAATTTCAGACTTATTATTACAGCAAAGCTTTATCGGGCCCTCCAATTTGATCCTTATGTCTTCTAGAATGATTTTTAACCAAAGTAACTCACATACTCCTTGAGCCATTGCTCGAAACTCAACCTCTGCATTAGATTGTGTTACCACATTTTGTTTTTTATTCTTCCATGTCAAAAGATTTTCACCAAGGAACATATAATATCCAGTGATCGATCTCCTATCAACCAATGACCCAACATAATCAACATCTGTATAGGCTTCAAGTATTAGACCTCCACTTCTCCTAAAGAGAATTCTTCTTCCTGGTGTACTCTTAAGATATTGCAACACTTTGTGTACTCGCTTGAAGATGAGCCTCTTTTGGACTGTGCATAAATTGACTAATCACACTCACAATATAAACTATACCGATCGTGTGTGGGACAAGTAAATGAGCTTTTCTATCAGACGTTGATACATCCCTTCCACTATAGCATCTTTCTCTATTATTCCAAGCTTTATATTCGGATCTATTGGAGTATTCACCGATTTGCATACTTTTTTCCCCATCTTCTTGAGTAGATCAGCTACATATTTTTGTTGAAAGAGAAAAATACCCTTCTCTGAATGTGCCACTTCAGTTCTGAGAAGGTACTTTAGCTTCCCAAACATCTTAATATTGAATTCTTTTGCCAAGCACTCAAAGAACGTCTCTCCTCATCATCAGTTCCTATAATAATTATGTCATCTATACCGTGACCCCCTCCTCTCGAAGACGAGTTCTTGATGAACAAAGTATGATCTTCTTGACTTTGCTTGTATCCTAACATCACCATAACCTTGCCAAACCTATCGAACTATGCTCGAGGAGATTGTTTAAGCTCATATAATACATTCTTTAACCTATAGACTCTATGATCAGTAACTCATTTTCCATAACCATGTGGTATCTCCACATATATCTCTTCTTGGAGATCTCTATCCAAGAAAGTATTTTTGACATCAAATTGTTGTAAATCCTATCTAAAGTTGGCTGCTAAAGACAATAAGATTCTAACAGTATTCAACTTTGTGATTGGGGTAAAAGTCTCTAGATAGTCCACTCCATATGTCTGAGTATAATCCATTGCAACTAGCCTTGCCTTGAATCTTTCCACTGAACCATCAACTCTATATTTTATTGTATACACCTATTTACACTCCAGTAGTTTTTTCCCCACTGGTAACTCCACAAGCTCTCATGTTTTATTCTTTTTCAGTACCTCTATTTCTACATTCATAGCTTGTTTTTATTTTTCATTAGATAAAATTTTGAATCGATTGGAAGGAATGACAATATTTTTTAGGTTATTGAGAAAGGCTCTATGTGACAGAAAAAAACATTGACAAGACAGGAAGTGTGCAAGGTGATATAAAGGTTTTTTAGTGCACTCTCTTGAACTTTTTCTCAAAGCAATGGGTAAGTATATGTCAGTACTACCCCCATAGATCTCACTCTCTACTTTTGGTTCTATTTCAATTTGTAATGTAGGTTCAGAAGTTATTACCTTATCAAACTCTTGGACTTGCATAAGGTTGGGGACAACCGTCCTTTTTCTTTCATACATCTTGCCTTTGCTATATCTAATATCCTTGAGAACAGAATCATGTCAGATTGAGCAAATACAGGTTCAGAAAATATTGTGACAGGTTTAGATAGCTCAGAGTGAACTGGGGTATGATCACTAGTGGATGAGGAAGTAAGATGACTTGAAACTGAAAGATCCAACAACAAGTCAAAACCCAAACTCTCATCTTATCTCACTAACTTCTCTCCTTGAAGATAATAGTTTGGAAAGTAAGATTTATGTTCATTGAAGGTAATATCCATAGAAACAAAGAATTTTTGAAAGGATGGATGATAACACTTGTATCCTTTCTGGGTTGATGATTATCTTATAAATACACATTTTATAATGCTTGGATCTAATTTTTCTCGGTTGTGACTGTAAATATATACAAAGGATGTACACCCAAACAATTTAAGAATAAGATTATTTATGGTGTGGAAGTTAGGATAGAAGGTGTGTAACGCCCCCTAATAAGTGGCCTAAATGGCCAAGGATGTCACCCTATCCTAAAGATCAGGGGTATTTATAATAGGGAAACAAATAGCAAAAGAAAACAAGATAAACTAAGTACTCGAATGGATCTCAAAGTTGGAATTTAAATTTACTGTCTAGATAAATCCTTAGTACTTGGCACATCACAAATAAGCTTCACTAGCAGAAATAAAATATAATAAGGAAGGGTAGAAATGATAAAGTATTAAGACCTAATTCTATTACAAAAATATCTTCAGCACTTGATTTTGATAATCTTAGACTACTCTGAAAATCATGGTTAGAAAATCATGTAAGATTATAGATAATCTCAGCAAGTCTATTGTGTGCAAATGGTAATTAAAAAATCAAAGGCGTGATGCATAAATGTAAGAATTCAAACGGTTGTAATCGTAAGAAAAATTTCAACATTATGTCTCAAATTTCATTACCAAATATTTGGAGAGAAAATTCAACAAGTAAGATCAGGTACAATATTTAGAAAAGAATTTTTTGGGCAAATTATTTCCAATCACAAACTGATGCGAATGTTCATTGAGGTAAAATTTTGAAACCGTCATTAACAAGCCATATTGTGTGTCGAGATGTTCACATTTATGATAATTTACAAACATGACCTTAACATAATCCATACTGAGATAGCACAATGCGTAGAGTGTACATCCCTCTCGAGAGGATACCCCATCATCCCGCTCACATATAAATAGATTGAATGTCTCATGTCCATCCTCAAGTTCCCCTTGGATACCTTGTTGCTAGCTAAGGACTCTTCTCAACTACTAGGACTGTCGACCCATTTGGAAAAGACAGTTTTCTAGAGACGGCCAATTAACCGGAATGCTCTCCTGATCTAACGAGAGCTAGTTCTATAGTCTCGTCCCTTGAGTACTCAAATATGAAATAGTGCGGTTTAAGAAATTCCCATTCCGTTGTGGAATATACAATTTTAGTTCTAAAATTATTGATCCAAATCCTAAAACTCAGTATTTCCAAATTTACCCCGACTAGGAAAGGAAAATTCATGCTTTCTCTATATAATTGTCCCACCATGCCACCGATTTTGACTTTTTTCATCTAATTTTTTCACCCATTATTTTTCTCTCTGCCTTATAGCTATTTTGTCATCCTAAATTTTCTTCAGCCCATTCCTTCTTCCTTCCTTCTCTTCTCTTTTCTATTTTCCTTTCCCTGCCAAGACTTCAACCACACTTCCTTCATGGAAAGTGACTTTAGTGAAGATAATCCAAAACTTGCTACATATTTAGAGGTGACTTCGGGTGATTCTCAGTCTACAGATGTGAAGGATGGAGATAATTGGACCGTGGCTACATATTTAGAGGTTGCTTCAGTTGTTTCTTAGAGTATTGATACGAAGGACTCCAAATATAAAGGATGATCTTCCATCTTCTCTTGACAATTCTTTTAAAGCTTTTGAAATCCACAGAAGTCCATTTTCGGTACTCAGATGAAACCCTATTTTTCATCACTGTAAGTGCGAAGACCCCCACTATAAGCAACCCTTTTCGGAGATGGGGTTTGGATTTGGAAACCCAAGAACTGAAACCGGATTTGGTATTGGATTTGTCCCGACAAAACTGAATATTCTTTGTCTTGACCTATCTTTGGGACAAGTCGGGATGGAGATTTTAGAATTACAAACGGTACTAAGAATATGGAGGTCCTGAAATTTTAGGACGGTATCAGGGATATCAAAATCCCCGGATCGAACTAAACCGTTAGCAGCCATACATTGATGCATAACTCCTAATCAAACATAGTGTTTCATATAGAAATTCTCTAAGGTTGATCATGCAAAAATCTTTTTGTATAGGAGTCACGATATAAATAACGGTAACACAAAGTTTGATAAAATGAACTAATCCAAAAATATTATTTTAATAAATAGTATGAAGATCCTATCATTGTGTATGCATGATCATAGAATTTTTTTTGAAATTACTTTGCACAAATGAGTCATGAGATGCAATAACTTACCTCTTGTCCAAAAGCTTAATGAATTAGCTTCAAGATAACTTAAGTGCTCCTTCCTCCTATGTCCAATTCCAAATCTATCATGTACATATAATATAGGAATTAATTTTCTAATTAAATTAATCTAAATAAATCGTTAATCAAGATCCTAGAATAGTTAGGGAAATTACTTAGATTTTGAGTAATTCCAAAATACTTAGCGACAAAGCCTAGTTGATTCTAATCACAAAGTATCCCAACAAGAAATCCAACAAATCCTCTAAAATATCTATAATTCATAAAGCATAGAACTCTCCTACTTCCTAATTAATATCCATAGTCAAACATGGCATTAATTGCCAAGCAAAACCCTAATCACCCAGCAAACCCTAATTAGCCATGCAACTCTACTTAATCGATCAATAAAGCAACATCTAAACTAACTTATTTTACCAATTACACCAAGAGTTCAAATAGCATTTCAAAAATTGAAGTTCTCATCTTATAATGGTACAAGGGATCACTCTTCAAAATTATACTATAAAGGAAAATCATCAAATTTTAATCAGATATTTTTTCTATAATTATAAACATCACACAACATTCATATAAACCAAATTTGTAGCAATTATACCTATTTCTATGAGTAAATTCATTTTGCAAATTCAAATACAAAATTCTGCTTTTACTCTAAAACAGGGGTCAAAATCATTTACTTAATTAACCAAGGAAACCATTTTATTTTTAAACAAAAACTTCTAGTTTAAAACCTCCATATGTTAGGTGAATTATTTTATATTTATCTCCCCAATATTTTCATAAAAAAGGACTCTAATAATTTTTACATAAAGCCTTAGGTGAACAGTAAACTGCTTTGCGCAATCAATTTCAAAAATTTATAACTCTCAAATTATAATGGACATTTTGATGATTATTTTTCTGAAAATTTTCTAACAGCTTGGAGTTTTTACAATTCAAAAATTATGAGAAAATTCAGTCGGGAAAGGGGTTTTTTGGGGGGTTTAAAGTTAGTCCTCTATAGAGGAGTTTCTGTACAGTTTGAGTAGTCTTGATGCAAAAACCATTAACTTGAGTTTTCTTATTTACTTCATACAAGACTTACACCAAAATAATCCTAACACATAATAGGACACTCAGGGACTCAAAATCAAACAAGCCATTAACAAAGTTTATCTCACAATTTAGACCCATATCAGCTTTTAAACTGAACCAGTAATACTCTGCTTTCTTATCACCATCATAATTCTCAAAATACAAAGCAAATCACCCAATTCATTCATACCAGACTATATACACATCATAGATTATATTACCATGAAATCTAACTCATCTTTCACACAAAATTCACCAAGAACAAAGCATTACACTATTAAGAATGAATCTGGACAGCTTAGAGCAATTTTTGGTTTTCAAGCATAGAAGTAGACAAATGAGTTCTTAACATAAAAAAGGCTTCACTTCCATATCCTACATCATTCCTTTAACTAAATTACAACAAAAAATCAATACATAAAACAAATCTCTCCAATGTGTAAAATATTTACAGATTTTCGACCAGCAAGGAAGATATATGGAAGGGAAAGATGCATTTTTCCTATACAAAAAGCCATTTTTACATGATATCTCAAGACCCTAGACTAGGCACAACATTTAGGCATCAAAATACAGCATAACTAAAGCATAAAATCACAAATTTTATAGCTAAACAACAGCTACATTTTCTGCTACATGAAGAAGACAAGAATGGTGGATGGTTTACCTTGAAGTTTTGAAACTTGCTTCCAACCAGCAAAAATAGCTCAACAATACCACTTTGAAGGATTCATTTGGAAGTTTTAAAAGAGCAAAAACAAGAGAAGGGTGGAGTGTGTGTCTTGGCCAAAGTTAGTGCAAGAAGATAAGAGTTCTCTTCTTGTCTTCTATAGCTGCCAATCAGCCTTAAAGAAGAGAAGGGAAGGCTGTTTCTTGAGGGGAGGAAGGGAGAAAAATTATAGAGAAATGGGGGGAGGGGTGTTGGCCAACATGGGGAGAAATGGAGAGAAAAATATATTTTGTACTAGGGCATCTTTCCATGTATAGGTTGAGAGGAGTTCATTTAAAATATACCCTAAATTCAATGGCTAAGATGAAGGGTATTTTATTGGGTTAAAATGATCCATAGATCTTGGAAATGCGTTTTGGGTCAAATAGTCAAAATTAGATTTGACATGAAATTTGACCAAGATTTTTTAATTAACAAACAAGGCCAAACTCCCTCTTAAAATAAAATTCACTCAAGAGTGCATTTTTCAGGAAAGGAGGTTCATTACTACAATATTATTTGAAATGTGTTACAACAATTAATTTAACTAAATTGTTTACTACACATAATACACACACACACACACACACACACACACACACACATAATATTCAATCACTTATGTATAATTTATAAATCACCTACTATGAACCAAACAAATAATTAACTTAATACACTTATTTTCTCTAAAAGAATTCTCATAAGGAGCACATAAAATAGGCACATGTAATGCATTTAATTTATGAAGCGGGATTAGTTCGATCAAATAGTTAGCTCCCTAAATATCAATTTACTAGGGTGTTACAAGGTGGACAACACATCCATTGGACTTTGAAACTCTAGGGTTGTAGATAGTAATCGGTTTATGAGATGTGTTGCTGTAAGAACAGCCTTCTCCTAAAAGGTTTTAGATACATGATGTTCAAATAACAATGCTCGAATTTTTTTTAAGAAGATCACTATTTTTCCTCTCTACAACTCCATTTTGTTCAAGGTATTCACACAAGATGACTCACGTATTATTCATTCCTTTTGAAAATATGGACTTAGAAATTGATTGAAATAGTTTCATGCATTGTTAGACCTAAGTCTTTTGATGGTCACTCCAAACTGATTTTTAATCATGAAGTAGAAATTTGGTAAAATAATACTAACATCAGATTTTTGTTTAAGAAAAAAGACATAGTATATTCAAGTAAAGTCATTAATAAAAGAAACAAACCAGCGTGTCTCAGAGATATTAGCAATAGGAGATGAACCCCAAACATCAATATGGATTAAATGAAAATGAATGACACTTCTTTAATTACTCACTGAAAATGGTACACGTTTGTGTTTGGCAAGTTCACGTTTTTCACATTGAAAAGACTCAACATCTAAATGCTTAAACAAAGATGGAAGTAAAAGTTTTATGACTCGAAATGATGAATGTCTAAGTTGGCGATGATTGAGCCAAATTTTCTTTTTATTGGTTAATAAAGGCTTAGAGATAAATGACACTAGCTATTTACCATTGGTGATGGTTGGTTAACTTGCTTTAAGGAAGTGAAGGCCACCCAATTCTCTAGCATGTCCAATAATCTTTTCCGAACCATTTTCTTGAAATACACAACTATTATAATGAAAAACCATTGTACATTGTAAGTCATGGGTAAGTTTTTTGATGGATATCAGATTGGTAGCTAGTTTAGGGATATGGAGAACATTATGTAAGGTTAACAATGGGTTATCTTGTATACTTTCAATTCCTGTCACAATGACCAAAGAACCATGTGCAGTGGTTATTTTTCTACTATTTGGGCACAAGAAATAAGTGGTAAAGACATATTTGGTGAGTGGGTCATATAGTCAGTAGTTCATGAATCCATCATCCAATAAGTGGTAAAAGTTATATCCAAAATATTTAATTCTAATGGAAAGCGGAAACTGTGACACCCCACCTAAAATGCACCTGGAAGTAGGGTATGTGCGGCCTAAGTGGTATGAACATTCTTGCATATAGACACATTTAGTATGGTGTGGATGAATTATGTGAGCTTATTATGTGAAATAAATGTTGTACTTGAGACGATGATAGATAGAATATTTTGCATAATAATAATAATAATAATAATAATAATAATAATAATAATAATAATAATAATAATAATAATAATAATAATAATAATAATAATAATAATAATAATAATAGAGTTAAATCTAAATTCATGTATTGGATTATTGATTAGTTAGTCACTAATTCAGAAATGATGTAGGTAATTAATTAATATTTGATTTTATATAACAAAATACATATATATCATAGATAAATATGTGTTCAAAATATTTATTAAATATTCATTATATGATTAATTTATTTAAGTGTCTAGATGTTATTTCATGTAGTAATTTAATTTTAGTTTAGTAAGACTTCCCTCCTAATTTATTTATATGGGAAAAATTAGATTTTCTTAATTAAAATATTTAATTTAGCTAGAAGAATATTTGGGAAAATTTTGGAGAATATTCTTTTCCTATTTTCTCTCCTATGTGCCACCACCTAGTTCTCCAAATCCCCTAGGATTTGTGACACAATAATTATAGGAAACTTTTAATTAGATAAAACCTTGGGAAAATATGATTTTCCTTAATTTTTTCTAATTTCCTAAACCTATCATAATTCACCTATAGAAACTTAACCAAATCAAATTTTTGAGCCCTATCACACCCTAGCAACAGACTCTTTCTCCCCCACTCTCCCCTCACACAAAATTTCCCCTCCTTTTGGCCAAAGATTAATTATTGTATTGCTTACGCATAAAAATTCTACATATTGCTACATCATTGAAGCATCATTCTCAGGTTGAAAGCTTGAAGACTTAGGTGAAATCAAAGGTTAGAAAAAACATTATTTCTTCCCTCAGAGTGATCAAGGATGTTGAAGTAAGATGTAATAACAAAAGCCTTTCTTTTCCTTTAAACTCTAATGTTGACAATTTTGGCAAAATTAGAGTTCTTGCGTTATAAATTGTTAAAGTAATTTTTCTAAAAAAAAAATGATTAAAGAATTATGTTTGAGAGTCATACTTATTTAAATCTTGAAAAAGAAACATTCTTTCGAAGTATTTATACAAAAGAAAACTCCTTTTTCTTTTAAATTATTGTTTTCATAAAAAGTTGGAATTTTTCCTAAGAAAAGATGACTTTTTAATGTGTTCTTGAAAGATCTTGATGTGTGTATGCTAAGGGTTGTGTTTCCTCATCTAAAGTACACTAGGGATGTGTTTTTCTTGAAGTAATAAAACCAAGAAGTTGATTTCTTGAAGCTTAGAACAAATTACATACTTTCTGATTTTTTTTTTTTTTTTGTAAATCTGTAATAGTTGTTTGTTTTAATTTGAAATAAAATAGAAAAGTAATTTATTATTGTAGCGCCTTTTGACATTATTTACCATACATGTTTAGAATGTTATTTATGCTAGAAATACCAGTAATTTAAAAAAAAAAACTGAAGGGGCAGAGTACCCTATTTTGTTGTACAGTCAGGTTGATATTATTATTTTGTGGTGATAAAGTCCGAATTTGGAAAAGGTAAAAACATAGAAAACATATTCTTATATCTGTAGATGTTAATTGTAAAATTTTAGAATTTTCTGATGAGGGAGCTGAAAGTTATGAATTTTTCTTTCAAACTAGTTTGTGCGGGATAGATTACTCCAATAGCAAAAAATAATTTTTTGAGTACAAATAAGGTCTGATTTTCATGAAAGGCCACTTATATTCTGTTCTATATTTGTTTGGGTATGTCTTTGTAAAATTTAAGGTTAATCCGAAGTATTTTTACATGTATTATGCTATTAGAAAAAAGTATTACTCAAATTAGAAATTGTGTCCAACTTAGAAAATTTTAAGAAAACTTCCTATTATGAATTTATATGTGTTCCTTATGTGTAAAAATTGTGTGTGTTGACATTAGGATGCAATAACAGATTTAATATCATCAATACTAATAATATCGTTATTTTATTATCACTCTTATTAATATTATTATTATTATTAAAATATTACCAATATTACTATTATTATTATTATTATTGTCATTATTATTATTATTATTATTGTTATTATTATTATTATTTACTCAAATTACCTATCCATTAATTGATATATTTCCTTAGTTATTTATTTTTGTATAATTACAAACAAACAATATTTTAATTAGCTAAGAAAGTAATTAAATAATTTTCTATTTACTTAGTTCTTTAGTTACTTAATAATTTTACACATTAACTAGGTTATTTATTTGATTGTTTATTTACTTTCACGAGCAACCTTTATTTTAATTAACTAATTTTTTATTTATATAACTATATAATTACTTAGTCGTTTGTCCACTAACCTATATGTGAGCTTATCATTTATTTAGTAATTGTCTTAGTATACATTAAATTGCTAGTACACAATATTTGAAATGAAGTTGATAGTTGGCCTAGCTTGCTATGTTTGAAATGGAGTTGATAATTGGTTTGTATTGTGTAATGACTCGATATTAGAAGTTGAGCTATTTTTGGATTTTATGGCAATATAAGGGTTATAGGGAAGTTTGTGACATGGTCTTTGTATTTTCTATAGACGGAACTAGGATCCATTGATCAGGTCATCGGAAAAATCTAATATTTGTGAAATAAATAAATTAGGTAAATTCTTGCATTAAAACTATTTGTGAAATATAGCAATTGCAAGTTGTCAAATATTTTGTGGTATTAGTGGAAACAAGGATTGTTGTGATAAATGTTTTGCATGACTAGTTTCCTTATTCTATTTCAACCCACACACTGTTTTCTAAACAAAAGAATTTTCAAAACGACACACTTGGTTTTCTTTTACACCAAATATTCTAAACAAAAGAATTTTCAAAACTACACACTTGGTCTTTTTTTACACCAAATATTTTGAACAAGGTTTACCAAGTCATGCTGGATATTTTCTTTTTATCTACTATTTGAAGCTAATGGTTTTCCTTGATACAATATCGTTGAGTACTCAATAAGAGTAGGTCACTAATACTAGCCTAAGAAGGAGCGAGTTAACTTCCTGATAGGTGGCCACCTTCGGGAGGTGAACTCAATCTTGATTAGGTGACAGTGTTAGTGAGTCAGGCCAGCCCGAACTAGCAAATCAGTTCCAAGTGGGAATGCATTTATATTTCGGTATGAACAACTGAAGTTAGTAGGGGTATGGAAGATGGAGGAGTATCCCTACTCGGTGGGCCGATCACTCGTCGTACTGTAGTACAGAAGCATTACAGTACAGTTAGTAGGGGTCATGATATAGGATTTCATGACTAAGGGTTATGATGCAAGGTTTCATAACTCATGTTTTTGTTGAGTGGTTGATTTTCTTAAAATAAAGTTGATTATTATAAATACAAATTGAAAATGCCACTATTGTATTTAAACTCTTGATTTCAATTGCAATTGTGGCTTTTGGTATTTCAAAATTGCATATCTCTAAACTTTTCAAATGTTCACTCGCACACACAGAGGACTTACTGCTAAATTTATTTCTCACATTCTTTGTGCATGCTTTTAGGTCGAGAGCACTATTGACAGGGTTGAGCTAGAGTTCGAGATCTTATACTTGACATTTTGGCCATTTTGCTTCGAGACAATGTTTAATTATCCTTTGTTCTAAGACCCTGTATAAGTTTTATTTAGATTATAAACCGTTTAAGTTTTAATTGAAGTATTTCTTTTGTTAAGTCATTTATTACCTCGTTATAAAGACCTCTTGTCCTTTAGATGGAGCAATATCCCGCCCTTTTTAGGTACGTAAGTAGTGGGGTGTTACAGAAACTCACCTAAACATGCCACAAAATAAGCACCTGGGGCTTTCCTAAACTATTGATGAGAGCTCTCACCCTTTTTAATTCATTTTGGTTGAGACCAATTGTTTCTAATTTTGGTGGTTCATCAATTTGGCCTGCAGCTACATTGGTTTGTCCACTTCTGGATTTCCCCCATTATGTTCCCATTTTCGGTTGGGTGGCTTCCCATGAAACTTCCAACATTTTGCTTTTACAACTCGTACTTGGGAGGTTGACATGGCGAAAGAAAGATATTTGCAGCAATTAAGACTGCTCGAACAGGAAGTGGAGAAGAAAAATAAAGAGAAAATAACAACAATGAAAGCTACTTGAAAGCGAAGAGAATATGACAACAATGAAGGCTACTTGAAAGAGAAGATTGCAGCAATGAAAGTTGCTTGAAGAGGAAGATGAATCCTAGAAAGCCTAGGGCTCTAATATCATGTAAGAAATTGGTAGAGAATAATATCTTTTTATTATACCTTAAAGTCTGCAATGAGCTGATTATATACAAGTTGTCAAAAAAACAAATATGGCAACTACCCTAATAAATTGATCACAAAATTTCCTAATCAATTCCCTAATTACTGCTCACGAGATCTCATAATCACTGATTACAAAATCTCCTAATTTAAGCGTCAAACTTTCATAATTTAGTCTAACTTTAGTATTATAATATTTACAACATTGTTTTCCTAAAATACACCTATTAGCCATATTTTCCCACATGATTAAATTCATAAGAAGGAAGCATTAACTTCATGTACCATTATGTTTTGGAACTGACTGTAGTTTATGGTTTACTCTTTCCATCTTAAAAATTATGTAAAACATTTCTATTTTTGTTGTACTAAAATACTTGTTAATCTCATAAATAAAAAACACATTGATTGTTTATATTCCTAATTTACTCATTTTTCAATTGTTTGACTAATTAAATATGTACATTTCCGATAAATCATTAAGTGAAGATAGAAGAAATGAAACGATGGAAAGGATAATTAATGAATGTATAGATGAGAATAATTAATGGATATTTACTTTTATTTAAGGGTATAATAGTACTACTTTTCTAGATAATTATACAAGTTTTAGTACCTTTTAAATCTCTGTGTCATGTTCTAAATTGACATGATTTTTAAGATGGAGGGAGTACGGTTTTTGTACATAATTCTGAGTTTTGCCGGAGGATCTTAATGATAAGGTAAAACGATTATATTATTTTTTTATAAAATTAGAAAATTAATTAATGCGATGGTTTAGTAAAATATTCTAATAAATAATATAAAAGAATAAGGGAAAAATATTTTTTTTTGGAAAAATGACAATTATTTAAAACAAAGCAACGTTATGTTTGCATTTCTCATATACACACTATTTCATCATTCCATTTAGGAGAACATGGGAAAAAGAAAAAGAAAGGTTGTAGAAACAAAAAGAGACTGAGATGGGACTAATTATCCACATATTATAAGCCTTTTCTTTGTCTTTGTCAAGAAAAGAAGAAAAGGAATGTACAACTCGACCGATATGACCTGGCCGACATGATTATAAAATATAAAATCTTAACCATAAGTAATTTAATGGGCCAATTATACCACAACATACCTTATTCTAAGTTGTAGTTTTACTTGAATTGATCTTTTATCGAACTATTCAAATTTGATTCGAAAATTCAAAAAATAAAATTATATATATATTTATTTATTTATAACTTAGTATTTTTTATACATATATAATATTTGATATTTTTAAACTATTTAAATTGGAACTTGTTAATTAAACAAATTAGGAATTAAGTTCAAGTTTCAAGATATCTTTACCGAATATAATATAAGTTTTGATTTAAAACTCGATCTTGAATTTAAACTATACCTAAATATATTAAACTCGACTCTACTAACTCAACTTAATTTAGGTGCATCTTATTTTAAGACTTTTGTTTGGGAGGGGAATGGGGGAGGAGGTGGCACCTATAGTCTATGTTATTGGAGTAAAAAATGGAAGTATTTGATGAAGAGAAGTAAAAGGGGAAAATTCCATGTGTTGTTGAAGGTAATGTGTAAAGAAAGTAAATTATGACTTCTTTCACATCAACATATCGTTCTCTTTTGTAGCATCATCAATGCTTGGCTAGAACAGGGCTCTGTTTCTAGCCAAAGCTCTTGCCTTTTGCTGGCTTTGTAGCGGCCTCAACCCTTTTTGTCCTTCAAACCCCGACAACTCTCTTCTCTTCTGGCTTTGTTTGTTGTGATCTACAACTTTGTGGCCTGTATTCCTTACGGATCCTCTTCGATCGAAGCTGCCCTGTTGTACCTTAACTTGGTTTGGGCCTTTCTTCCAGTTCTCCTCTTTTTCTCAGGCCATGTTCAAGGCAGTTGATATACCCATGGTCTTCCTATGGCTGCTTACGAAATTAGTTGCACTCTCTTTCCTGACTTTGTTTGTTGCGATCTACAACTCTGTGGCATGTGTTCCTTACCGATCCTTTTCAGTCGAAGCTGCTCTGTTGTACCCGAACTTGGTTTGTGCCCTTCTTCCAGTTCTCCTCTTTTTCTTAGGCCATGTTCAAGGCAGTTGATACACCCATGATCTTCCACATGGCTACTTACGGAGAAATGGAGAGAGGGTTCAAATCAATTCCGAGTGTCAAATTAACTCTGAGAAAATAGATAATCAATGTCGAGATCTAAGAAGACTGACAATGAAATCATACCAAAAAGTCTTAAATCTTTGATAAAACACAACTAAAAGATAAATTTTTTATAGTTTGTGGACCAAAAAGGTATGAGAGCACAAAAAAAAAAAAAAAAAAAAGAAGAAACTTCGGCCACAATTAAAGCTTCGATCTGGCTGAAAGTGTGCAGTCGCTGGAAGAAGAAAAGTTTTGACAGAGAGAAAATAGTTAGAGAAACAAGAGAGAGAGAGAGAAGTGAGTTTTTTTTTAAATAAATAAATATTTTCACCTTTCGTTACAATCAAATATAAACTAAACAATGAGTTACATCTCTGTTAAGAATAAAGCCAAAACGAAGTCTATAAAATATTTGTCATTTGGTGGCACCTTTAGGTTATTTTTGGATTGAGAGTGGAAGTAGAAAAGTGCAAAGGAGAGTGAGTAGAATGAAAAAGAAGCTGAGGAGAAGAAAATATATGAAAAAGTATTTATAAGAAATAAGATATAACTGTATTTTTTACACATATTTTGATATAAATGTAAATATTTATTAAAATTAATTTTATTTCCCTCTATTCTCATTCACCTTTAAACCAAACTAAAATAGATATTTGATAAAAAAAAAAAGTAGTTTGAGATTATTTTCAATTAAAAATTTTATTTTAATTTAAACTAATTTTAATTTAAATTAATTTTTAAAAGTTATCACATATTTAATATACATCGTATTTTTCTTTAATTCTACCGATTTTATTTTAACAAAATTTTAGCATGATAAATTATTTGTATTGAAAAATTATATTTTATATAATAAAAATTATACAATATAATTCTTCTATACATGTGAATATGTATATAAATTTTTTTTATTTTAATTTTACTTATTTAATAAATTTTTATTACTCTCTCTGTCTTATTAAAATTAATAGTGATTGACTTGACATAATATTTTATACAAAAATAAAAATTAGAATATAATAATAATATAATAAAAATAAAAAATATGTAAATTTTATAATATTTTATATCAAATTTAAAAATAAAAATATAATATATATATATGAGTATATTAATTATTTTATAATAAATTATATAATAAATTTTTTAAATTATATAAAATAGTAAGTAAGTTAATTTTAATAGAAAGGGAGAATCTATTTAAAGACCCGCAACTCCTCCTTAACTTTCCTCCGATCCTAGTTTTCCATCTAACTCCTCCGATTCAAAACATCCCATTATAATAGTCTTCCTCTCTGGTATATTTTTGGTCATCGTCATTTCCCACAAACACACAGACATTCTCATCACTGGTCACTCATCTGCTGCAGCGGCAGCAGCAGGAGGAAAGAAAAAACTGAACTTCAACCCATATACAATTGGATAAAACCTAATTTCCCATAAATAAATTACTCCATGGTGTTGATGAGGATGATGATGGTGGCCATGGTAGCAGCTCATCTGATGATCATCACATAAATACTCATACAGGAAAACCCCAATCGAAAAGCGGATTGTCTGCCTGGCCATCCCTAAATCAATCGGAGGATTTCATCGTTTTTATTTACTTTTTTTGATCATTTCATGGATTCTTCAGCAGATATTCCTACCCAAACCCTAACTCCATCATTATCTTCGTCTTCCGGTGACCGATCTTCATCTTCGCTGACGTCTGATCCGCCTCCGCCTATATCTAAGACTTCTTCCTTCAGTAAACTCAATGCTCAGGCTCCGGAATTTGTCCCCAGAACGCCGTCGTCTCCGTTGTTGTCTCCGAATTCTCTGTCGTCACCGGGGAATTTGATGTCGCCTACTCAGCTGCAGAGTGATCTGCCTGCCAATTTTGTGGTTACGCGGCCGCCGGGTCCTCCGTTTGTGCAAGTCTATAACACCAACCAGGTGCCGCCTCTTGAGGGCCATTACAGTTATGGATATGGTGTTCAGTTCTATGGTGGAGGCGGGGGTACTCGTGATCGCCAACATGACCTTTCCGTTTTGGCTGCATCTGCTGTCGCACATAATCCGGTTCTGCCACCAGCTGCCGGTCAGCTGAATTCTGATGGCATCCCAGCTGCGGTTTCCTTGAACAATGGACTTTCTGAGGAGGCTGCTCAAAAGCTCATGAAACAGGCAAGCAAATTGTTGCATTCAATCACGGCATTGGCTATTGGGTAGTGTTACTAATGGTCCTTATATGTTAAAAGAGAAAAGGGAAAAAAATGATGCTTATGGCTATTGGTAGCAGGGGGAAAAGTTGGTATTACTGCCAGTGATGTAGGAGCTGACTAGCTATTTTGCTGTTTCCGTGCAAATAATTGTTCAATTTTATAGCTGAAACATGGAGAGTGAATGTTTCTAATTGTTCTGGTTGGTTTTGATTAGCTACTCTTCTTAGCTACCAAGCTTGTCTTTCAACTTGAACTACATGCAGCCTTCATTTAGGAACCTTGTCAGGCAAAGGACAGGTTTTTTGAATTGGAATCAAATGGATGTTGTTGCAAGACTAAAGGAAAGTGGGAATAAACCAATTCACCCATTTGACCAACAATACCTGGGAACCTAGCTTAGCAATAAGAAATTATACATTCTCTCTAGGGAGTGGCTGCTAGGGAATGCCAATAGATTGTTGCACAAATGGCTACCTAGGTTGCAAAAATGAAATGGAATGTTAATGCTTGGTTCGCTGATGACTTCAAGCAAAATGTGGGTAGTTGAAATAAATAGCATGGACTGGCTTAACATAGGATTAGTGGGAGATGTTACGTGCCACCCATTAATGATTGCCATATTTATTTGGATTCGTCTATTAACTATTTGGATGTAATCTGACATTTTCTTTGAAAAAGGAGCTTTTGAGTCAACGCACCTATCAGTCATATATCAGTCAGATGTGGCACTTGAAAAAGTGTTCCGTACTCCACTGAATAACCAATTGGACATGAAAAATATATAACGTAATTGTTCTCTTCAAACATTGCTAATGTTGTGCCCACTGCCTTTTTGGCATGCATGTCTCCTAATCTACCTTTGGGACATGCATATCCAGACACAGTGTTTTATTGGATATTTTGTGGGAAAATAATGCTGAAATGGTTGTAAAGGCTGGGTGGCAGTCAAAGAGTGGCTCAAGTGAAGGTGTGGAATTCAATGATTATGGCGATTACGAAGGATGCAATGTGCCGGTTTTGTACCCTCCAGTGGGCTGCTGAGTGAGGATTGGATCCTGAAGTACACTTGAGTTCATAATTATTTGGTTTAGTTTGTTGTGCTTGATTATACCTTGTCTTAGCAGAGGTATTATTTTCTTGGTTACAGGAAAACCTCTCCCAGTTGGTGACATTAGTCATCCATAACAGCTTAAATTATGCTACATGCAGATGTACTTATTTCTCGTAATGAGATTCTATATTTGTTTGCTTTCATTTAGTGTCCTGAGTGTACATGAACAAGGGATAGGCAGTAATGAGCTAATAAGATAATAATATACTTATTAAAAGATACGGTGATTAAGCTTTATTTATGTCATGTCACTCCAAATGTGCAGTGTTTTTCATTTTGCCTGTGTTGTGGTGGCAAGTAATCTTTTCTCTGGGCCTATTTTTATTTTTCAGCAGGTTTAAAGCTTTCATGATGGTTAATTATTATTTTGAGCATTTCTCTATGTAGTCAATCCACTCAACCCCAATGATTTTTTGTTCTTTGCAGGTGGAATTTTACTTCAGCGATATAAATCTTGCCACTACTGGTTACCTGTTTAAGGTTATGTGTAAAGATCCCGAAGGATATGGTGAGATTTTCTTCACATATTCCTCTGCAGCTTGTACATCTACTTATGCCCCATTTTCACCAAATACAATTACTTCTGGTATACCGCTTTGTTTAGTGTCCCGTTCATGGCGTAGGCAAGATGTAAAATGTAGGTTGGGTTGTTAATTTGCATAAGACGCAGTAATGCAGGAAAAACTATCGGAGAAGCATTGCATTTTCCTCTAAATACCTGACTGGTTTATGGATGTTAATTATTTCTCTTTCCGTGTTATAATGGATGCATATTCTATTACTTTTCTATCCTCTTTAGGCCTTATTTGTTTTCTAGTCAATCTAAAATTTGGTGTTATTTTGTTTCATTAGTGGCTTTTGTATTGGTTACATTAGGACTCTAGTTGTAAGGTTTAAAAAAAGATCTAATTCCAGTGTTGTGAAATGTAGTTTTTGATGTTTAGTTCAACTCTTCTATTCTTCTAGCATCATGTCTTTCTTAAGAACCTAGAGTATGCCAAGTTAAACCCTGTTTTTGGTTTCCAATGGTGTTTCCTCCCAAAAAAAAAACCCCCACCCCCCAAGGATTCGAAGACATTTTTCTTCTTCTTGAACTTTTGCATACATTACTTGGTTTAGCAAGTACGGAAATGTCTTTTTAGTTGTTCTAAGTTTAGTGTTTCTGTAACAATCGATGCTCGTGTGTGTCTGCAATAATGCTAATTTTTGTAGGAATGTTTTCTTTGTAATACAGAAGCCTTTGTCACCTTGAAATGTCTTTGTCTGAACATGTCTTGCTATTATGGTGGATCTTCTTTCACCCTTTGGTTGTCCAATTGTTCTCCATATCTATCTAGTAGTAGTAGCCTTGCCTCCTCCTTTTTCCTAAGGGTTGGGACAAACTAAAGCTTCATCCAAGTGGATTTATTGTTACTATTTCCTGCATTTGTATGCATCTGGAATGTTGTCCTGTTATTGAAGTCTATCGATTGCAAAAATGTAAAGTAATTACCAATGAATGCTTTAAGAGCATGTCTGGTAATCCAGAACTTTCAAAAAGATAACAGTCCTGAATTACTGTCCAAAAATAATGCTAAACCTTAAAATTCCAAGTCAGCATATTGTGTATTATGGATTTATGTTAACCTGATATTAAACTTCGCAAAAAACTTTAACAAATATTGTCTTCAAGGTTAGATGCAACTCTTTTCTATTTTTCCTCTCTTCAATGTGGCCTTTTTGGAGCCTGGACCTCACTTAGAACCATTAGTTTTTGCCCTCAATCTTACCGAGTTCTATATGGCTGAAAGCCCAAGCCACCTTCTTTTTGAAATCCTGATCAGAAGTGGAGATGTGAGTTATTTAACACAAGCTTAGCAGTGCCTTTAACTGTTGCTTTCTGCTCAATTGCAAGAACTAACAATTGAGAACAAAAGGTTTCTCAAGTGTGCTAAACTCTTTTATCAATCATTCAATTAAGAATGTTTTTTATATGGTTGTTCAAGTTACTGATTTGTGTTCTTGCATAGGATTGGTTTTCAATAGATTCTCCTCTGTTAAGAATTTGGTTTTTCATTAATTACTAATTTGTGGTGTGCCTAAACTATCATTTGATATTTTCAGACGAGATAATGTTGACTCTTCTGACTTCTTTTCCTATTTGTATGCCGTAGTGCCAATCTCTGTTGTTGCATCAATTAAGAAGATAAAAACTCTGACCAAAAGTCAGTCACAACTTGCCAGTGTTCTACAGGGTTCATCAAAGCTAGTAAGTCTTTATGCTCTCGCTTGGAAACTTTGTGGTTTTCAGTCATTTTAATTTTTCATATTCCTGTAGCAATATTCTCCTGTTAATCATCTATTTTCATTTTATGTTTTGGATAATGTAATATTCTGTAGGTGGTTAGTGATGATGGAAAGAAGGTCAAACGCCAGCATCTGCTGACTGAAGAAGACATGGAAGATGTGCAAGTAGGTTCTCTTTTCTTGTTGTCCAGTGCTATTTGTCTTTTAAGGTTAATTTTGTGCATGTTACCATTTTCGTTATAAATACATGTAATAATTGTTCCAAATTATTGATGACCATAATTGTCGTCCGTTTGTTCTTTTTGGTGACCTGTAGTCTCGAATAATTATAGCTGAAAACTTACCTGAGGACCATTGTCATCAGAACCTTATGAGGATTTTTTCTGCTGTGGGAAGGTGCTCATTTTCCTCTCTTGCCAGTGGTTGTTTTCCTGTAGAGAACGCTTTTAACACTTCTCTAATGTGTTTTCTTATAATAATTTCAGCGTAAAGTCAATCCGCACTTCTCAGCCTGGTGGGCTGTCATCAACATCAAAAGCATCAAAGGCAGATAGTGTGAACTTCAGTAACAAGGTGCTCAAGTGTCATTTTAGATTTAATCTAGATTTCCTTGTATGTCGAATTTAATTTCACTTTGTCCAGTGGAACATGTTCCCGTACTTGTTGCATGCTAGTACTGAAAAGCTTCTATTTGACATTTTGAGCTACTTTGGTCATGCTTGACTAAATACTGCAACTTTGTGTTATTTATTTATTCACTTGTATCTTCATCCTTCTTGTTGGTGTTGCTTGGTTTAGCTTTGATGCGGAAAACATTAGAAGACAGTTTAAGGTGCAACTCTAGCTCCAGTCCTCCTTTCTGTGTGGAATGAAAGAATTGAAATTCCTTTTACTATTAATTGTTTTACTTTTATCTAATCTTGGTAGTTTCTTGTCACAGGCAAAGAAGTACAGAAAGTAGAGATTAGTCTTTATTCACCTTGGAAACCTTGTTTTGTTCTGTTAATCCACTATATTCCAATATATTCGCTTCTGAAAGTCCTTGGTACCATAATTTAAATGATTCCTATAGTTTTCTTTCCACTATGATATGGTGCGGGAAGTGATTTAGTTATTGGTAGATGTCTTCCATTTGTTTTTCTTAGTATGTCTTTTGTAGTTTCATTTCACATTTAAATGCCAGTAAGATAGACTTCTTTATTAGTGGTTGTACGGATTGTAAAGTTATTCCAGACGAAAGTGTAGTTACGCAACACAGGCTGTTGGTCCTCGATTTTAATTTTAGGAAAAAAGGTAAGCAGCGGAATCAGCGGGTTGACCCTAGGATCAAGTGGTGGAAGCTACAGGGGAATGAAAGAATAGCCTTTGTCGATAAGGTAGTTCAGGTGGATGACTGGTCTTCTGGTATGGATTCGGATCTAGATACTATGTGGAGAAAGATGGCTCAATGTATTAGGACAGTAGCTAAGTAAGTGCTTGATGAATCTAAAGGAAGAGTACCTCTAAACAAGGACGTGTCGTGGTAGAACAATGAAGTGAAAGAAGCCGTAAGGTGTAAAAGAGAGTCCTATAGAAACTTATGGAAGTGCAAGAGTGATGAAAATTTTGAGGAATACAAGGTCGCGCGAAGAAAATCTAAAGAAGCTGTTAGAAAAGCAAAATTCATAGTTTACAAGGATTTATATGAAAAGTTGGATACTAAAGATGGGGAGAAGAATATATATAGACTGACGCGTTTTAGGAAGAAGGAGGCGAGAGATATCGGTGTGGTGAAATGTGTGAAGGACGACAATCACAGAGTTTTGGTTAAAGATGAAGAAATAAAGAAGAGATGAAGGTCTTATTTTGATACGTTATTTAATGGGAGTTAAGTCCAAGTTCCGAGTGTGGGTAGCCTTGCGATTTTGAACGAAGAGGTCAACCGTGCGTGTATTTGTCGTATTCAGAAGCATGAAGTTCGAGATGCCCTTAAAAGGATGAGACCAAAAAAAAGGCAGTGAGACTGGATGGTATACCGATCGAGGTTTGGAAGTGTTTAGAAGAGATAGGTATATGTGGTTGACAAGTCTGTTCAACAAGATATATAGAGTTAATAAGATGCCTACAGAGTGAAGGAAGAGTACTCTGATTCCTCTGTACAAGAATAAAGGGGATGTTCAAGATTGTGCTAATTATCGTGAGATTAAACTCATGAGTCATACTATGAAGTTCTAGGAGAGAGTAATTGAACAGAGGTTAAGGGACATTATACAAATTTCAAATAATCAATTTGGTTTTATGCCTGGACCTTCCACTACAGAGGCAATTCATTTATTACGGCAGATGATTGAATATTATAGGGAAAGAAAGAAAGATTTACATATGGTATTTATTGACCTGGAGAAAGCCTATGACAAGGTGTCTAGAGAAGTAGTTTGGTGGGTGCTGGCCAAGAAGGGTGTATCGCTAAAGTATATTACTCTTATGAAAGATACGTATGAGGGAGTATGTACAAGTGTAAGGAGTTGCGCCGGAGTGACTGCAGAGTTTCCTATTACTATCGGAGTGCATCAAGGATTAGCGCTTAGCCATTTCCTTTTTGTGGCCGTTATGGACGAGTTGACCTGCACTATATAGGAGGCTATGCCATGGTGTATGTTGTTTGCTGATGATATTGTGTTGATTGATGAGACTGGAGTCGGTGTAAATGTTAAATTGGAGTTGTGGCGACAGACATTGGAACCCAATAGTTTCAGAATTAGTAGGAGTAAAACAAAGTATATAAAATGCAAGTTCAGTAATAGCAGAAATATAGCTCAGAGTGTTACTTTGGATAGTAAAGATATACCAGTAGGTGATTGCTTCCGATATCTAAGATCTATTATTTAAAAAGACGAAGAGCTCAATGACGATGTTACACATCGAGTTACGGCAGGTTGGTTGAAATGGAGGAGTGCGACTGGTATTCTATATGATCGTAATATACCGTTGAATCTAAAGAGAAAGTTCTATAGAATAGCCGTAAGACCTGCTTTGCTATATGGCACGGAATGTTGGACAGTTAAAATGTGTCATCTTCACAAAATGAAAGTAGTTGAGATGCGTATGTTACAGTGGATATGTGAATATACTAGAAAGGATAGAGTTAGAAATGAAATCATTAGGGAAAAGGTGGGAGCGACATCTATTGAGGAAAAGATGAGAGAAAGCCGCCTGCTTTGGTTTGGACATGTACAGAGAAGATCGAGGAATGCTCCTGTTAGGAGGATTGAGGGAGGGAGGCAGGATAAGTTAGACAGAGGTAGAGGCATGCCTAAAACGATATGGATAAAGGTGATTAGGAGAGATATGTCTTTGTTAGGTTTGGATGAGAGTATGACGGTCGATAGAAGGAAGTGGAGAGAGACGATTCATGTGGATGACCACATGTTGTCTGACATTGGTTCATGTAGCCGACCCCAAGTTTCTTGAGATTAAGGCTTAGTTTGTTGTTTGTAAGGAGACCAAAGGTAAGAAGGCTAGTTTGCTCTCTCTTTCATGAATTTTTTTCCTACAACTGCAGTAGTTGTCAGATATGTATGTAAGGTCAAATTACTTTCCAAATATTATATTAATCTGATTATTAGGTTTTTCTTTTAAATTTTGTGTAATTTGAAAGACTTTGTATCTTAATGTTGTCAACAGAGTACTCAATTAATGAACTTTAAGAAAGGAATTATCTTCTCTCTTACAATGGTTAGCCCAAGGCTGACAAGTAAAAAATATGGAAAAGATAATGATGTATAAATTTTGCTTCATCAAAAGTTGTTCCAGGAATAATGACTCTCTCTTGATCTCTCTTTGAGTGAGCCCTGTCGCTAACAGTAATTGTCCCCTGTATTAATTAATATTGAGTATGTTTCTGATATATGAGTATTTTTACATGCAGTTGCACACATTTGTGGAATATGAAACAAGCGAACTAGCTGAGAAAGCGGTATGTGTTCTTATCTTTTCAGACGAATCATTTGTTTTCTTCTTTTCTTTTACAGAAATGTTGATTTTGCCCTTTCTAACTTTCCTTCATTGGGTGGTTGTTTATACAATCTTGTTGCACAGGTTGCTGAGCTGAATGAGGGTAATTGGAGGAATGGTCTGAAAGTTCGGTTACTGCTTAAACGCTCAGTATGTTGCTTTTATTTTTAATTCTTTTCTATATCATTACAATTAGCACCAATCTGTTGCCTCTGTGAGGAAGCATTTGTCTTTTTTTGTTCTTTCTCTCTCTTCAATGAGAAGGGTGCCTGACATCACTGTTTCTTGAGAATGTTGTTGAAAGTTCAGCAAATTAACCTGAGTTTTATATTTTCCAATTAAATAAATGAAGTGGAGTTCTACAATTTAAATTGATTCTTGTCTTTTTCTGGTAAACTTTTAAATATAATGAATCAATTTTCTAATACTCCAATATCTGACAATACATAACTGTAATTCCTCAGTTCTTTTTGACTGAATTTGCTTAATCTCTTGCAACCATATCTTCCTGTTGCTTCCTTAATGTGCAGTTGAAGATATGATTTTGTCACGTGATGCACTTGAAAAATAACTCAAAAGCTTCTTGTTAAAAATTTAAAAGCATAGAAATGGAGGTTTTTGCATGTTTTTGGGAACTGTAACAGATTGACTTAATTTTGGAACTGGTAATTGATACTTACCTGCACATTCCACAGCCAAAATCTGGTCAGGCACGAGTTAAAAGAGGTGGCCATGAGGCTGAACTGAACTTTAAGGAAGAAGATGCATTTGCACCTGAACAGCAAGAGATCAGTGAATTTGAAGATTCTGTGCAACTGCCAAGTCAGACTACGGTGAGTGCCCTTGGGTCTTATTTCAAGTAAAATTGAGGGTTTCCATTTTATTTTCTGGGAGCCACTGCTTTAAGTAAAATTGAGGGTAGTATTATTTTGAAGTCGTTTTAAGTGAATCTGTCCTTGTTTCTAAGAGAAATGCTAGCATCCCTGTTTAGCTAACAAAAGAGAGAATTGTTCAAAAGATCAGGAATTCTCTCTTAGTCTCTGATTTACCTCATGCTTGCCGTTTCCTCATAGAAGCATCTTGAAATACCACAGGTAACAAAACCTGTTGTTTATATTGGAAGAGGCTCTTTTTGAGTTGCATGAAGAGGAATTTATAAATTTTATTTTACTTTCCCTAATATGTCTAATTAGTTTCATGACCATCAGATTTCTGTCTTTTCTTTGTTCCATGTACCAATAGCTGAGCTTTTATGCACAGGGGGAGGAGCATTCCCATGATAAGGATGGCGGACCTAGAAAGGGCCGAGGTCGTGAAACTGGTGAAAGCCGTAATTGGGGAAAGGGACGTGGACGGCAGCCACATAATTTCAACAACCATGGAAATCATGCAGGGGCAGCATCAAATGTCACTGTCAATATCGAGCAGCCAGGTGTGGGGAAGCAGCCTTCCGTTCCACGCATGCCAGATGGTACTAGGGGTTTCTCTATGGGCAGAGGAAAGCCACTTACTATTAGAATAGCTTGATATCCTTCTGATTCCAGAGAGATGCTGTTGTCTTGCAACCAAGGTGCAAGGTTTGGCTCTGAATGGATCTTCTTTTGTGCAATTATGGCGGCAATGCTTGTGGAGCCCGTCCCAGTCCAATGCAGACACTAGCAGGGTGATTCTGAAAGTTTGGGGTGCATATCTGCTTTTGGATTTTGATTGTACTCAATAATGGTTTAAATGTGAAAAAAAGAAAAAAAAAGATAGAGAAGAGAGAGAGTGACAAGGAAGTGGTTTTCTTATTTTTCCTCCTCGAGGCTTTCTCAATGTAGAAAATGAAAGGCAACACGAGGTTTAAGTTTTAACCTGTATACCTACAAACGAAAAATTATAAAAGAATCAAATGTTGGAAGGAAAAGAGACTGTGCAGTTGAAAAAGTGAGCCTGGAGTTATTTCACTTAACTATTTTGTTTATTCTGGGTTGAATTTCTCCTCCCGGAGTAGAAGTTGTCGGTTATTGGCAGTTGAAGCTTTATTGGACTCGTGCTTGGAAGTTTCAAGATGGCTTTTGGACTTTCCCTAAATAATTTGTCACAAAGGATGTTTCATCAATAGGGACTTGAGAATATCCTAAGCGGCACTTGGCTTTTTCCCGGCAGCCTACCCTTATGCAGCGGGTTTTGAGAAAAAAAGGAAAGCTGCCTTCTACTGGAGCATTACACTACTGCCAGTAATGTCGAGCAGGACTTCATGTGTTAGAGATGGGAGGAAGAGGATATGTTGTTTTGTTAACTTAGTGCTAAAGGTGGACAACAGGAATGGTTGAGGGTGTAAAATGCATACGGCGGCAACAATCCATGCATTGGTTGACAGAGCATCTTTACAAGAGAGACAATCTCCCTTCCATCATAAATTTTGATATATTGAAACATGAATATGGTTAAAATACCAAAGGAAACTTGAATGCAGAACAAACCACCAATGGTCCTCGGGTGGGGAAATTATACTTCTTTCTCGACCAAGAAACCAACACTATAATTCCAGTGAAGAAAAAGTAAACAATGCTGTGTATTTGATGTCGTTAAGCCACCAAAGGAGATCATTTTCTTCTTCTGTGTCTTCCTTTTTGCTTGTAGCTGAAGAAGAAGAGACCATCCAGACTCAAGTCTAAAGGATTCATGAATTCATGAGGCGTTCCATCACCAAATTTACAATTCCAGGAGCATCAACTGTAACAGCCACCTTGACTGAGGGTTTATTTGACCATTCCGTAACTTCACCAAACCTTGCAGATTGAAAAAGGGTAATCGAAATTTTAGTCCCAAGATAGGCAAAAAGAAAGCCATCACAGTGGAAGAATAGTTGGATTTCAGATTAATCAACAGCGAAAATGTCCTTTGAAGAATAAAAATACCAGCAGCACAAGTGAGTTTCGTTCAGGAAGTGCAACAGAAGCAACCAGAATATATATCTTTTGGCTGTAATCTTTTAACCTAATAGTCAGCAGATCTTTATGGATATTGTTTCCTAAGAAACAAGCACAGTTCATATAAAAATTTATATTATAGCAGAGTGTATTTCTAACATCCCCAAGACAGTTTTCTCCTTAGGTGTAAATTCACTATTTTCACACACTTCCTGGTTCCTACTTTGAGTGAATTTTCAATACAGACCTCTAACATGCCAAAAAAATTTTAATCTGAAAGAGAACTTCAGCTGGGGATTTAGCCATCATCCCAAAAATACCCTACAACTTGTTTGTTACCTATGCTGGCTTTATAGATTCAAAGTTTTGCTCTATACTACAGATGCATAAATTAATAGATCATGCTATGGTTGTGTGTGGTGTTTCTTTCCATCATTTATAGCTGAGAAATCTAAAACATTTTCTGGCATTACCTTGATAAATATTTCTCCTTACAAGTAAATTCATTATTTTCACAAACTTCCTAGTTCCCACTTTGAGTGTATTCAAATATAGACTTGACAAAAGTTAATTTGAAAGAGAACTTCAGCTGAAGATTTAGCTATCATCTGATGAATTCCCCACAACTTGTTTGTTAGCTGTGCTGGCTTTGTAAATTTATCTATACTAGAGATGCAAAAATTAATAGATCGTGTTATGGTTGTGTTTGGTGTTTAATTCCATCAATGGATGGTTTTTGGTTTTGTACTTTGCACTTTGGACCTTACAGAGCCTTGCATTTGGATATGAAAAGTATTTACCCTATTAGATCTTGGTCTCAATGCTCATGTTAGAAATGTTCTTGTTAAATAGCCTCCCAAATTCTAATCTTAACCTAAATGCATCAAATAAAACTTTCCATACAAATTATGGTAATTCAACAGTCTTTCCAGTCACTATTACCAAGTATTTCAAATATTTAACAATTTATAATTTCCGTTATGTTTGGAACTAAAAAAAGTTCTAAATTTCATGGGGATTTTCCCTAGACAGATAAGGACAGCAAACATCTTGCAAATGCCTGCACCTTTAGAACAGCTGCTTCATTACTGATGTCATGTTCATTTTATGATCTTCTTTTAAGAAATGTTTAAAAGATTTACAAACATGGATGAAGTCAAATGCAGAAATTTCAAGAGGACCTGTTTGACTGTCTTGTTTTCATTCTACATTTGACTTCTAATGAGCATTCTATAATAGATCTAGATGTGTGCTTTTCTGGGGTCCAAATGATTCTGGCCGGGAATCACAATCTTCCTAGATATAAGTTATATTTCCATATCATCCCAGGGTGGAAAAATGTTCAGCGCTATTTGTCATCAGGATTTTTATTGTGTCTCATTTCAATTGGCAATCAAATAAGAAGAAAAAGGGGAGTTTGCAGCATTTTTATGTTAAGCTCTCAATTAATCACCATTCCTAATGAAATCCCTCAAGCAAGAAAATAAGTGTTGATCATTTAGAGGTGCATATATAGTTATACCTTTTCTGCCTGTTATAAAATACAGTTAAACCCCTTGTAATGCCAACTGTCTGTACTCGAACAACACCTTCTGCAAATGTGATTAGGGAAGGATCAACAGCGGCAAGAAGGGCAGCTGGGTCATGAAGGTACACACCTGCATCAAATCCAAATTAAGAACTAACATAACGAGGCACCGTACAATGTGATTCCACCAATCTCTCTCTGTTTTACTTTCCAAAAACGAACCTTTTGTGCTGTAAGCATCATGATGATAAGAGAAGTAAACATCTAAAATCTTGCATAGGTACTGTGCAAACCGTCCAGTGGACTGTGCCAGCTTATCTCGATCTGCATCTATGAAAGTGAAAAAGGAGAATACAGATTGGTGTAGTTAGGGAAAATCACATTACCATTATACCAGGCATTCACTCAATTACATTTCTTTGACTCACAAGTGGGTCATATGCAAGTTCTCTAATTGACAAATAGCAAATGGATGCCCTGTGCATTTAGAAATTCAGCAGCATAAGCATTACACTGGTAAATCTCTGTAAAAACAAGCTTTCTCCAAAATCAATTATGAACACTGAATGGACATATAGAGTTAGAGAATGACCATTGAATTAGCCACCCCTGCGACCAACAATTGGTAGTCAGTGGTATCATGAGACTAAGATTTCAACACTCCATTAAGCCCATAAGAAAATTGACACTTAACCAGCACTCAAACAAATAACTGAAGAGCTTCAATAGCATAATACTGCATTATACTGATGGCCTTCAAAGAAGTTCAGATTAAAACTGGATTCCCTCAATCCAGTTGTTATATAAAAAAACTGAGGCAGGACAGTGTGCACAGAGCTTTTTATTATTAGTTGCATAATATGAATCTATGAACAAGGAAATGTATATTACCAGTAAAAACAACTTGATGTGTTACATTTATACCAACAGCCAGAACATCAGCACCACATGTAAAAACAATATCTGCTGCATCTGGATCTCCAAATATCTAGTTCTCCAATCAAGGATAAATGGACAATGTGAAAAATCTTACAAGAAAAATGTGGACATGGCAACTTAACTAATGCACAAAGGCTAACTAGATTTAGCAACTCACATTAGCTTCAGCTGCAGGATTCACATTCCCGTTTACAGAAAATGCACCACCAAGAATAGCAATCTGTCCAATATTTTTTGCAAATTCAGGATCTTCTTGTATCGCCTGCATCAAGGGATCAATCTAGTTAATATTAATAAGAAAAGAATGACTATTACGTGATTTAATTCGTAGCCTAAAATCAAGAAAACAAACCAGTGCAATATTTGTAAGGGGCCCCAATGCCACTACTGTAATATCTCCAGGGTAACGTCTAGCTTGGTCAATGAGAAATTCAGCCGCAGACTGTTCAATCGCCTTTCCATTTGGTGGAGGGAAGTTTTGATTTCCAAGCCCATCAGTACCATGTACAAAACTGGCAATGCGAAGTTTTGTACCTTTCTTCACATGAAACAGTAAAATAAGTGACAGGTTAATCACAGCACAAGTGTCTCAAACCAATCTACTGTCATCCTATTACTGAGTTAGTGTTACTGTGTTATCAAGTCAAATCTGGAACAGTACTAGTTGCAGTCTCAAATTTTTAAATTTGTGTAGGATGTGGAAATTATGAAGTTAATCAAACCAATCTAGAGTCACCCCCCCCCCCCGCGCCCAAAAAAAAAGGGTTATTGATGAGCAAATCAATTACATTTCACTTATAATCTTTGCTGCATCGAAACAAGATTTTATCCCAGAGGAAACACTGTAGAATACAGAATCTGATAATAGGAAAAAGGTCAAGGTTAACAAGAAATAAGACAGAATGGAACTCAAAAAGAAGAAAAAGTAAAAATACATACAGTGATTGTGACATGGGATCCTTCAGCTACGGGTATATCAGTCCTTCCTGCAATCTCTAACTGAAATAAGACATTAAAACATCAATATCTCAAGCATTATTGTGAGGTACACCCAAAGAAGAAAAACAAATAAGATAAACGAAAACAACTCCCTCTGCCCATATAATCAATCTGGAAAGCTAACCCAGGTTAAAAACTTTCTCATGCCCAATACTCAGCAAACATCAACCAAGAAAAATTCAAGAAAGACAGAAACTTTAGCAGTATATATTACGGAATGGATACATAAAACCCATTGCTGAAGAATCCAATCGATTATACGTAAAGGGAAACGCAGAATTTAAATTTGAACAAGAAAAAAAAAATCCCAATTAAGCAGATTGACTACCAAATGCAAAGCATTCCTAGTGGCAAGAGTAGTGTAGACGTTGCCATAGATAGTAGTGAGTCCGATGACCTCCACATCCGGTGATTGCAGCGCCACAAAAATTGCCATGGCATCATCTGATAGACACAATTGGTCAAATGAAATGGAACTCAAGTTCTTGAAATTAAATCACTGATAAACAGAAGACCAATTAACAACAAAGCAAAAGAATAAAGATCGGTTCTTTCTTTTGCAGGATTACCGATGCCAGGATCAGTATCGATTATAATCTTCTTCTTGGGTTCTGGCATGTTCAATCAGTAGCGCTTTATTAGTTGGATGTTGAAAGATGGTAAGACCATTCAGCCATTCACACCCGAATGAATTTATATAGTTGCGATTGACAAGCGACGCACATGAATGTGACTTCGCCGATGGCTTCATTTGCCTAAAAAACTATTGCAGATTTGGTATGCCAATAATTGGATAGGTTGCAAAGCCACCCCTTTTCTTCTTTCTTCTTTGTTATCGGGCGAAGGGATCGACCCACCTCTTTGTAAAACATCTGATGAAAAATTTTCCTTTGGAATTCTTTAGTGCTACTCCCTTCACTCCAACCGAAGTGATTTACTTAGAATTTAAATTTAAAAACGTAGTATTATTGAATTTTAAATATAAAAAGTATATTTAAAAATTTAAATTAAAAATATTATTATATTATGAATTATTGAAATTTTTATTAATTAGTGGAGGCTCCACTAATTATTGATTTATGTGAATTATTATAGAAGATTTTTATGGATGTCCACCATTTAGTGGAGACGCCACTAATTAAGATTAGTGGAAGCTGATGTATGCCATGATGTAATCCACTAATTAGAGCTCTATAAATAGAGCTATTCTCTAAGTTTGTAATACACCATTATTTTGTGAAAGAAAGATTAGAGAAAATTGTGAGAGAAAAGAAAGAGAGAAATTCTTGTGCAAAATAGTTAGAGTTTTATTAGTGTGTAGTGTGAAGATTTTATTCTAACACTACCCTAATTTTATAACACGTTATCAGCACGAGTCTCTGCCGTTATTAAAGCCAGAAGACAGGTACGCATTTATTGATCTCGCTAAATTCGAATTTGTAACCCTTGATATTTCTGAAAAAAAAAAATTTATATGTCATACAAAAATACATCTAAATGCTAAAAAAAAAAGGAGATCCATATGTCATGTGGATAAAAAGAAAGATTTGACCACCTGAAGATGGTCGTACTACCCACTGCACGGTATGAATGGTTGCACCTAAAGTTGCAAGATTATAAAATCGTGAACTCCGTGATGTATAAAACTACATCTTAGTTAAAAATTTTACTGAGAAAAAGTTATCGATGAAGTTATATTGGAGAAGACATTCTCCATTTTTCATGTTCTACAAGAATAATATCGAGAAAAAGGGTATCCAAAATTGACAGCTTTAACATGAGTTATTATTGAGAAATCATGAAGCCGATGAATCGGCTCAACAAAGACTCCTGTAAATGAATGTTGTTGGCTCCAGTAGAAGCCATCGTTATAGTCGTAGTTGTGGCAAGTGGTCGTGGTTATGGTCATGGACACACTCGATATTTCCCTTATCACGTAGAAATACCGCCACCCGAAGTGGAACAGAAAAGATAATAAGGGAAAAAGATATTTCCATTAATAATAAGTATCACATCTTTTATTCATAGCACTAGTGTTCATATGAACTTGATGATACATGCTTATAGTTGCTCTTTTGTAATTGAGCCGACAAATGTAAGATGAAGGTTTGTAATTGTTCTTTTTCAATATTTACATTAGAGGACGACAAACAATTAGTAATTATGGACTTCAACTCCTCTTTTTCGACATCCTCCTCCTTTTCTTTCCCTTTTGAGCCAAAGATCGAGACTAGCAAGCAGAAGTAGCCGTAAAATTATCGCGAAATGAGTCTTGAGATTTTATGATCTCCTTAAGTTTATTATATTTCTTATTATATTTGGCCTTGAAGCATGCTTGTCTCAATTTCTGTGTTTGGTCCTCTAACCGCGTATTAGGACTTTCTTCCACCAACCGTTTTTCACATTCCAAGTATCGCAATGGCTTCTTGTAATTTCTTCTCACCCATATGTCCTCCTTCTTCTTTATTTTGCATATCCCGTAAATCGAAGTGATATCATCTGTTATTTACTTATAAATCTTTCATAGTTTCATACTTACAAATTATAAGTATGTATGAGAGAGAACCCGAACATTCTTGATTATGGTCTCCAAGCTCACCAATTTCCCGTGAGGCCATCGACGAATTCCTAACTCCCTACATCTTTTCTTGAGACAGGTTATGCCAATATTCAGCTTCTTTGGTCGCGCTCATGATTGGTAGGTAAAAGTACTCGCGAAATTGTTTCTCTTGATAGTGTTTGAGAGTTATTGCCCTTCTTCTCTCTCTCGCCTCTTAATCATCTTCTTCTCCCCAGAATTTTGTCTCGCAATAATATCTTGAACTTCGATATTATGCATTTCATGAGTACTTACTCCGACTTCACTGCCAAGACCACTCATTATTTCTCCTAGAAAAAGAAAATAATATCGATAAAGGTAATACCATTCAAAATCCATGTTTAAATGTATAATAACCTGGAAACATATTCTGACTTTGTTCAAAATCCATTAGAGAGTAGAAATGATCATGCACAAGCATATCCTCATTCAAAGGAATAGTATCAAGAGGAACAGTATCAAAAGCAGTCTCTTGTAGGAGCAAGCATCAACTTGGTCCAAAGCAAGTATGTTCAAAACTTCCACCGATTTACATAAAAAACAAACCAAAAGAGAGTTTAATTTCATTATCAAGCACACTAAAAACAAATGGAAGCCATCAAAGGTATCTCACCTAAAATTAGGAGGAAGTGGTTGGTTTGGAAAGGAAAACATATCAAAATCTTCTGCGTTCGAATTAGGCAGAAGCGGTTGGTTTGGAAAGGAAAACGTATCAAAATCTTCTGTGTTCGAATTAGGCAGAAGCGGTTGGTTTGGAAATGAAAATACATCAACATCTGCTGCAGAAACTAAGTCAAAATATGACCATGTCTCACATGAATTACGAGTCTCCATATCTGCTTTGTGATTTTTGTTTTTGATGTTTACTAATGACTAATAACTGAGATATATATCGATACATATATATATATATATATATCTCGTATGAGGAAGAAGAAGAGGTAGATGGTAGGTAGAGGGTCGGAGGAGAAGAAAAGACAAGATAGGAAGAGGAAAAGCTCGGTACGGGAAGAGTGAAAAAAAAAGGGAGATATTTTTCTTGGCATTTCCTACTTGTCATCATTTTCTTATATTTCTTTTCTTATTCTCTTGTGAAATCATTATTCCCTAAATTAGGGGGAGAATAGAAACAAGTACAAGAAATATCGTGATTGGACAACATCATTAAATTATCTTGATCCACATACAAGCGCGTGTGAACTTGAAGTTCAAAAGATAATTCATTTGTAAAGCATTGCAAATCAAATGCCGTACACTTTTGTTGACTCTAGAAGAGTAACAAAATCGCATATGCCAGCTTATAAATGCTCCTATTCTAATTGAAGTTCCAACAGAACAAAAGATTTTACATATAGTCGTCGAGCCAAAAGCATGCCGAAGCATGGTCGACCTCTTGGTTCTAAAGATAAAAATTCTTGAAAGAAAAGAGGATTAAATGATCCGAAGATCATATTGAAGAAAAGAATGATAAAGACCAAGAGAGAACCGATGACAAAGAACCGTAAGTTGATGAAAGTAACACCGAAATTTCTATCAATTATACCACTTCCTAGAGAAGTTGGAATCGGATAGAAACCGTTATTGATAATATATTTGCATACAATATATCTCTTGATGTTACACAGATAATGATGATCCCGAACCAATATCGCTTGATGAATGTCGGCATAGAAAAGATTGGTCGCAATGGAAAGATGCGATTCAATCGGAGTTAAATGCACCGGCAAAACGTGAAGTCTTCGGACCTGCAGATCCGAACACCGTAAGGTGTAAAACCCGTTGGCTACAAATGGATATTTGTGCGAAAGCGCAATGAAAAGAGTGAAATCGTTCGATATAAAGCGTGATTAGTAGCCCAAGGTTTTTCACAAAGACCAGGTATTGATTATGATGAAACTTATTCTCCCGTTGTTGATGCTATTACACTCCGATATCTTATCGACTTAGCAAGACATGAAAAGATAGATATGCGCCTATTAGATGTTGTCACCGCTTACTTGTATGGAAATTTAGAAAATGATGTTTACATGAAAATCCCCGAAGGATTTCATATGCCTCAAGCATATAAACATTATCCTCGTGAAAATTACTCCATCAAGTTGCGTAAATCATTATATGGCCTGAAGCAACTGGGCGCATGTGGTTCACACGCCTTAGTGAATATTTATTGAAAGCGGGATTTAAAAATGACCAGGTATGTCCATGCATTTTTATTAAGAAATCTGATTCTAAATTTGTGATATTAGCTATATATGTTGATGATATTAATCTTATTGGAACTCCCGAAGAGCTCCAAGAAACAATTGATTATTTAAAAAGAGAATTCGAAATCAAGGATTTTGGTAAAACCAAATTTTGCCTTGGTTTACAAATTGAACATTTGGAGAGTGGAACATTTATTCATCAATCAACATATACAAGAAAAGTGCTAAAAAGATTTTACATGGACAAAGCACATCCATTGAGTATTCCAATGATCGTGCGATCATTAAATGTGGATAAAGATCCTTTCCGACCTCAAGAAAATGATGAAGAACTCCTTGGTCCTCGAAGTACCATATCTCAAAGGCAATTGGTGCATTGATGTATCTTGCTAATAATACACGACCTGATATTGCTTTTGTTGTCAATTTATTAGCAAGATTTAGTTCTTCACCAACACGACGACATTGGAATGGAATTAAACAAGTCCTTCGATATCTCCAAGGTACAATTGATCTCGGATTATTTTATTCAAATAAAACCAATCCAACATTGATAGGTTATGCAGATGTCGGTTATTTATCTGATCCACATAAAGCACGTTCTCAAACGGGCTATCTATTTACATGTGGAAATATCGCTATATCATGGCGTTCTACGAAACAATCTATAGCAGCTACTTCATCAAATCATGCTGAAATTATAGCCATTCATGAAGCAAGTCGAGAATGTGTATGGCTAAGATCCATGATTCATTATATCCGAGAAAGTTGTGGATTATCATCAATCAAATGTATTCCAACTCCTCTTTATGAAGACAATACAACTTGCATAGCTCAATTACGAGGAGGATATATTAAAGGAGATCGGACAAAACATATTTCACCAAAATTCTTCTTTACTCATGAACTCCAGAAGAAATGTGAAATTGATGTACTACAAATTCGGTCATGTGATAACCTCGTAGATATTTTCACGAAGACTTTACCGACTGCAACATTTGAAAAGTTGAGATATAAAATCTGTATGCGTCGGTTTAAAGATTTAAAGGAACCATCTCATCAGGGGGAGTAATAAATAGACAAATAGAATAGTGTACTCTTTTTCCTTCACTAGATTTTTTTCCCACTGGGTTTTTATCTAGTAAGGTTTTAACGAGGCATATTCTTTATATAATGGATGGACATCCAAGGGGGAGTATTATGAATTATTGGAATCTTTATTAATTAGTGGAGGCTCCACTAATTATGGATTTATGTGAATTATTATAGAAGATTTTTATGGATGTCCACCATTTAGTGGAGACGCCACTAATTAAGATTAGTGGAAGATGATGTATGCCATGATGTAATCCACTAATTAGAGCTCTATAAATAGAGCTATTCTCTAAGCTTGTAATACACCATTATTTTGTGAAAGAAAGATTAGTGAAAGAAAGATTAGAGAAAATTGTGAGAGAAAAGAAAGAGAGAAATTCTTGTGCAAAATAGTTAGAGTTTTATTAGTGTGTAGTGTGAAGATTTTATTCTAACACTACCCTAATTTTATAACATATTATTAAATTTTAAATATAAAAAATATATTTAAAATAATTTAATTTTTTAAAAAAATATTATTACTAAGTATAAGGAGTATAATTATAGAAGTATGAATTTTTAAAAGTATTTTTACTATTAAACTTTTATTTAATCTCATAATGTATTGTTTAGATAATAACTTTAAATAATTGCAATTATCATAAGTGATTAAGGCACCGTGACCATAAACAAACCTTGAAGTGCTTCTCTACAAACTAACTCTCTCTCTCTCTCTCTCTTTCCTAAAGACTAACGTGTATAAATGGATAACAATTGTTTGAGTTGAATTTTTGTAAATATAATAAAAAATTATTAAATGTATGAGATTAAATAAGATTTAAATTGAAATTAAAAAGAAAATATATATTATGTTATAAGTATCTAATAATTTTTTAAACATAAAAATATATAAAATAATAATTTTTAAAATTAAAATAATTTTATATTAAAATGAACCAATCCAAATACACCTAGATTCCACCTTGATATTGCCCAACTTTTCTTTAATTTTTAGGTAGGGGTTGTTGAAAAGGTTGTAGTACTTATTTGGTTTGATCCCAAAAGAGGGCCTCATTCTCTAATTCCACTTCCCCACCAGCCCCAAACCCGGTAAGTAGCTGCTGGATGGGGGTCCTATCCCTACAAGAATAACCCATTAATTATTAAAGAAAGAGAAAGAAGTTTGGCCCAACCTTTTTAATTTCATATACCATTGTGTTTTGCAGGTTTTTATAACGTTGTAAAGAGAGTAAATAAAGTCAATTCATTGGTACTAAGACAAGACAATCCCTCCATTCCAAAGTTCAAAATCATCATCTTTCCACAGACCCTCCCCCCTCTCCCCACGCCTCCTCCTTTACCCCATTGCTGCAGTATCTGATAAAACTGAAATCTTGCAGTTGGTTTCTTTTTCTTTTTCTCCATCACTATAAACTGCATTCCTAACGCATATGTGATATGGTTCACAAGCAAGCTGAAGCGGTTCCTTTGCGAGATAAGCAAATGGAGAGAGAGAGGAAGAAGAAGAAGAAGAAGAAGAAGAAAGACAAACAGAGTTCTTCTGAGAGAAGTCCATTGCAAGAGCTCAAAAGAATTCCAATATGCAATACAAGTGTTCCTTCATCTTCAACTTCTGTTTCTGTTGAAGCACCGAGTGGTTGCCTTCGTTTTCTGCTGTCTTCAAATTCAAATTCCTCATCATCTTCTTCAAGGCCTCAATATCAGAGGAAGACCAAATATTTGTCTAAACTTAGTAATAAACCTATTTCTACCACCCCCAAGTCTGCACCTAATTTAACAAGGCTCAGATCTCAAGTCTCCAACGAAAATGAAATGCCCACGGCGACTCCACAAAAACCCAAAAAAAACCCTTCTTTTCTTTCCCATTGGCAATCAGGGAGAAATCCCAGTTCAAAAACTACACAGGCACGGAAATTTTCTTCTAATTTGAGCAATTCCTTGAAGAATTCGGCGTTAGGCTCTAAGAGATTTGGGGCTAATCGGAAGGATTTGAAGCAGATGGAGCAGGAAAATAATGGTTCTGGTTCAGGTCAGCCCACTGAGCTCTTCAGTTTTAAAGTAGCTGATAATTTGAATGACGTTGAGAGTTATACTCCTGTTGGTAAATTACCATGTTGGTCTGCTTTGGATTCTTCAATTTTTTATGTTAAGCCTGTTGGAGTGGACTCAAACTCTGCTAATACCCAAACCCCTCCTATTGAGGCCTCAGTGTCTCCTGAGATCCAGTCTGGGGTGACCAATTTACTGGTTTCAGCCACAACGCCAGTTTGTTATGGTGCTGGACATCTTCTCTCAGGTGTTACTGATAAAAGAAAATGCAGGCCTAGAGGGGTTTTAACTATAGGGGGTGATGTCGATGAATCGGCCTGTGGAAGAACTAATGTTTGCGTGGACGATGGTAATGAAATTGCTAGTGAGGTCCTTCCCAAATCTAGACCCTCTTTTATTCCTTTGCCCGCTGAAGCTTCAATGCGATGGCTATCATCTCCGCATGGTGAAATTGATAAGGTTCAGAAATGTGATTCTGCTGATCAATGTATGACAGTACTGAGTTCTTCCTCAATTGGTATTCCTTTTTCACCTTCAAACTGTAGTTTTCCCTCTGATCTAGTAAGTCATTGTGATGACATTAATCAAAGCAGCAATCTTGATTCCACGGCAAGTACAGGAAAAACTAGGATTGTTTTACTATCTCCAAGGAGAAATTTAGGGCCCTCACCCAAAAAAATGGATGCTGATTTGCTGTCAAACACTTTCCAGTCTAGGTCTAGTTGTGACATTGATTGCCCTTTGAAAGAAGGAATCCTTAGTTACAGGTCCATTGCAGATTTTTCCGTCGGTGAGAAATCTCCTTTTTCCGCTTGTTTTGTTGGCAGCGGTAATGTTGTTCAGACTCCAAAATCTGATTCAAGCTCCGATAGGCTTGCTAACATTTCTCAGATAGATGCAGATTACAGCCAAAGAAAGGAATATGATCTTGATATAGACTCAGTGGCAGAGACTTTTGACAGAACAAGCTTATCTCCAGGAAGTCATACATTAATGTGGAATCCTTCTGGTTTCACCGACTTCAGTCCACCTTTTCATTCCATTAATGATATGGAAAATTGTGCTTCTTGGGTTTCTGATTCCACATTACAGAATGTGTCATTATCACAGATGAGGATTTCGTGGAGAGAAGGCTTGGTGAGTCGAATTTTTGATACAGATGAGTTTGATTGCTGCAGATGCTTGTCAGATGAAGAGAAGGATGTTGGTCAATCTGATAAGTTGCACATGAAATCACCAATGGCTTTTGAATCCATTACAGTTGAACAACAGAATCCCTTGGAAAATGATGTTCTTAAATCTCCGGAATTTCTTGAGCAGCAACCAAAGATCCTTGGAAAAGGGAAAGAAAATTCGTCACTTGCAGGACCTAATGTGTGTGCGGAGTCCATAAGCACAGATGGAGGCGGCCTAGTATCTTCTGGAGATTCAGATTGGACTCTTTGTTACAAAAACCACTTGTTTGAAGTTTAAGCAGCGCCTCTGTTTTTCATCAGGGCTGCTTCTGTTGAAGGACCAAGAACTGCTTCTGAAGCCATGTGGTATTCTAGCTTCACTTTAGCGAAAAGCTTCGAATCCAGCACCCCAAAAGAAGAACAAGAATGTATCATTTGGTCTCAGACCCCTTGAGTATCCTGAGCAGGAATGGTTTATTTCCTAAAGAAGGAAAGGAGACAATATTTGTCTCGCCAGAGTCATGCACAGATGGAGATTCAGAGTGAATTCTTACCCTCAAAACCAATTGTTGAAGATTAATCAAGTTCACTTGTTGGCTTTCATTGCTTTCATCTATTTTCTTGTAGGTTTCATTCAAGATAGTTTCCTTGTGGAACACTTATAATTGTCCCCCAAAGCCACTTTTCACTCTTTTTGTTGAGGAGTTGCAGTTGAATATTGGTTGAAGTTTGATGTCTTTGTCATGAATAGTCATGGAATATTATATATAAATGGCTTCTCATTTGGGGCATTTTTTTTTTTATTTGGAATTGTGGAACAGAGGATAAAACTTTCCTACTGCTTCACCCAACAGCAAACCTCCAAATTCTGATCCCTATTTTAGCCAATAGTTATATTATATGGGTTCTTGTTGCTTTACTTTTATTTAGCTACATTTATGATTGAGAATCCTATTATTTTTTGCTCTTTCACTCGTTTTTTTGCTCGTTCTGATATCAAATACATTTCTTGGGTTGAATTTGGGTCTACTTGAATTTTTTTTTTCTTTAAAAAAAATATTATTACCCAAGAGAGTAAGAGATTAGAAAAAACTATTATTAGCAGAGGATAAAGGTCCAAATCTTCCTCTATGGAAAGGTATTATTTAAAATTAACTTTTCTTTGCCTAAGTTGAACTTTAGAAAACTATATTTACTAAAACTTAACGCAAATACATGTCTTATCTTCTTTTTTATTTATATAACTTAAGAGAAAACGAGAAGAACTAAAATTCTTACAATTTTCTTTACACTAAGCATTTTGAGAGACATTAATATATATATATATATATATATATATATATATATATATATATATATATATTTTGCTTGGTTGAGCTGACTCAAGTCAGATCTGGATCCGCTTTGAGTTTTGACTCTATGCATATGAATCAATTATTATTATGTTTGTATATTTTTTTTATACGCATTTCTTCTCTACCTGCGTATTCTATTAAATTCTATTTTTAAATCTGTAATCTATTAGCATCCAAAAGAAAATGTATTACAAAAGGTAAAAGGATATATTAGAAGAAAATGCTAGACTCTTTGAAAAAGTTTTAAGGAGAAAAGATAAAATTTAAAAATTCGTTTTAAAAAATTTTCAAATTTTAAAGATAAATACACAATTTAAAAAAAAAAATTAAATCGAATGCTACCCCTTTAAACATATTAAAATTATTTGAAGATTCATGATTACCCCTTATCCTCCAAAAAGAAAAAAAAAAAAAAAGAACACTCAAATTTGACAGAGCTATTATGGTTACCGAATCGCTATCGTTGTTTAATTACTAACCTCATTTCCATGTCTTTTCTTTTTTGTTTTTTTTCTGGTCATGGAATATCAATTGCAACAAAGAAGCAAACGCAAATAGAGAAATAAATAAATAATCTGACGTGCATGGACATGTGTTCATTATTCAAGGTAGTTTCTGGCCCCAATCTGTCAGCCAAAGCATTGGCATATTATATCCTTTGATTTTCATGCGATATATTCATATATTTTTGAAGTTTTATTTTATTTTATTTTGTGACATTAATAATTGATCACTCATATTAATATTATATCCACTTCATTTTCTCACTTCTTCTAAGCCTTCATCACTCACTTCCTTCTCTCAATTTTCAGCCATTTCACAGTCTTTCCCTCCTCAACTAGCTACGTATGTGCCATATTGAACAGAGACCTTATAGTTGTGTCAAATTTCGGAAATTCCGGAAGATGGTGCTGTTTTTGCACCAAATTTCGACAGAGGGGTAGCGCCAACCATTTTTACTTTTGTAGTGAGGTCACATTCTGGAAATGCGACCAGTCCATGAATGCGACCTTCCCGTGAATCTTCTTTTTTTTTTTTTAGCAATACAACATAAGGTCGCATTCCGTGAAGAGGTCGCATTCCCATCTCCTTCCCGACGTCTTCTTCTGCAAACCCATCTCCCTCCCAACGTCTCCTTCTTTTGCCTCTTCGCCGGAAAGCTTGCGCCGCCGTCATCCTAATCGCCGCCGCCGACAGCCCACCGATCTGTCATTGTCTTAAGGTTGGAATTCTCTTATTTGCCTAGCTGATCGAATTGAGTCTTACGATTATCTTATTTTAGTTTTGGCCCCATTATTTTGTTTTATTTGATTTGTTTACTATTTATTTCGGTTTGATTGGGAAGCTTCGCAGATTGAAACACATATACTTATTCGTGATTAGGCTGTTCATTTATTTAGTGGCTTTGTTGTATCGGTATTAATTTAGTTCATGGTGTTAATGTATTTTTTATATTACTTGATTTTGTTGCTTGTTCATAATATTTGTATATATATCTTGGTATATGATGTTTTATTGTTATTAGTATTGATACTAATGAGTTTTTGTAAAAACACATTATATCCATTCTACTTATATTTACCTTTTGAATTATATTTTTTATCTATCATTTTGTATTCTTTTTATTATAATCTCTTTAATCTTGGCGTGCGGCTGCATTTTTCTTTATGCTTGTAGGATTGTTGATTTTCTTCTTTTGAACAACATTCATTTTCCTCTCCCTCCTATGACACATTGAACTTTAAGATGCTTGGGGGAGTATTTCTTCTCCCTTTTTCTTTTATTCCTATTAAAAATGCTTATATTGTTTGATTTTTGGACAATGAAGACATTGTTCTATTTAAGTGTGGGGGAGAGGCTGAGTACTATTTTCTTTACAATTTTTGTATTATTTATTTTGGCAAATTTCTTATTTTGGGTCTAAAATTTATTGTTTTTGCATTTGGGCCAAAGTTTTTTGAATTTTTTCATATTGTTAGGTTATTTTTCAAGACTTGTTGGTGTATGTATTGATATGTATGAGTTTGGTGGAGATATTATTTATTTTTTTCTTAGAAATTCTACTTAAGACTTTTCTAGGAGAGTTATTATTATGTACAGTTACATATTAGGCATGACATAGAGTTAGTCTGGATAAGTGAGTTAATCATGTTTATGCTTTTGAAAATATTGTGAAACGTAATTCTTTGTGAAATGATGAAAATTTTGTGATGAAATACATTTTAACTATATATATGTCTGTCAATGCCTGCAGAATCTATTGCTTAGGCTATTATATACAATCGTAGTTTAATTATGTGATCCTAATTTAAATAGGTACAATGGATCACATGCACATAGATATTCATCCGGGTTCTCTCGTCGATGGTTTACTATCTCTTCACTCAAGCCATCGTTCGTCTTTGGTATGGTCCGGTGATCAGCATACTTGTGAGATTCTATTGGTGTACAGACGATACGATTCTGCATTTTGGGAGTATACGCCCCTTTCCGATAGAGTTGCGGAGTTAGTGGATAGGGCTAGTTTTGGTGGAGTCAGACGAGCTGGACACATCCAGTTTGATCATGCTCTCGTCACCGCATTAGTAGAGCGATGGCGTCAGGAGACCCATACATTTCATTTCCCCATAGGAGAGGCTACAGTGACATTGGAGGATGTTGCGATATTATGGGGCCTTAGAGTGGATGGGGATGTGGTGATAGGGCCTCCTTATCACTACAGCAAAGGTGATTGGATTAACCTTTGCGATAGACTTCTTGGTATTAGGCCACGGGCCGAGGACATACGGGGAAATAGGATTAAGAAGGGTCCTATTGAGGAGGCCTTGGATTTTCCTTTGGCCGATGATGCTACTGATGACGTCGTACTGCAGCGTGCTCGTTGCCTTATCTTCCTATTGATTGGGGGCCTACTGTTCTCTGATAAGTCAGGGAACCTGATCCATTTGAGATACCTACCTCTCTTGGCAGATTTGGAGGCATGCGGGGCGCTCAGCTGGGGTAGTGCTGTTCTAGCTTTCCTGTATAGATGCCTGTGTCAAGCCTCTCTCGGGTCTGCGCAGGAGATTTGTGGACCGATGGTCTTACTCCAGGTATGAATTCAAATGTTTTTTATATTTTATGTTCATTTAATAAACATGTGAGGTACGGGTCTAACACATTTATGACTATGTTGTAGCTATGGGCATGGGAGCATGTTAAGGTTGTGCGGCCAGAGAGGAGTATGCCTCTCGATGATCTTCCACCCTTTGCACCCTATGGTGCTCGATGGGACGTTCCAATACAGTTTTATCGGACGTCCACACATGTTCTCGTGACATATCGCTCACAACTAGATGCCCTATCAGACGATGATGTGAGTATATATGAATACCTTATTTAAAATTCTTTATGTATTTGACACTAACAATCCCGAACAATGTTGTGATAGTTTATCTGGCGGCCTTATCAGACTGATTTGGTCAGTCTTCTCCCCCCTGTATGTTTGGAGGCACCCGATATCTGGAAGTCACGCACAGCGTTGATTAGTTGGGAGGTCGTCGAGTTATATTTTCCAGATCGAGTGATGCGGCAGTTTGGGATGTTTCAGCCTATCCCGATAGACTGTGATACGATGATTGTCCTGCACTTGGTTGATAGGCGAAGCAATCCCTCCAGAGATTACAGGATATATCATGCGCCGTATCTTCAGATGTGAGATACTCGAGCAGACTTTGTCCAGACTACTATGATGGGCGTTTCGGTCACAGTGGATTACATGCAGTGGTATAGGGACCGTACCCGTCTACGCATCGGGAACCCCACCACTCATGCGTCGTTGATCTCGGGGTATCATCCTACCGGGTCCAATACAGTTGTTATGGTATGTATTTCATTTGGTAATGGTAGGAGTTAATAATTTGATAATTCCTTTAATTATTCACAAAATTTTTCGAATGATGATTTCAGGCTGATGTTATGCGACGCTGTATGACAGTGGTTGAACGCCACATTCATAGTGCCGATTCGGTGTCCCGGCGAGCATTCATTGATATTCGAGACATGTGCGTCCGAGGACCGCAGCTAGTCATTAGGATCACGAGTGGTATGCTGGACCAATACCGGTCGATTCAGGCACGCCGGTCATCCCAGTGACGCAGCCTACGTTGAGGCCCCGGGATCCTGTTGATGGATGCATGCACCCAGGGCTGAGGCGTGGGGGCAGGAGGGCCCGAGTTTGAGCACATTCGCCACATCATGATCCTGCCCCGGAGGGGGTGCCTCAGCAGCCAGAGGTTCAGGAGCAGACTGGAGATGGCACGCAGTTCGAGATTGAGACTGATATTGCATCGGATGATTTGCTTGGCCATGACTTCGTTGTCATTCCCGTTCACTCTCCCCGTACCGCAGCCGGTGCGTTCGATCGCGGGGATGTGGGCCCATCTTTCCAAGCCCAGGGGACAGACACTTCACGCATTGAGGAGCTTCCCGTGCGTCCCTTTCGCGGAATAGTATGTCACCGATGGCGCAGACCCGGCGCACCAGCAGTAGGACAGCATCTCGATGATCCCGAGCCAGCTCCTGTGCCGGTAATAGACCAGCTACCAGATCCCGTGTCAGTTTCACCGCATCTCGATGATCCCGGGCCAGCTCCACAACAGCCTCCGGACGGCGACGAGCCAGCAAGTGGTGGGAAACCAAAGCGAAAGATTAAACCTCGCCGTCCGTGTGTGCTCTCACCACATTATCTGTAGTTGATCTTAGGAGACACTATGTACTTCATATACCATTTGTTAGGGGATGATTTTATTTTTTGATACTCTGCTTTCTTTGTCATTGCTTATAGTGTACAGGTCATGGACTTTGAATATGGTTGATGGGGTTATGCATTTTATTTCGTTTGGCACTATGCTTTTGGACTTTGAGTACGGTTGTTCGGGTTATGCATTTTATTTCGTTTAGCACTCTGCATTTTAACTTTGCTTATTGTGTACAGGTAGTATTTTTTAATTTTAGGCAGGAAGTGGGAAAAAAAAAAAAAGTAGGTCGCATTCATTGAATGCAACATTCAGGTTGCATTTCTTGAATGCGACCTGAAGGTCGCAGGTCGCATTCAATGAATGCGACCTCAACGAGCATTTTACACTCCAGTCCAGTATCGACGACCAAATCTGGAGATTTTCATTTTCGGGGGAGAATCAGCGACATTGTAATGCTGCTGCGGTTATGGGTGTTTGATGGGTAGCTCAGATTGGGCTTATTGATTTTGGACTTCAATCTACTTAAAAAGGTAAAATCAATGCATTCCAGTTGATTTTATTTATAATTTTACAAGTTATTCTTTCACATTACTTGCTCATTTTCATTATTTCCTCACATTTATCAGATTGTGCCCACATTGTAACAATGAATGCATTGGATCCCCCTATTGTGCTCTATTTTTTTGGGATTGTCAAATATAGCAAGATTATCGAGGCAGCATATGGTTTGATAGGGCTATTAAAAAAACCTGGATACTCCGACGTCGGATATCGTATTCTGAACTACTTGAAAAGGTCCGCAACTATCTTGGATTGGGAGGGAGAAATGTGATATTCAAGATTACACTTCGACATCCATTCCTGTATGGATCCGATCAACAATATGCTGCGAATGAGTTGAGTGATGATGATGATATGGAGGTTTTATGGATGCTTCCGAATGAGTTTAAGTCACAGAGCATCCAACTTCATGTTAGCTATTCAGACTTGACATCTCAACACACAGGTCACTTGGCCGGATTGTCTCCACCAACGGGTTCATTCTTGGCAATGCTTAACCAAGTCACGGGTTTGGGGCACACGATAAATTCATTATCCCAACTCCCCACGGGCATAACAATGGAAGACTTGAACAACATACGCCCCCAATCATTTTACCAACCGGTGGAAAATACAGGTGCAACATTCAACATTGCCGGGACTGGATACATTAGTTCAACAGGTAGTAATGCTGAGATAGTCGATGTTGGTCACACATCTGAAGGTTTGGCAAGAAGGAATAACTTGATCATCCCCGAGCAACTACTGGTTCAAACACAAAGTCGACAGGAGGTGGATACGTATCCAGCAGATGACAACCGACTGCCTGCTAGCACTATCCCAACAGATATAGCATCTCAGTCGCATGTGGCCACATATGTAGTAAATCTTGATTCAATATTGCATACATCTAACGGTGACTGTTTCACTGGCTTGGAAGGACCAATGAATTGGCATGACATGGATGAGAGTGAAGAAAGTGACATTGTAGCAAACATTCCCGCATATGAAGTGCAAGATGACATGAATGACATAGCGGGGCCTTTTAACAGCATTTCTCAAACATCAACACTTCCACAAGCAGGTGATGTAGCGGGGCCTTCTAATACCTTGTCTCAATCAGTAAGATTTCCAATATTTGATGATGTCGGCTCGGGTGCATGTGCTAACGAGTCACTTAACAGGCACTCAGTCGCTGTTACAAGAAGTTGGTTTGACACTAACACTGATTTGCATCTAAACAAGAGATTTCAGAACAAGAAGGAGGCTATATATGCTAGTCAGAAAGTGGTCTATTCAAGCAGGCCGGGAATTCAGAGTCTTAGAGAGTAAGAAAGATTGCTGGTATGCTAAGTATAAGCATTCAAGTGCTGACAATCATTGTTCTTGGCATATTCGCATTACACATAAGAAGACTCATGGACAGTGGCAAATAACAGTCTTGAACAAAGAACACACATGCGTCATTACAGTTGTGAACAACGTGCATAGGAATATGGATCATCGGTTCATAGCCCGTAATGTGACACATTTAGTATTAAATGACCCTGAATGCCATGTCAGTGATGTTATTGCTAAAGTTCAGAAACTGTGGAGAACGGGTTTTTCTTATAAGAAAGCTTGGGAAGCCCGAAAAGTTGCTATGGAACTTATATATGGTGATTGGCCCTCAACGTGGATTGCCCTGCCAAAATACATGCTTGCCTTACAAGATTCCAATCCTGGGACTATTGTGAGGTGGAGACACCATTGGACTAGTGTGGGTGATTTGAAAGCTTTTGGTTTCCTTTTCTGGTCATTCAAACCTTCAATTGATGGTTTCAAATATTGTCGTCCAGTGGTATCAATTGATGGAACCCATTTAAAGGGACTTTATCGGGGCAAACTGTTGGTAGCATCCACTTGGGATGCGAATAGTCACCTATTCCCTCTTGCTTTTGCCATTGTGGATGAGGAATCACTGGAGAGTTGGAGCTAGTTCTTAAAACTCCTACGTCAACATGTCATTTTGGACAGACATATATGTCTTATTTCTGATAGACATAAAGGTATTGTAAATGCTGTACGCCATATGAATGAGTGGCAAGAATCTTTGGCTTTTCATCGATATTGCCTTGGACACATAAAGGGAAATTTTTATGCCAAGTTTAAGGACACTAATTTGACAAGTTTGATGTACGCTGCCGGTTTAGAGCGCAAAAGGACCAAGTGTCAGTCATATTTGGATGAAATCAGGATTCGAAAAGAGGATGCATTTAAGTATCTAATGGATATTGGTTTGGAAAAATGGACTTTGTCATATGATGAAGGGCACATATATGGTTCAATGACTACTAGTTTGTCTGAATGTATGAATAGTGTGCTAAAGAAAGTAAGATCTCTTCCGCTGAAGGTTTTGATTGAAACTTCATTTCAGAAGTTAGTTAAATATTTTAATGAACACAGAGATGAAGCATCTAATTTGAGACACCCTTTACCATCTGAAATGTGGAAGCTGTATTCTTATTATGAGGACAAATCCAGAGGGTATGTTGTAACTGAATATAATGCACAGGCCGGTATATATGGGATTAAATCATCTGTTCAACAAGCGGGTAGAAGTCCAAATGTTTATAGTGTCAATTTAACAGAGAAATCATGCATGTGCCAAAAATGGAGTATATATGGTATTCCTTGTTCACATGGGTTTGCAGCATGTCGTCACAGAGGTTGGAACCCAATTGACTTTGTTTTGGAGTTCTACACTAGAAGGAATTATGAGTCGACATATGAGGGTCAGTTCTTTCCTGTGGCGGATGAACAGTATTGGAGGCCTTCTAATTTTACGCTTGCACCGGTGGAGTAAATGATGCGAAATGAAGTTCCTGGCCGTCCACGCACATCGAGGATACCTTGTGATATGGATTATCGGAAACCCAACTCTCCTCCAAGATGCAGCAACTGTCATAGGAGTGGACATACTAGAAGGAATTGTAATAATAGTAATTTTACTGTTTCAAGAGACTAGCCATTGACACTAGACTATTAGTTCTTTTTTTGTTCAATTGTATTTTCAATACAACTTCTCTATGTACTTGCAATATTGTTCTTGTTATTTTGGATGCCTCTCTATGTACTTGCGATATTATATTAAATTTTATTCATGTGATAAATGCGTGGTCTACTATTAGTCTTTACTCAAACTACATTAAGTAATTGTAGCAGGTTGGTTGCAGGTGGAGATTGTAGTAGGTTGAGGTTGCTTGAATAAGGTTGGAGGTGCAGGTTGAGAAAATTGCAGGTAGAGGTCGCATTCCTTGAATGCGACCTTGATCAATGAGGTCGCATTATATAAATGCGACCTCGAGGAAAGCCATTATAAAAAAAAAAAAAAATCGCGTAGAGGTCGCATTCCATGAATGCGACCTCAACTTTTTTGGTCACATTCACAGAATGCAACCTCACTAAAAATGGAATTCCAATTCTCGCTGCCCCTCTGCCGGAATTTGGTGCAAAAACAGCACCATTTTCCGGAATTTTCGGTCAAATTTAGGTCTAGACAGCCTAAATTTTCAACTACAAGAAGGAAGAAAGCAGAGCATATATTGAGGTGACTTCAATTCCTGCTGGTGTCAAATACAATTCCAGTCTCGTAAGTTTTATCCAGCTCTTGGATTTCCTTTAGTTCTCAAGTTTTTCTCTAGTTTGGTTAATCTTATAAATGGATTCGACAAAAGGTTATATTGTGGTTAGTTTCATCTCTTTTTTATCTATAACAAATCCAGCTTATCCAAGTTTAGATTATGTTGGTTTTACATGAACAAATTCAAGTATAATCACACATAGGCATGTTACCACATAACAATTTATCAAAATTCCATTGGGACATAATGACCATGATAGGTATTTGAAAGTGAGTCTGTTAGCAACTCGGTGGAACCGATAAAATTTCTAATATGCAAATTAAGATAAGAAAATATAGAAAAATATAAAAAGCTTAGTAAATATGAAAAGTGATTATAAATCTTCGAAAAAAATTTTAAATTGTAGGATGAGTCATTCGATTCTTTTTTTTTAAAGAGCTGAGTGTAATTTCATGACAAACAATTGATTGCTAAGTCTTTGAGACTTATTGGATGCAGAACAAGATGAACGCTTTGAAATTTAATGAAGATTTTGAACCTTAAATTGGCCGAAGCTTGAATTTGAGCTATAAATTTGTTTTGTTTGATTTTGCTAAAGTTTGATCTTGAACTTTGAGACTTTGTATTTTGAAGCTTGAACTTAAATTTTGTTGAAGCTTTGTGGAAGCTTGAGGATGGCTCTTGTTTATTGAAGATTTGGGAATGCCTTAAATCTTTGAGAGAAGACCCTAAAGGTCGATGTAAGATTTTGAGAAATCTCTTTACAAACCCTAATGGACTTGGACTTGAGGTGATTTGGACTTTAATCCAATTTCATTAATCCACACCATTTGGGTTTAATGGATCCTGAATAAGAGCTCTAATTTAATTGCCCAATTCCATTTCACTTAATCTATAATTTAATAGATTTACTTTGAAATGGACTCTTAATAATAGTCCAATTTTATAATATATTGAATTTAATGAACTTTTAAAAATAATCCAACTATACTAATTCAAAAATAATTATATTTATTCATAGATTAATTTTAATTAATCAAAATTTAAATTATGGGACCATCATTAATCTTAATAAAATAAAATAAAATATATTTTCTCCAAATTTTTTTGTTACAAATGCCTCCACTTGTTTATAATATTCCTGCTAAGCTTCTTCATTTTTTTCACCATGTTTGTTGTTCTTGTAGCTGTCGGCAATTTCCTTTGAATCTTGACTCATGTTCATGATGCACAGCACTTCATCGTTGACTTTTCGTTTCCTCCAGTTTTTTCCATGCAAATCGTGCCAACTGCACTTTTCTTTGGGCTAGTTCTATTTAACTTTTCGTCCATGTGCTTTGATTGCCTTTTTTTTTTTTTTTACACAAATCGTGAAGCTGAAGTTTTTTTTTTAACAAAATCACACATCGCGCCTTTTTTTCCCTTCTTCCTTTAAGGATTTAAACCCAATTTTTTTTTTTTTTTTGAAATTGACTAACTTTCGTTCTTTTTTTTGGTTTTTTTCCTCTCTTTTTTTCAAACTAATTGTTTTTTTTTAAATCTCATTTTTTTTGGTCTTTCTTTTCTTTCTAGTTTCTTTGTCTTTTTTTGTTTTTTTTTTTAAACAACAAACCAAAACCTTTTTTTTTCCTTTCCCTTTTTTTAATAGGCCCAACCATGGTATACTTCAAATTTGCGATCTTCTTCGGGCCAACAACTACTAGTCATTCACGATTATGAAAATGACCCAATATTAGCGGGAACTATTTTGACGGTTTATGAGATAAAGTCTAACAAGTACACTCCAATGACTTATGAATGAATGGTTAAGGAAAGTCAACTTGAAAGGCACTCGCTCCCTAAAGGAATGGATTCTTCTCTCCTCAAATAATCAGCCTCAAGCTCAACCCAACGTACTACCTTCATTTGGACGTCGAATGATCCAAAATGAGACTCAATGGACCTCACCACTTAACTTCTTGGGCGCGTTTCACTTTAGGAAGAGATGTTGAGATTGGGCACACGACGTTTTAAGTCGTTGCGAAGGACATTTAGGATCTACAAAGATCTATGAGGCTGTCTATGCATCACTTTTTACGTATAATTGTAATCCGAATGTTCTTAAAGCCTTTTGAGAAGCTTGGTGTCCTCTCACCAACACGTTCTTAACAGCAACAGGCGAAGCGTCCATCTCATTGTGGGACTTACATGAACTTAGAGGCTTACCAATGCTTGGTACTCACTATGACAAAGTTGTTCTCCATACTCTAGAACTCACAGGTGTGGACCATGATGGCAAGCGATTCCTTCCAAGGAGTTGCGAGCATCTCTTCTAGTGTACCATTTGATAAAAAGGATAACAACAACTTTGGTATCTCTATCAATAAGTGGTTCGACTTCTGATTCAAAATAGTAACAAAGTATATTGTGCCTCCTTCAAGAAAAGAAAGGAGATCATGCCCCAAATTTATGGACAACCCCTACGGAGCCATCCCACCACATGCTGTATGAACATCTGAAGAGGAAGCTTGGTTTTCAAAGTTAGGCATTACAAGCCACAACAAAGATGAAACATTCCTTGTAGCTTTTTTTATCATGTTGGCTTTGCATCTTTGTCTTACCTAATGAAGAAGTGGACATCATTCGTCCAAGTACCTTCAAAATGGAGAGTTTGATGGTGTACGGATAATGAGTTAGTTTGGTCATTCCTGTTTTGACAAGCATTTATAGAGGGTTGAATCATATTTCTAACTCCCAATATCTAAGTGAGGAAAAATCTATCTTCCCAACTCATTATATATATGGATGGCTTGCGCACTGCTTTAAAACTCATTATAAAGTTTCTCAAGGCTTAAACAACCTTCTAATGGCAAGTTATTTTGGTGAAAGTAGCAGAAAGTATTTTAGTGAAGATGAAGCTCGCAAGAAGATTTATAGAGGTAAGATCATTGTTTGGGCTACTAACATCCTTACCAAGCATAAAAAATATGACTTTATTGATAATGAGATAGCCCCCCTGGAGGAACAACTTTACTTCTTGAGCTTTCGTTCAAGTCTTCTTACTTTGCAGAAGGATGATCACTTCATCATTAAACCTTATAGCCCACATCACTTTAGTCGCCAATTTGGACTCTTACAAGATATCTAAGGCTACTTTGAGATTTCAACCCATAAAGCCACCTTGATAGATGGTTTATATATTTGGGTAAGATGCATGCTTCGTGGAAGAATGACCAGGGTAACATTTCTAGCCATTTTTTATAGGATAATGAAGTACTATACCCTAGAGTATAAAACATGGTGGGAACAAGTTCATAGAACCTTTCTTGAAGATCACATCCCAGTGTTGAACTCCCCAAAACCTGCACTTAAGAAGATGGAAAACTTTCCTTCCTCTGAGAAGAAACTTCCTTTAGATATTAGTACTTCTAATGCTTCAAAGGGGTTAGAAAATTCTTCAAGATATGATAGACATTTTTCTTCAAATCATGACTTAGTTATAGAAAAACTTTCATCATTTTCAAAATGAAAGGAGTTGCATCGAATTAAAGAAGCTAGTTCCAATAGTAAAGATCATTCTTGGAAGCGCACCAAGGTAGCAACCACAACTTTGAGCCAAGAGCCCAATGACCAAGAGGCTTCAAAGATATGGTAAAATTGCTTTATTATTCTTATTCTTATTTCTTTAGTATTTTTTTTTTTGTTTTTTTACTTAACTTCTTCACCATGCTTCTTCATTTGGAATGTAATGTTGTAATCCTTGATGAAGAAGCTCATTCTCAAGGCTTAATCAACGATTCTCACTTCTCCAAGTAAGATGGTTGTAAGAACATCTCTTATTATCAACATGAGGATCCGAAATCCAAAATAGTAGCTCATTAACATTGTTTAGCCCTTTCTACCTTCCCAGGAGAGTCTCTAATGTCAAGTTGTAAAAAGAAGTTTGTTATGGATGTTTGGAAGCAATTTGACCAAAGGATCCAGCAAACGCTTGTCGAACAAATCTCTTCACTTGAGAACTAAGCTTTCTATATCCTTAAAGAACAGAACAAGGACCTTATTGTTGATTTGTTGCCATTAGATAATCTCTTAAGGTCTTTTCTCGCTAAAGCACATGAATTTAACAATGCTAGATCCACTTCTTCAGAGAAAGCTTCAAAGGAATCTCATGCACAATTACTTTTTGCTGCTAGCCAACATTTGGATGACGCTGAAGCCAAAAACCATGACCTCATAAATTAAGTTAAGGAAAGCAAAGCTAACTTACAAAGAGCTAAGGTGGACATTACTGCTTTTAAAAGGAAGCTCAAATGCTTAAAGAAAGAGGAGAGAAAGCTTTTTACTGCTTTTGAGGAAAATAATGGACAACTTTTAGAAGTAGAGTCCACTTGTTTTTCCTTCAAAGAAGAGCTTGTTTCACTTCAAAATATCCATACAGTTAACAAAGAAGATGAAGCCAACTTGAAGAACATGATAGAGCACTTGTTGGCACTTCAACAAGACTTAGAGAATTTTAAATTCTTTCCTTGATTTCTTGTAGCACTCCATATTTTCTTTAAGTAGCTATATCTTTATTTAAGCATTATCAATAATATATTTCTTCTATTTTGTCTTAACTTTTTTCCCTATTGCATATATGAATTTCCACTTGTTGCAAATGCCAATGTCACAGTCTGCAATAAATCATAACTTGATTGCAACAAACAGGAAAAATGGAAAATGGTTTAAAGATGTGATTGAACTTAGAAATTTTCTTCTAAGCTATCTACGTATCTTAAGAATAACTTAAAAATTAAGTCAAACGTGTTCAAAACAGATGGATATGGTTTGGGGGGGGGCAACATTTATAGGTTTAAGTCGTGCGGGCTAGGAGTATTCATTTATTTATCAACTCAAACTTGATAGAGTGTTTCAACAATTTAACCACGTACGATACTATTGGTGGTTTCTTTTACACATTTTAAACTTATGCGGGTCAGGAGTAACTTATAGTTTAAGCTCGTGCAGTTGAGGAGCAACTTGCAATTTAAGCTCGTGTGGTCAAGAAGCAGCCAGTAGTTTAAACTCGTGTAGTTAAGGAGCATCTATTTACGTATAGTGTCGCTTCAAATATTTGCTGTTAATTGGGTCAATTCTTAATCCATCTTTAGCAACTATTTTGTAAGATCTATTTGAGTAGACTTCTTGAATGACGTATGCGTCATCCCACTTTGATGTTAACTTTTTTAGTTTGTGTCCAACGATGATTGGTCGCTTCATAGTAAGCACTAAGTCACCAACTAACAAGAACGAAGATGCATTTTCTTGTCAAAGGCCTTGGAAACACGAGTTTGGTAGCATTCTAGTCTTTTTTGTGCCTTCAATCTCTTTTCATCAAGTGCTTCTAAATCTTAAAGTCTGAGATGAACATTATCTTCTTTGGTGAGTCTTTCTTGAATAGCGATCCTCAAGGAGGGAGTTTCACTACAAAAAAATGGACAAATACGACGAAGACAAAAATGACGGATAAAAAACTGTCGTAACAGGTTACTTTACGTGACTGTTTTGAAACCATCGCAATAGATAGATATAATACGATGGTCCAATTTCAACTGTCGTATTTGGTAACCAAATACGATGGTTTACACACACCGTCGTAATAGGTAAACCAAATATGACGGTTTATTATAACTGCCGCAATAGATAGGCCAAATACGACGGTTTATTTTAACCGTCATAATAGATAGACCAAATATGACAGTTTATTATAACCGTCGCAATAGAATATACCAAATACGACAGTTTATGGTAATCGTCCTTTTTAGTCTAATTATAATAAAGCCCCTCAAAATTATTTTAAATTTTATCTGATTATTTTCAAATTTAGGTACAATACTATTGGTAATGATTATAATAAATTTAATGGCTGGATTGTTGATTTGATATCTTTATATTTGTAAATATTAAGATATCTTTCTATTTTATAGAAATTATTGCACATATATGACAAAATAAAATGAATGACCTTCAAATTTGGTCACTAAATTTGTTTAAACTTTATAAATACATGTAATGATTAGATCATTGATTTTTAAAATACATATTTGTTTACATCTTAAGTTTTCATATATTGGTATTAAAGAGCTTGAATTTCATTTTAATTATTTGTTATTGTAAGATATACATACATACGTACATATATATATATATATATATATTATTTATATGCAGTATAATATATGCTTATTAGTTAGTGAGTATTAGATTAATATGTTATAAAACATAAATAATTTTTTAATTATGAACATACATATGTGTGTACATATATATCTATATATATACCTAGGTAGAGTATACTGTCTCTTGATTATTACATTTAATCATATATATAGACATTCTATCTATAATTTTTATTGTAAAAATAAACTTTTATAGACATTCTATCTTATAAATCTCCAACTATCTCATGGTCTCCAACTTATAGGTCTCTAACTTATAACAATTATTCTAATGATTCTTAGTAGCAGTGTATTATTTTAACATTTACAAATAAGAATGATGCCTTAGTGCCAATTAAAGATAAATTTAATTGTAGAGTTTTTTTTAAAGACTAAATTATCTTTATTGAAATTTGTAGAGCTATTTTGAAATTTAAAAATTAATTAATATTATTTAAAAAAGTAATAAATGAAAATGGTACAATTGCAAAAAGACAATAAATATATTCTTGATTTCATTAAATGATATACAAAATTTGAAATAAAAAAAATTCAAAAGTAATAATTATTTTTAAACAGTGAAAGTATAACAGAAAAATAGAAACAAAAAAAACAAAGTACACATCAATGTGCATCACTGAAACTAGAGTTGATTGAAGATTGAAAAGAGAAAGAATAAAATTAGAGTTGATTAAACAAAATTAAGTTTTTAAAAAAATTCCGTGCTTATACCTTCTCTTTTCTCTTCTTCTAGGGTCACTAATATATACGGCAACAGAGTAATAGTTCCTTGTCAAATTAGGAATCTATGCTAGCCTTGCAGCTTTCTAAATCTTTGCAACTCTAATCCCACATGGATTCAATGTCTTTCACTTACAAAATCTTCATTAGATCATTAATAAATTTTGTCCAAGATTCTCTGAAATTCCTTTCCTGTTGAAACTGAATTATTATAACATCAAAACCTTATCAATATTGCAATTTCTAAAACAGCTTTTGTTCTATGAAAAATGTCTCTCAGACGCCAACTTTGCCAACTACCATAAAGCACTTTGTTTCCCAGTTGAATTAAAATATATCCATCAAGATCTTCCATATCTTTAAAATCAATCCTGGAAATATTCCATAATCTTTATAGAATTAATTTGCTAAATCAACCCCAATTCCTTTGCTAAATCCCCTAAGGAGTATATTCTTCAATATCTCCTAGAATTTACTTTCCCAATCCAACTCCAATTTGTTTTGCTTAAACATTGCCAATAAAGCATAAAAAAATTTCCGTAACAAATACAATACAAATTATATATATATATATATGTATATATAAGCCAAAGATGAAGCATACCATTACGACACATGGAAGTATCATAAGGCAATACGTGGCTAAATAATTTTTTTAAAAATAAAAATTATATTTAAATTCATTTAAAATCTTAATTAATTAAGTTAATTAATAAAATATATATGTATTTAATATTAATATATTAAAATATGTGATTCTTTGAATACTATCTAAATTAATACATTGAAATGTGTGATTCTTTGAATACTATCTAAATTTATTTTAAAATATTAACTAATTAAATTAATTAATAATATATATTTCATATTAATACATTAAATTTTAATAGCATAATAACCCGTGCAACGTACATGATATCAACCTAATAGTATATAATATGTGTGTGAATTAAATTTACCTACAAAATTTCTGATAAACTTTTAATTGTAAGAGTTGATTGGCTCAAGATTAGGGACTTCAAAAACTCCTATTTATAAGTAAGTCAACTCTTATATATAGAGATTGCGTTAACGTCGAGCAATACGTTATTTCGACATAAATAGATAAGAGTTGATTTAATTATAAGATTAGTGACTTCAAATGCAATCAGAGTTGGCTTTCTCTTGGATAACGAAACTTACCTATACTTCTACCGCGATGACTTCAAAAACTAGTAGCCATAAAAGATAAATGAATACATCAATCACTGTTTGAACACAGGTTTGGCTGAGGATTCGATTATGAATACATCAATCACAGTCTAAAGGCAAATTAATATATATTGCAAGTCATGAGTGCATTACGGATAGGGAAAGTATTCGATTATGATACTTGCGTTGGGCCAATAATTCCTGAAGTTGAAATTCCATCTAGTATTCATTCCCCAAGTTGATGCATTTCTTACAGGTATTAGGTGCCTACTTCCAAAAGAAAACAACAAATGTTACTCATGGCATTTTTTTATTTAAATTTTTTTTGGTAGCAATAGCGTGTCATTTTAGTATTGATTACACAAAATGTTCTCAAGTCAACTAGAGGAACCAAATACAGTATCTATGCTCTGGGCTATTAGTGACTCATGGCCATTTTAATTGTTCCTTAGAAAGCCTTAATTCACATGGCCATTTTAATATTTTCTAGAGATAATACTTGTCAACAAGAATGGTATTTGCACAAGGTTTATTTGCATAGAAAATATGGCCATTGTGCAGGCATAACAGAACAGTTTTCCAGAATGAGAGGGGAGATTTTCATAGGATAATTGTCTATCAAAATTCTTCCTTTTTCCAGATGCCAATCCAAACCTAATTAGACAAACGTTAAGAAGATGTACTTTCAGTGCAAACCTAGCTATTCTTGGTCTTGTCAAACTTGCGACAATTTCATCAAATTTCAAGTGCCATATCATCAAACTAGTGCATCAATCGATAAACGTTATATATGCAATGGATTTTAAAAGTTTTATGCTTTCATATTCAACGACACGAATATAAATAATTGAAAATTGAAGAAAGTCGAATAGTTCTGTGATGTGTGATTTCGAGTGTGGGAAGCATTATTAACAAGCACTCAAAATCAAATTTTAATTAAAATGTCAAAACACATAATTGGGCAAGTATATATATCATGTAGTATATTATTTAATGACAAGTATCGAAAATTCTCGAAGAAGGGATAAAGGTACCATGACTAACTTTTTTTCTATTGTCTAGTATAATAAAATAAATGGAATAAACTGTCTACAATGGACACATAGAGAATCAAAATCGCATCGCACAAGATTTTCCATGAGAAAATCAAGAATGAAAAATAGAGTATAAGACATGAACTTGTTAAGAATCCCCTAAAATTAAACAAGTACCAAACCAAATCCAAGATATCTAAATTCCCAATTCTAACAGCATAAAAGTCATGAATGCAAAGCCCACACTCTCTCTAGTTATAGATTTCCAATTCTTAGGCTAATTAAAGGGTATCTCTACATCTCGACTTCAACCCAAGATGCATTAAGTGCAAAACCCCCAAAATTCCAGAAGAACCCAATACCCTTATATGTAGATATTATCATATTCCTTATGATTACTAAGTTCTAAACCCTTAAATCCTTTCTCAAGTTTATCAAGGAAAGTCAAACATTGAACCTAATTGATTGGACCCCAACTCCTAACCCCATTTCTCAAATTTATTAGAAGAGACTAAACTAAACAATGAATCCAACACAATAAAATCAAGTAATTGTTCAATAGAAATTAGAAATTAACAAATCAAGAGTCAATTTATCACAAGAATAACTTAGAGCTCATCATTTCAACAACAATTAAAATAATAAATACAAATTGATTAAAAAAACAAGGAAAGAAATAAAGAATTCTCGTAGGAAAGCTGCCTTTATCTTCAATATTCCAACTTCTTTATTTATCACAAGAATAATTTAGACTTCATCCCTTCAACAACAATTAAAATAATAAATACAAATTGATAAAATAAAAAACAAGGAAAGAAATAAAAAATGCTCGTAGCCAAGCTACCTTCATCTTCAATTTTCCAACTTCCCTTCAATCAACACTCCAATCTCTTCACTCTCCTCTCTCAAGTGTGTGGGTGTTTTTCGCCTAACATTAGATCCGCGTTTCTATTCTGCAAAGTTGCACGGCGCCATTGGAGTTGATATATACGGCACCGTGCACTCTTAGTATACTTGCACAACACCATCTGACATGAGCTGCAAGGCACTATACACTCTCAACATCTCTCCCTTTTAAAGCCTAGCCAGCCACGGCTCTCTCTTTGTCGTCTTCTTCTTCACTCCCATTTTTTTCATTTTCGTCCTTTTTCATCCTGTTCTTCATTCAATCTAGATTTATTTAATTGTACACAAAAATATATAAAATTGTGAGAATGAGTATTTATCTAAGTATTATTTTACAGTAAATATAGTACCATTTACATAAAAAATAAGTGCACAATGAGCACTTATCATACTGTAAAATGTTGGAATAGTTGAGAAGTTCGTTCTAGAGTTTCCACAATAAATCATTTTTTAAAAAAATATTTTTAAAATATAATATGACAGAAATTCGATGACTCTAACAATTAATCAATGACTATACAATTTGAAAATGCCACCTAAAATTACCCTTAGAGTAGGGGAAATGTTTGCATTTCCTAGCATGTTATATGGGCATATGATTTTCAAAATGAATTTATTTTTGGGTTGTGAAGAAGTTTAGAACATGGTATTGAAGATAGAAGAAAATGGATAGTTTTGGTTTTAGAATAGAAGTGATTTATTTTGAAAGGAGAGGAGAACAAGGGGTGTTGTGATGAAATGGTTAGAACTTCGAGAATAGTTTCTAGCATCTTGAGTTCAAACCCCGTTACAATGAGGAATATCCTGATTTTTATTTTTATTTTTCTCCTAGTCTTTTGTCCGGTGGAAATTTTTTGGCCTTTCTAAGCCATTGGTGGGGTGTTACTTTTGAAGACCAAAAGCTAACCTGACCAAATTTCTTCTCTTCCATTGTGCACTCAAGTATTCATTGCTCATGCATATCCATATGTACAAGGCAGCTCTCTCTATTCCAATTCAAGATCAAAACACATAGATCTATTGATGAACCTCCTTTACCTACATATTAAATTCACAGTTCTTTCGAGTAACAGGCCATTCAGATTCCTTCTTCCTCTTCTCCCTTTGTTGATAGCCGATGCGATCTTTATGATAACTCCTCCATTATTTTTTTTTCTGATTTCTCACAACTCAAACTTGAAATTTAAAGTCAAGGAAATTCACCACAAACTATCAATCAAAACCGAGATTTATTCCTTCTCTATGCTCGAATTTCTCACCCCAATTGGGTTTTACTTCTATAATTTTGACATCGTTTAAATTTATGAAAGAATACATATTAAGCTCACAGATTGAGTGAATAAGAACAAAATGAAGCATCTTTACCATTTTGTCTTTAAGAAGAATGGATCTCACTTTGAAGCAGACGGATTTTTGTTTTCAAGTATCTTTGGATGTTTATGAAAGTGGTAGTGCAAATCCTTTACTGAAAATCCTGTTTCAATGGCTTTTATATATACAGGTAAAAATCAATGTCCCAATGGCTAATTGATACTATCAGCTTTTGCAGGATTTTGAACTCATAGAGTAAAAAACTTATGTGTCCAAAAAGTGCATCCAAAACACTATTTTGTGTCACGAAGTATATTTTGAACAGTTTTCAATTTTGGCATTTTGGAAACAAGTTTTGGAGGGTGTTCTAGATTTAAAGGTCTAGTTCAAAAGTGACTTTACTACAGTCCAAAACAAAAGTTTTCTTCTAAAATTCTTTTACGGACAAGAAAAACATGGATAAGAAGAATACCCTCTTTTTGAAAGAGTTTTGAGTGCTTCAATATAAAATAAATTGATCTTAAGGTAAAGAGACATTAGAAATACAAATAATATCTTAACCATAATCTCCTAATCTATAATTCTTCTAAAGTCTTCATGGTATGCAACTCTTTTCACGAGATTCTTGACTTGATCAATTCTTCTTGAACCTCATTATCCATAAGTTGCTTAGCAATCTTTTTTGTAAGACTTGAAGAACCATGGTTAAGGAAGTCATAATCCAAATAGCCTATCACATACCAATCACATATGTTAGTTCACATCAATGTTTGTCATTGATTAAAACACAAGAGAACGTTCTTTTGGCTGACAACCTTTTTTCATTTTCTCCCCTTAAAAAAAAAAAACTCAAATTTATTAGAGCTATTCTTATCGAATTGTGATTGTTATTTAAATACCAATCAGAGATGGAACCAAGAACTTAAAGTTGGGGGCAAGTTATACTATTATAATTTTTAGAAAAATTTTGGAGGGCGAAATATTAACTTTTAAAAAATTTTAAAATGAAAGGGTTATGAGACTCTAATAAAAGGACCAAAACAGTACAAAAATAATAGTTATGAGATCTAAAAAGTTGAAAAAAAAAAGAGAAAAGGGCCCAAAATTTTAAAAAATAAAGGTTAAAGGATTGAATCGGCTAATTTTTCAAATATACTTATAAAGTATATATAAGCTTCACAAATGACTAATCTAATTGTTAGATTTTCTACAAAAGTTAAAAAAGCAAATGTATTAAATTTTAATCATATTGGATATAATTTGTCATTTTATCAAAATGTTAAAATAATGTTACATTGTAACGTGTGCTTAATTTCAAACATGTGACTATCAAACTAATGATATATTTATTCATTTAACTTGTATCGTATGAAATACTAAAAGAATGAAAAATGATAATAAAATGATTATACTAACCATTCTATTGGATCAATTAACAGTCAAATTAAAACATAAATGATGCAGATTAATTAAATTTGGGAAGTATTCCCTGATTAATTTATTTATTTTAAAAGTTTTTGTTAAATAATAATTTTTTTTATGATTCTGTTCCAAAATTTTCTCTTAAATTTGAGAATGATTTGCATTGTATTCTTTTATTAATTTTCTTTTCTTTTAATTTTCATTAAATAATAAATTTTCCTAAAGAATCTATCCCCAATTCCACTCAAAGTTGGAAATAATTCATTTATTAAGTTCTTTTTAAATTTTTTATTAACTAACTATCTTTAACTTGGAATGGATTCCTCTATAAGAATTTTGCATGCCAAATCCATCCCAAATTTGGGATTGAGTTGGAACAGAATTTTTATTAATTTATTTTGAATTTTTATTAAATAATGTATTTTTAAAGAATCTATTTTGAATTTGTTCTAAGTTTTAATTAAATTCGGGATAGATTTGCAATGAATAGTTTTATTATTTTATTATTTTTATAAATAAAATTTCAAGAATTCATCCTAAATCCATCTGAAATCTTTCTAAATTTGGAGCTAGATTTTTAGTTCTTTTATTATTTAAAGTAAAATTAACCGATTTTGTCCCTTAACTTTTACGTTTTGAAGGCTTAAATCTATTTTTTTCTCCAATTTTTTAAGTCCCTTAACTATTATTTTTATGCAATTTTTGTGTTTTTTAGGATTTTGTTTGTTAAATAACGGTTTGACTAATGATCGCTTAACCCAACTTGATGCATTTGTAGGGGTGGAAAAGGGGGAAGCAAACGATCGCTTAGCCCATCTTGTTGCATCTGGTGGGTCGGGAGGATCTGGCGGTAAAGCTGCCATATGAGTAATGTAAGAAAGAGGTAGCGGTTAGGGTTTTAGTCGAGAGAGATTAGATGGGTGGCGTGAGCGAGAAAAACTTGACATTCTAAACTTTTCTATTCTTTGTTTTCACCAATAACACGGCAGAAACAATATCTCAACTGGATAGTTTGAAATCGGCATCTCCTATGCGACTTTTAGAGAAGCATACAAGCTAACAGATGCTCAGGCAAAATTGAGATACAATATATATATATAGAGTTGGTGGGGGGTTGTACTCATGGCCATATATTTAATAATTCCTCAAGTGGAGATTCCATCTAGTATTCATTTCTGGCGAAATATCGTGTTGCACTTAATTATGGAAATCATCACTTGTAGATTAGATTATTTCTTAATTATGGTGATATACTCTGAGTCAATAGTGCTTATCCAAAATGAATTAATGTATTTGTTTAGCGTAAAACAAATTAGCCTATTTGGTCCTTAAAATTTGAAACTTGTAATATTTTTGTTTTTAAAGATTTTTTTTTACTGTTATGGTTCATGATGAAATTATAATCTATTAAGTAATTCCCAACTCTTTTTAGGTGTAAATTTTTGTTTAAAAAAATCACTTCCATTACACGTTCTTTTTTTTAAAAATAAAAATAGGTATATTAGTTCATTAAGTGCAATAGAGATAACTGTTTTCTTTTTTTTTTTTTGGCCAAAATTTACAATGCAAAAGAGAATTGAGAACTATTTAGTAGATTATAATTTTATCAGAGACCACGACGAAATAAAAAAAAATTATTAAAAACTAAAACATTATAATTTTCAAACTTTTGATATCAAATACACTAATTTTTCTAAAAGTAATAAGTACCTACTTGTAATTGAAAATAACAAATGTTACGCATGGCCATTTTTTAATCATTTTTTTAGTATTGATTACACACAAGGTTCTCCAGTCAACTATATAGGGGTACCAAATACAGTATCCTTTCCCTGGCCTTTTAGTCACTCGTGACCATTTTAATAGTTCCGTTGAAAACCTTAATTCTTGGGGGGAGGTAGGGATGTTACGCATGTGAACTGCCAAAGGTAGCACTCATTCATTTACAAGTTTAAAGTAATTTTTAACATGAATCAAGTGAAGTGCCAGAAGGATTACAACATAAATTAAGAGCTAAATCATAATATATTAAAATGGCCATGAGTACCATCTGTTCTCTTAAACAAATACCCGGAAGTACTGAATACAAACATTTAAAATGGCGTTTTGAACACTATAAATCAAGAGGATTTTTGGCCAATTGAAACCACCAACTCATTTACAAGATTCAAAAGTTTCTCGGAGAACAAACGTTGCATATGGCTAAGCTTGCTTGCTTCCTTCTCCTTTTGCTTGCTGTCTCTGCAGGTTCGACTCTCCCACTTTATTTCTCCTTATTTGATTTTTTTGTTATAATCAATGTCAAATTGCGATCTTAGATTATCCAAGTTATTATTTTTCTTTTTTTTAAGAGTAGTGTGTGTTGACATAAATAGTATTTTGCAGGTTCTAGTGCTCTTGACATGTTTGAAGGAGAAGAAGAATTACCCATAATTGAAATGCCCAGGAAAATACAACCAGTAATGGAGATAATAACTACCATAATACAAGAACCTGAAAACGACGAAAATGCGATTTGTATTAAGCATTACAGACCATGTGTTAAGGGTGGCCCTCCGTGTTGTAAGAACTACAAATGCATTGGGGCTAAGGGCGTCGGCGTATGTCTTTGAAAGCTGTTTTGCTGAAGGTAATCACTGAAATAAAGTTGTACGGCCAGACCCAATGTCCTTATTATGTTTTATTTTCTCTGTTCTATAATTTGAATAATGTAGTATGGATTATATCTATTGGCTATACGGTCAATAGAATCCTAATATATTTCCATTTTCCTTAACATGGTGTCAACCCCTATTTCTTTATCCTATTTGTCTATGTTTTTGCTAGCTTTAAACACGTACAATGCACATGCTTCGAAACGGAACTATATTATTCTTTCTCCATAGTTATACGCGTTAAGTTTTCCTTAGGTCTGAACAATTGGATAATTGTCTTTTGAGTTGGCCAAAATGATTAATATTGAGATTTTCATGTTGACGTCTCAAATTTAAACCTCTCTTGAGATTTGAGTAATGTGCATAACTTAGAATAGTGCTGCGAATTCTCTTATCAATAAAAAAAAGTAAAAAAAAAAGAAGGTGAATGGATAATCAAGGTCTACAGATATAATGTGAAATGCGTTGGATATTGTGTATGAATTTTTTAGTTTTCTATCTGAAATACTAAAATTAAAAATATTAAAATTGAAGTCATCTAACTTCTACTCATTTTCATTAATATCGATTTTGGGATCTAAATAATAATTAATAGTTTCTGCCACTAAGTATCCGTAGCAAGTCACTCGTTTCTTTGACCCAATTGTTTTGGATTTTTTTTTGGCTGAGTGATATTCTATATTAAATAGAAAGGAAAATTACACAAATGGAGAGATAGTTCCATGGTAATAAAAAAATATCACATCCCAAACCCAAGATGAGTATAATACAATGAAATAAAAAAAGAAAACACAAACACACAAGTCCTTCCCACAAATTGACCTATCACCAACCACAAAAATCAGAAGCGTGAAAGATCCTGACTCAACTCGATCCGTGAGCGGCAATAAAAAAGATCATGGGTGCATCAATGATCTTGAAAACTGTCTAGGAAGGAGGAGAGACCTGGAAATGGGCTGAAACACGAGTTGGGTTAAAGCTGAATAGTAGGACCAATGCCAGAAGAGGTAGACTTGAAATGGAAGCATACCACCGGCTCGAAAAAGGCGATAGAGCAGACGCACGAAGAACAAGATTCTGGTTTGGAGAACAAAAAGGGTGGGAGAACCATGGAACCACTAAATGGCTAAGGCTTTGGCCAGAGACAGAGCTCTGATCTGGCCAAACTGGCCATGGACACATGGACAAACACGAAGCGCAGGCACAGGGAGACCAAAAGGTAGAGAGAGAAAAAGGGAAAGGTAGAAAGATATCTATTCAACCCAAATGTTTTGGATTTGTAGTGAATAAATTAAGCAAGTTAATTAATTGTGCACTTTTAGATACAAATTGGAAACGAAAAATCAAATTAAGTAAAAGAATTTTGATGATGCAGATGTTGGAACAATAGGAGACTCACTGCCCTGCATAGGTGGTGTATCTCCTGGATGCTGACTAGGTGTTGGGATCCGTGGAGCATGCCTAGGTGATGGCATACGGTCTCGTGTATGAGTACAGTCTGCATTAGCTGAAGGCGGCTGGTCTTGAGTAGATATATCTAAGAGGGAAAAACATAATTTAAAAAAAATGTAAGTTTAGGAAAAAATGTCACATTTTCTCACTAATATATATACATAAAAGTAAATTGTAACTTATACTTCGCGTATGTGGAGATCAAGATGGACCTACGAAGAACTAATCAACTAATTAAAATACACTATTTTTCCTCTGAAGTGTATTCCTCAGAATCAACTTCTGTCTAAGAATCTATTTCCCAATCACCCTCATCATTTGATACATTGAAGTTCAAATCTTGGACGAGTTCTAATGTTTCCTCCTGAACATCCAATAACTCATTTATGCCTTCTTCATATGTTAAGGGACCAAGATCAACTATCAAATATATACTCATTGCATCATTGTCATCAACTTCTTCTTGGTAAGCCCTATCAACGATGGGTGCATCAACTACATGCCGCACTTTCATTTTGCATACTGCCATCCAATCAGATTTTGGTCGTTTAGTTCCTGGATATGTCATAAAGCACACTTGATGTGCTTGTTGGTTTACTACAAAAGGATCATATTTAGGATAACACCTCTTACTGTTGATGTCTACCAACTTATATTGAGGGTGTACTTTAATACCCCGATTTATAGTATGATCAAACCAATCACACTTAAAAATCACAACTATTTGTATTGGATGACTAGGAAATTCAACCTCAATAACCTCTTTTAACACCCCGTAATAATCAACACTACCATGATCATTCTGGCCACCCTTAACATAAACTCTGTAGTTAACACTTTTTCTACCTTCTGCGTGCTCACTTGTGTGAAATCGATAACCATTAATTAAATACCATTGAGATGATTTCACCTGTTTCAACGGTCCCCACGAGAGGTTTTGCAAACATTTGTTTGTCACCCCATTGATAGGATCACATGCCTACAAGAAATGAATTGTAAGATATACCTAAGTTTGTGTTCAAGTTATTTAACATACTATTATTCAAATATTATGTGGATAACTTACGTAATTTTTGAACCATCTAGCAAATTCACTGTCTATCTTTTTGTCTACTTCCAACTCTGTGATACATGGGTGTTGGGATCTTAAAGTAGTTGAGAAATATCTTATATAAGGTTGTACCTCTTCACAGCTTAGTAAGATGTAGTTTGTGGTAGCTTTAAATTTCTCAGATGTCAGGAATTTACTTTGAATTTTCCCTAGTGTCCTCCCTCGAACTTTGCAAATAGATAGCAACGGGTCTTCTGGATTGTGCTCAGTTGCAACCTCTGCATTACGAGGCATTTGTGTATGCCTTGTCTGAACATGTTCTTCAAAGTAGTAGGAAAAGAATGTCGAGGCTTTTTCAACTAAGTAAGTATTACAAATTGATCCTTCAACTCTTGCCTTATTTTTCACCTTAATTTTTAGGTGATGCAAGAACCTGCAATGTGTCATTGCCATAATTAGAGAAATCTTTGTCAGAACATTCCTGGCCTTATCATGTAATCATGTGCAAATCAAATTATTAATATGTTTTTACCTTTCAAATGGATACATCCACCTGTATTGAGCTGGACCACAAACACGAGATTGATATGGCATATGAACCACTAGGTGCTCCATTACATCGAAGAAACTTGGGGGGAATATTTTCTCAAGCTTACATAAGAGCACAGATATTTCAGACTCCAGTTTCCTCATGTGACTGATAGATAATTTTAGTGAGAACAAATCTCTATGAAAAAGACTCAATTCAGTCAACACGTTCCACACGTTAAGCGGAAGAAATTCCCTTAGAGCAATTGGAAGTAATCGTTCTATGAATACATGACAATCATGACTTTTCATATCAGACATCTTCAACTCCTTAAGATCAACACATCATGCTAAGTTGGAAGTATATCTATCCGGGAGTTGGAGTTCCTTCACCCACTCAAGCATTGCTTGCTTGCCCGCACTAGTCAATGAATAGCATGTTTTAGGTATGATAACCTTTGTTTCCCCTGCTCTACTAACTTATAATTCAGGCCCGTGACAAAAAGTCTCGACATCAAGTCTTACCTTTAGATTGTCTTTCTTTTTTCCCTTCACATCTATAACAGTTTTAAAGACATTGTCAAACACATTCTTTTCATTATGCATGATGTCTACGTTATGTGACACCAATAAAGTTCGCCAATAAGGAAAGGCCCAAAAGATTCTCCTTTTAACCCAGTTGTGATTTACACCTCTACCGTCGTTCCTCCCAAGTTCATGTCCTGAATCCGTAATTTTGGGAAAGTGGCACACCCTAGCCCACATTTCAATTCCTGTTAGACGGTCTACAGGTGATGAAGTTTCGTGTCCTCTGTCCTTTATGAATGAACGTGTGTCCCTCCTGAATGGATGACCAAGTGGCAAGAATCGACGATGACAATCGAACCAAGATGTCTTTCTACCAAATTGCAAATGGAAAGAATTTGTGTGCTCCATGCTATATGGACAAGCAAATCTTCCTGCAGTGCTCCACCCACTAAGTATTCCATAGGCTGAAAAGTCATTAATTGTCCATAATAGTGCAGCTCGCAATTGAAAAATTTGTCTCTTTGATATGTCATATGTGCACACACTATCAGACCACAATCCCCTCAACTCATCAATCATTGGTTGTAAATACATATCAATCTTGTGTTTGGGATTCTTTGGCCTTGGAATAATGACAGTTAAAAATATTACTGGATTATTCATGCACATCCATGTGAGGAGATTATAAGGAGTGAGGATGACTGGCCAGCATGAATACTATTTTCCAGACATTTCGAATAGAGCAAAACCATCTGTACACAATCTAAGCCTTATATTCCTCAATTCCCTAGCAAACTTAGGATGACTCTTATCAAAATGTTGCCATCTCTCACCATCATGAGGATGACTCATGCATCCATCAACTGCTGAGATCTCGACATGCTATCTCATGTGTGTAGCAGTCGTTTTAGATGAATACAATTGCTGCAGTCAAGGCATTATTGGAAAATAGCACATCTTTTTAATAGGTATCTCCTTATGCCTCTTAGTCCCTCGACCCTTCTTTAGCACGTACCGATGATGACCACAAAACTTGCAATTCCTAAGTGTGATGTCATCTTTCCAAAAAAACATGCATCCATTTGTGCAAACATTTAATTTTTGGACAGGTAAACCTAGGCCAGATACTAATTTCTTCATCTCGTAGAAGTCATCTGGAATCTTATTCCTGCCTGGTACGACCTCCTTCATGAGCTTAACCATTTGGTTGAAACCTTTCTCGGACATGTTGTTTTCGGACTTGATATTTACCAATCGAGATACAAGTGATAGCTGTGAATGGCTTGAACATCCTTCCCAGATTGGTGTATCTGCAGCTTGCAACATATCGTAGAACCTCTGTGCATCGGTATTCGAAGGTTCCTCAACAGCATCTGCATGTGTCCCATAACTATCAAACTCAGGCCCTGCAACATCTATAACCATATCTCGAAACGGGTTGTCTGAACAACTTCTACTGACTCCACCTCTTGATGTTGACATTGGCTCTCTCAATGCTTCATTATATGGTTCACCGTGACAAGTCCACTTATGATAGTTACCTATAAATCTCTTTTGGTATAAATGAATTTTGACCTTAGGCGGAGACTGATACTTCTTCTTTTGACCTTTTGAGCAAGGACATCTTATCTTCGACGATACCAAATTCAAAATAGAGAATGAAATAAATTCTCTAACATCCTGTTCAAATTCAATAGTAATACCCTTGACACCAAAAACATGCCTCTTATACATCTAGCTTCGATCATCTATCTAAAAGTGAAATTGATGGGAACTTATGAATGTTGTCGCGGAAAAGTGAATACAAACTGAGTTGAATACTCCTACATATATTTTTGAGTGTTAGGTAAGCTTTGAAATGGTATCTATATATGTTTGGAAGCTAAAAACTTCATAACATTAATACTTTACAAAGTTGCTATTCTAAAAGATGGAAAATGTAAGTTTTAGTCTCCTTGAATCAATGGCTATGTTTGGATGGATGGTAGGTGCTGAGTATAAAACCGAGTTGAAACAACGATGTTGGGGGATAGAAAGGAAGGGGGGATAGAAAGGAAGTGGGGTAGTCCCCTTTGAAGACCTTTATCGCTAATAAAAGTAAAAATATACAAAGCTGCCTATGAAATTCTATTTTGGCACTTTGAAATTATAGCTATGATGAGATAAATGGAGAAGTGTTGGGCTTGTAAGAATATACAAAAATTTATAACATTTAAGTCCTTAGCAAGTGATAAGGCAAGTGAAAATTTCGGCAGAGTTTCCCCTATAAACTAGATGTTTTCTAGGCACTAAGCCACCATAAAATCAACCAACACTCATGAGAATACACACACAAAATTAAATGCAAAAGCAATTATTTAATAAAACTAACATAAGGGTAATCAGCCATTACCCACGAGGAATGATCACCCATCACTCACGGGGATCCAATCATATAAGTTAAATATATTCAATTCCCAAATTATAGTCATATGTATAATTTACATAATTATCATACTTTGGATCCATTATGTATTGGATGTCACGAATGTGGAGACTTACCTTGAGTCCTAGCAAGAATAAGCAAATCACAACTTAAGTCCTTGGATTTAGACCATGATCACCCACCAAATCTTGCATATAAATAATGCATATTAATTCATATCAATAAACTCAAGCTTAATATAATTAGAATGGTAGTTATGAAATAGAGACTCATTTTCCAAGTTATGAGATTAGAATGGTAATCACATGCATAGAGACTCATTTTCCCATTTAAAACATTGTAATGTATTGCCAAATTGATGGTGCTTGTGCACTCATATTGCTGCCTAGATGCACACAACCAATCTTCTTGAGTGCTTTTAATCATAAAGAACATACATGCCATTGCCAATGCCAAGTGGAATAAGTTTTGGGAGCATCGCTTGAGATTGTAGTTTTTAAAAGGCTAACTCATTTCTCACCCATACATACTATTTATGACATTTGTTAATGAAAACCAAATATCAAACGCAATTCTTAAGGAATAAAAGTTCCAATGCTAAGAATATTTTATGAATTTACATGAATATGTAAGCCATGGTGTGGTATGGCAGAAAATAGATCTTTCCAAAGATATCACTTAATAAAAGTTCCCTAGGCTAAAAGAAATAAGAAAGCAGTGAACTTGTCAAGAAGAATAATTGAAGTGATATGGTACCAACACTTTGTATATTAGACAACCTTTCTCAAATTTGATGTCCTGATTGTTCTATCATTAAGAATAATTGAGGACAAAAGTGCACTAGATATGTCATAAAACAAGATACTAGGAGGCAAAGCAGCACAAAGATGCCTAGCAAAATAACAATGGTCTGGAATATTCCCCTTGCTATATTTCATCTGAAGACATGGCTAAATAACTCAATCACAACAACTCCAAGCATGTTTTGCCAACTATAAGACTAGGAAAGTGTGTAAGCAAAACTCCCCTTGCCCTTTAGTAGTTCAGCAAGTTTTTTGCTATGAAAAACAAGAATAAGGTGCAGAATCCAACAAACTGCCACATAATTTCTTTGATAATGTGAACACCTAGATACACTACTATTAACCAGAAATTCTCCAAAACCAGAAATTGAGAAACAACCCTTTTTCCTTATATGATGGAAGAAGCTTACTCTTAATAGCATCCCAATTTCAAACTATAAAAATTGTTAAAAGTACCCTATTCCTTCCAATGTAGCTTCCCATATAACCACTCAATAGCCACTCAAAAGCACCCTATTCCTTCCTGTGTCAAATTAATATAATGTGGTAGAATTGCACTATTATAGAAGTCTACAGGAAATGGTATACATAGCTATTAAGGTTGAAAGATAATTGAGGAGGAGGCCATTTGTGAAGCTTATCCCACATACCACTACCACTACTACTAAGCTACCCTAAAGAGAGAAGAGGTACCTAAGCCACTTCTAAAGGAGCATAGCAAACCAAAGGAAAAATGGAGTAAAGAAAAAGATAAATCACTTCACAAACCTCAAAGGAGTAGAGATATCAAATGCTTTAAATATATTTGATATGGTTATACTGCTCATGAATATCCTAGTAGGTAGTTCATGTACACAAATACCTATGGAAAAGTATCTTTGGGTGAAAAGGATGAAGGGGATAAATATGAGGAGGTGCAAGAAACGGAAAAAGGATAAAGAGATAGTGACGATGGGATTGTTGTTGGCCATATATGCACTTTACTTGGAGTTGTTTGAAGGTCCTTAAATACTCAAGCAATTAAGGACGAGAATTATCCATAACGAGAGAACATTTTTTACACTAGATGCTTAATTAACAAGGTCCCTTGTAGTGTCATTATTGATAGTGAGAGTTATACAAATGTTATTTGTGCTAGTTTAGTTGGGGAATTAGGAATGAATATGATTAAGAGCACAAAACCCTATAGATATTAATGGTTGAATGATTGTAGGGAGTTAAGAATAAACAAGTAAGTATTAGAATCCTTTGACATAGATATCAGGATAAAGTTTTATGTGATGTTGTGCCTATACAAATTGGACATTTACTCTTAGGTAGACTATGGTAATATGATCAAAATGTGAAGTATGATGGGAAAAGATACACCTATTCAATTTACAAAGACGGAGTGAAATATATTCTTCTACTTTTGTCTCCAAGTAAAGTAAAAAATGACCAAAAGATTATAAGAGAAAAGAAGAAGAAATAGAGTATGAAAAGTGCTAAGTAAAAACAAGAAAATAAGAGGAAAGAATTTGAGAGAAAAGAAAAGAGAGATGAAAGAAAGTTTTGAGAAGTAAAAGCCTTTGATCATAAAAGATAAGAGTAGAGATAAAAAGAGAGCCAATTTTTCGCAAAAGAAAGTGAGATTATTGAGGCTATTAAAGCAAAATAACCGGTCTTGCACTATTATAGAAGTCTACAGGAAATGGCATACATAGCTATTATAGCGATGTCAAGAAATCAACAACTGGCTCCCACATCTTCATCAAAATATTATCTTATCCATCACTAATAATCAAGATTCAAGAACTCATTTTTTGATAAGGGATTATTAGAGGAAGAAATATTGATTTCACTAAGTTCAAATCCTTTGATTTGGAAGCAGTGTTGGTAGAAAGTGGGACTTCTTAAGTTAGTGAACTTTGTTCAAATGTTAATGATACTTTAGTTCGTGAGTTCTATGCAAATCTGAAGCCTACCATCATAGAGACTATATGACCTTTTCATCATTCTGTACTTGTTAGAGGAGCCCTTATTGCTTTTAGCCCTGAGGATATTTCTGTTGTGTTCACTATTCCATTTGACAACATAATAACTGGTCTTGTTGAGGAAGTAGATATACACTAGTATGTAAGACTCTAATAGGGGACAATGTTACTGCATGACTAGAAAAAAGATATTTGAAGTCTTCACCTTTTAAAGGATTCTACTTTACTCTGTATAACATCTCTTGTTATAATTGGCTTCCAACTAACAATGTTTCAATTGTGCTTAGAGATAAGGCTGTATTTCTAGTATAAGATAGGATGTGGCATGAAGTTTAATATGAGTGAACTTATATTTCAACAAGTAGTGAATTTTACATAGGTTACATCTCACACTTCCACCATGTTACCTTACCCATGTTTGTTCACAAAGAATCTATATGCTTGTTCTAGCTATATGGATGTCAAATTTGATAAAATTATCCATTATCTTAAGTCTCTCGTCCTCCATTAAAAAAAAAAACCCCTTATGTCAACCTCTACTATACCAGTCAAGACTGCCAAAGTCTTTGCATATTGGTGGTTCCCTCATCTGACATTCCTAACTCTGTTGATCCTATGCATAGTTCTAGAACTTGCTTTGTTAGCTACCTCGATTAAATCTCTCAAGAGTAAGTTGGACTCTATCTTGACTAATCAACAACTAATTCGGATTGATCTGCTTACCCTCTATGATGTAGTTACTCACTCTCATACCTTGCTTAGTATATTGTTTGATCCAAAAAATGGAAGTATGAAGTGTGCCACTGATGGTCAGTCTATGGGGGGAGTATGGGTTTGTTGTTGCTAGTTTCAACTTTTTTTTTCCCTGTAATGGCAAGGTCTTAACACAGTGTAGCTTTGTATAACTAAAACAAGTTACACAAACCTACAACCATATTCAGATAAGACCAAAAATAAAAACCAAGGACAAACCGAGGACAACAAGATTGACAAACCAAGGACAGTAAGATGGAATTGAAATTCAAGAAATCAATTAACAGCCTCCACTGTTACATGTATACTAAATAGATTCAGGCAGCTAAACACAGTTTAAGAACTGAATGTCACAAACAAATGAACACATAATCAGAAAGAAAATAAGAAGGATACAACTATTAACTCTTAACAGCTAAGCGTAGCATTGGCATGTTGAAATTGTTATACTATTTAGTGCAATTAGAAATAGTACAGTCTCAACAACTGGCAATCAAAGAACATTGAAGCAGTGCCGAGATGGATCACTGACTTACCAAATGGAGAAGGCAATGGCGGCCACTATTGCGTGTTGTTCTCCACAGGAATAAAGCCGAGGTGGGTCACTGACTTTCGAGAAAACAGAGAAGAGGTGACACACCGAAGAAGGATATGGCTGACACTGCACCACAGTTTTGCGTCGGAAACAGAGCGAGTGAAGGAATTGAGGGGGAAAGAGAGGTCGGAGGAATTGAGGGGGAGAGAGAGGTTGGAGGACTGAGTTAGGGAATAATGTAGATTTAATTTGCAGTGAATTGAGAGGGAAAAGGTCAGCCATCATCAAAGGGAAGAAGACGACGGACGTCGAAGATGACGAAAAAATAGACTAAGTGTTAGACTTAGTCTTTAATTTTGCTAGGGCACATTGTTGTCGCTAATCTCTCGCCGTGTACAGTGAAGGATTAGGGACAGCAAAAATTCAAAATTTAAAATCTAAAATGCCGTACGTTTTAGTTACGGCAATTTACCATAGCCAACCCGTCGTTAAATATTGAATTAAAAAAATTAATGGCCATTGCTAAATCCTACCAATCAGAGAGGGATTAGCTACGGCCTTTCTACATTATATCCTCATTTTGACAAAAAAAAATATAATACGCATAATATTGAAAATAATATTTACCACTTTTAAAACATTTTTTATACGTAAAAATTGTCTGAGTTGCCTACAATAATAAATAAATTATATATAATATTATAAATCTAATTATTGTGTGTTATAATTTAATTGTAATTTATTGTATATAATATATTATACATTATATAGTATAATTAGTAATGTATTATATATATACACACATATATATTCACTTAATAATGCCTTTTCGCACTTTCTACTACTCAATTAAATAAAGTAAAAAACTAATATATTATAAATATATATAAGTGTATGATATAATATATATATATATGTATATTACTATTAATATATACTAAGATATTATTATATATGTATATATTAGTGTATATTAAGGAATATTAATATATATATATACAACTATCAGTATATATTAGTGTATATGAGTGGATATGTATGTATATGTTAGTGTATACATATCTAATTTTGTAATATTAATATTATCGATATATATATATATATATGTATATATTACTACCATATACTAATATATATATATATATATATGTATATATTATACTATATATATATATCTTAATATATATTAATGTTTCTGAGTGTTACATTATATATATATATATATCTAATATTATAATAATCACATATTCTACCTATATACATATAATATATTTAATAGTGTAAATTTGTAGCATACATGACATAAAAATCACATACTCTAACTATAAGCATATCCACACATAAATGAAACTAAACTTTGGAATTTTTTGTTTCAATAGTTTAGCGACGGCGTTGCAAGGGCATAGGGTATTGTCTTTAATTAGCAACTGACTAGCGACGGTTCAACCACAGCTAAGGGTATCGTAGCTACACCATCACTATTTAGAGACCATACCCTAACTTACGTAGCTACACTCTCTCTAATTAGCGAGGAATTAGCTACGGCTAAAAACCATAGCTACTTGTCGCTAATTAGAAAGAGTTTAGCTACAACACAAATATATTCTAATATTAAAAAATTTTTTGGATAAAATTTTGCTAAATCATTAGCGACGGCACACCATACCATCACTAAACCGTCTCAAGTTAGCTACGGCTTGGAGACGGCTTATAATTGATTAGTTATAATTACTAAACACCGTCGCTAAACCGTCGCAATTTAGATACGGCTTAGTGACGGCAAATTGAAACATTAAAAAAAAAATTCTCGAATTTTGAGATGCCGTAGCAGTTCCATTTCTAATTAGAGACGGCGGCGCTTTTGCCGTCTCTAATTAGACACGGCAATGAGACGGTAGTCAACTGTTTGTCGCTATTTTTTTCCCGTCGCAATGCCGTCTCTAACCGTCAGAAATTAGCGATGGCTAAAATGCCGTCTCTAAATACCGTCGCTAAATCCTTGTTTTTTTGTAGTGTCTGCAGATCTAAATCACTAATAGGAAATCTAGTAGAATTATCCTTCAGTGTTTAGAGATACAAATACTAGGGTAGACTATTCCGTAAGATTGGTCTTGGATTTGAGATAGAACGTGGAAGGTCTTACCTAGCATGTTGTTCAAAGCCCTCAGGGGTTTCCGTCATTGGAACAAGTTCAACAGTTGTTATTTACAAGAAGCATAAGTAGGTATATATACAAGCGAAACCATAGTCAAGAAAAATGACCTCAAATATGTTCTTGGCCAATAAAAATGATACATGTAAATAAAGCTTGCTGGACTTTCGAGGGGTAGGCGGCGCCGCCAGCTCTTAGCATCCTTGATTCTCGGCAAAAATACGTAGCAAGCGGTGTTGCATTTAGTGAAGCAGGCGATGCCGCTCACTCTTCTTAGTACTGCAGTAGCTAGATTTCTTCTGGATCCTTGCATCTCAAACTTGTAGTTTGAAAAAATAACAATTTTGAGAAATTTGCCTATTTAATCCCTAAAATTTGAGACTTGTAATGTTTTCGTTCTTAATGATTTTTTTTGCAATTATGGTCTCTAAAGAAATTAAGAGATGCCATTATAATACATTGCACCTAAAAAGGGCGTTGGCGACCACTTGACAAGTTATAAGTTTATTATGAATTATAACGGTAGAAAAAAAGTATTGAGGATGAAAATATTATATATCCTAAACTTTATGAACCAAATAGGCTAATTTTTCAACTTTTTTATAGCAAATTAATCATATTATAAATCTAGCATCTTAAATAATGTCAATTAGCTTATATATATATATATATATATATATATATATATATGTTATCATTTTATACTTAGAGATCATTGATTCCATATTCAAAATTACATCCTTAATTCAAAGTCATAATGTAATAACCCCGGTTTTCCTATGGCAAAATAAACTGTAGCGGGATGTCATACCTTCTCATAGTAAGTGGTTTTAATAACCTATGTAAAAGAAATCTTGTAAGTATAGACTAAATATCTACAAATTGCAAAAGGAGAACTGTCCAAATTACATGAATCTTACACTTCTCGAAAGATTCGGAATTAATTGTTATAAAACTTATTACTTCTTCCGCCCCAAATTATTAATCCACTTTTTAGCTTAATCTTTGTCCCAAGTTATCTGTTCTTTTAGGAAATCAAGATTTAATATTCCAAATTAACCCTTATTTAATTGCATTCTATTTTCCAAACATATTAAAATATAATCCAAAACTCATTTTTTGAGCTTTGTTATTTATGCTCTTCTCGTTAATTTTCAAGAAACATCAATAGCAACTTGGAGAGAGAATTAACTATTTAGCAATATTTTGACCCATTTTCTAGTAAGAATTAAATGGGAGAGAGAAGTAATTTGGAGTTATATCAAAATTTTGGAGTTTGTGTACTTCTTAATATAGAAAGAAATATTTATCTTTAAATTTTAAGGGCAAAAAATGAAAGAGAATGTTTAGTTAACTAAAAAACTTGCTTTCCTTAATTCCCGTGTAATCGGTTACAGTGGACTGATAATTTGGGACGGGAGAGTACAAAAGATAGCAAACCAAGCACACACATATTTAATGCTATTAATATGCCTAAAATTACAAGTTATATGATTATGTTTCCATTCAAAAGTCAATTTATTCTTTTAAGTGACAAAGCTTAATGTAATATTGTAAAGGAATTAATTATTGATATATTTGCGTCAACATATTTACTATATATGATAAATTTTGTCTAACAAAAATATATGAGTTTCATGCGTAGATATGTTTTAATAAGTAGTTAAATTTTTAATTATTTTTGTTACAAATTTATTAATTGACAGCACTTTTCATAACTACTTTTTCTAAAGAACAGGCTAAAATCCTAGCAGTTTGGATCATTAGATTATCTTGGATAATCACAATGTGGTGATTTAACTTCACTAAATGAAGTATATAAACTCTGTTGCATGAGTCCGTCTTAATTAACTAGAGTAATACACCTAACATACATGGTTATTGATCTACCAAAAAAAATCTCACCTAACATACATCAAAGTACAAAACCCTAGCTTTACCAGACCACTAACTTATACTCAAGTATGAAGGTATCCATCCACACTGTAACAGTAATAGTCTAGTCTTTACAATTATAGTACTTTAAGAGAGACCACTACTATAGGTCCAGTTCTATGCAATCGAAATACGCTTATGCCAATGATGTGAGTGAACTACTCACTGAATCAAGGTAAACCATTCCTCATTGAAAATCATGGCATAATAGTCTTACCTTGATGAAATGCTCAGTTCCATCATACGACTAAGAACTCAATTTTACTTGTATGATAAGTACCCATGGTCTATACCTTATTGCGAAGAACGACCCAACACATAGAGCATTACTTGTCATACTTGGGGACCTTAAATGTGCACTAATATAAGAAACAAACTACATTGAATGAATAAATATTTTATTGCAATATATTTACACAGAATACACAGTCTTTGACGGCCTACTTTCCAACACCCCTCCCCCTTTATCCTTTTAACTAAAAGCGTAAAGTCAAGCTGAATTCATGCAGCACTATACAACTTCACCGAATTCCTAATAGTCAAACTACAACTTTAATAAACAACTTATTTTTCCCAAAGTACAACAGCAATACCAAAAGGAACCCCATTCCTTTGCCTCCAAAAACTCCACATAACAGGTAAAACATACACAAAGCATATACAAAAGTTGCAAATATCCCAAAACTTCTTCAATTCGCCCCCAACAAACACACACAATGGCCAAGAAAAATCTGTCTTGTGTTTCAAAGTTTAAAATTATGATTGAAAATTGTTGAATGAATTAGAAACTGACACATACAAGTATGTCAGGAATACACAAAGCTAAACTCATCTTTCGCATATTTACAAATCCATTGAAGAAATTGGAAAAAAAAATTATATAATTAATCAACTATGCACAAGGGCAATAGGCCTACTAAGAATTCATATACTTTGTACAAATAAAAACATATGTGTTTTAGCCCCCGAACCCATAACAAAAGTATACTTAGAGGAGGAAAACTAATTAACAACCTTAGAGAAAATACAATCTGCAATTTCACCGTGTGAATTAGGAACCACACATTTGTAAATGTTTTAATTCTCAGAGAAAGATGTGATCTAAGACATGTCATTAGTATGCTATTACGAAGTTGATTTGAAGAAATAACCAACTCAAGGAAATAGCAAAATCAAGGAAAAAAAATTTAATTCTCATTTTAACCTGGAAACACACATAATTTGTGTACTATGTGAGAAAATTTTAATTTAGAAACATGCATAATTTGTTTTTAATAGAGGTAGAATGATTATTTACTGCAACAATTGTTATTTGGCAAAGCACAAAGTTGCATAGCTTCCAGGCTAGAATAATGACTTAATTGATTGGAAGTAGTAAACTAAAGCTCAAAAAAACTAAAAATAATATATGGAAAATAGAGGGAACTAGTATTAGACTATTCTAGAAAAGCAAATTGTATTTTCTTTTTCAATAGCAGAGCAAGGCTACTGATAGTAGGGATTTTTTTGAAAGCCTATTAACTCATAATGGAATCATCATATTGCACATTTTCTGAAAGCCTATTGGCAGCAGGGCCTTTGTTTTCTCTATCAATCCCATTGACAACTCTTAGCCTTATTAAATAAAAATATCAGCAATATCAGGAAGTTAATTTGATCACTACAAGTAGTTCCAAGGTTAGGAATTCAAACCCTGAATATGGATATATAGTAGTACAAAAGGAAGAACGAATAGAGGTAGTCAATCAATAGTTGCAGTAATACTATTATAAAACCCCAGTTTCCAATCATATAGGGTCAAATATGCATGCAAACAGAAAGGATTAAGGAACAGATGTGGAAATTTACTGATCTGCAAATCCATAACTAGATGTAACAACAAGGTCTTCATATACAAGGCAAGAAAGTAAGGTTCCAACAAAAGAATTCCAAGTCATGAAAATAAAAACAAAAAATTGTTTGAAAACTCGCAAGTGTTAACGACAACTGAATCTTAGAGTTAATGCATTAAATATTAGCCAAAACCAGATTGCAAAGAGATATTTAGAGAGGAAAATATGAATAGGAATCACTAGAAATATTCAGAGGAAATATTCATAAATATTCAGATTGCAAAGGAATTTTTTATAAGTAGATGTGTCACATATTACAGGAATATAAAAGGATTAATTTTGACCTATGTCCAACCCCACTCTTCCTCCCTACCAATTAAACAAATTCAAAAGCTTTCTACACTACTGAAATGACAAAGAAACTAACAAAAAACATATGCAGCTAGTGAAAAATCTACAGAAGAATGCATTCAATCATATACCTACACCTAGCAGTTCGAAATAGAAATTTCCTATTTTTGTTACAATAAAAAAGAATATCAACAACCCATGAATCACCTCAAACCAGTTCCTTCCAAAAGTACTTCTTAGGATTTCCATATAAAGAACAATTGCAGCCATTAGAAGCACACCTAAAATTTCACTCTATCCTCTAGCAGGATGCTAGCTTTCAACAATAAAGCACACTTCATCGGTTAAACTACCATATCAATATGCCATAAAGAAAATATTATTGAATACCTTTAACTTTGTATGAAATCTTTTATGATATCAAAGCACTAAACCAGTATATGTTGTTGTGCAAACAGAGTAAATCTTCTTCTTTGCCTCCTTTTTACTGCATGTACAGAGATATAATCCCACAATAAATTAGAACACTTGCATTTCTCTTTCATCTATAATTCAATCACAAAGTCTCAGGAAATAGGGGCCAAATCTCTGAACAAAAGATAAAAATAAAACATCTTTGCCCAAAAATGTAAACTGACATAAATTAACAAGTGTTGAAGTAAACACTAAATTTAATTAAAAATGAGATTGAACAATTATGTTCTACTTTCTCTGATAGATTATATTTATTTTTGTTCCACTTTGGAAATTATCAAACGGGATCACATCCTCTAATCTCAGGAGAGAATTCTTCAACTTGCACAATATACACATGTAGTAGTTCATGCATTTTTGCTAAAGCAGCAAAGCCATGTCCAAAGGCCACCAATGTTTCTACATATCAATTACATATGAAATATACAAACTAAGCTTCAAGTAAGTTAGAGTTACACATCGAAACTTAGAAAACCCCCATCAAAAAAATTAGAGCCCAATGCATTTAGAATAGCGGGGAAATTGCAAATCACAAATAACATATTGCAGAGTATAAGCATATCAAAATTAATCTAGTTCCAAACCTTGAAAAATAGAATATATAATACAAATTATAGAACAAAGAACCAAGACCTCGAAAATTATATGACGTTGATGAACTCTTCGGTGCTGAAATACTGGAGACGAAATTGGCAGGAGAATAGAAGAGCTAGCTGAAGGAGTAGGCACCTTAGGCAGAACCAGGTGGATAACCAGAGAAGAAGGAATGCCAGTGGTGATTGTCGGTCGAAACTAGGGAGATTAAGTAGATAAAACCAAAATGAACGGGAATAGCTTTTGTGCGAAAACGAAAGGGAAGGGAAATTCACGATGATGGCTAACCAGAGAAGAGGGAGTAGTGTTGGCAGTTTAAAGCTGGAATTAGGAGATTAACCAAGAAAATAAAAACAAAAAGATGGAGTAGTGTTAGTAGTTTAAGGTTGGAATTATGAGATCATTGACAAAGAAAGCCAAAATCGAAAGGGAATAATTTTGGTGTGAAAATTAAAAGGAAGGGAAAAAAAAGGCTTTGGTGCAAAAAAAATTTGGAAAAGTTTTGGCATCTCTCGCGCCTTTTATTTTTACTTTATAACTAAAATCATGCTTAAATTTTTCTATGGAAAAAAAATTATAAATAAGTTATGACATAGAATAAATGTTATTATATATATCAATTGTTACACTTAGTTTTAGATTGTTTCAAATTCAATTATTTAGTTATATTTGTAATATGTGTTGGAAAGTAAATGTCATAATAATTATTTATTTTAACATTAAAAAAAGTGTGTCACAAAAAGCATTTTTTTTGTTGAAGTGCCATTTGTTAGGTTTGGATTGTCAATCGCCTATGGATTTGGTAAAATGACCTATTCCAATGACGTTAATTTGATAGACTATAAAATAAGAAGTTTAACAACACAATTAATTTGTAACGTAGTTTAGCTATCAACAAACCTCCGTCTATGGGTCCTAAACCAAGAAATAAATCCAATAAAACTTTAATCAAAGTACAAGGATTACACTTATCTCAATTACCAAGTTATCCCTAGTGGACGCTAACAGAGTACATCACAATGCTATTTCTATCAAACTCCCAAAAGACCCTTTACTGGACCTAACTCCATGATTGAACACCTTTCAATCTTTGTTGCGATAGCAACCCAATACTTCGTTAAGCTTCGAGAAACATTCCCACCAGAATGGTATTTGATTTTTAAAAGAATGATTCAAGTCATCCAAGAAGTTGATGATTGTTGAAGTAGTTGACTTGAATCACTGACACAAACTTTAATGGAGAATAAAAGAAAGCTTCGTAATGGCACGTGCATCAGAACCTCTAAGAATTTAATCAGTAATTCCCGTACTCTATTTTCTACAACAATCAATGAAGAATCTCTCTTCAAATTCCATGCTTATACCTTCTCTTTTCTCTTCTTCTAGGGTCATTAATATATATGACAACAGAGTAATAGTTCCTTGTCAAATTAGGAATCTATGCTAGCCTTGCAGCTTTCTGAATCTTTGCAACTCTAATCCCACATGGATTCAATGTCTTTCACTTACAAAATCTTCATTAGATCATTAATAAATTTCGTCCAAGATTCTCTGAAATTCCTTTCCTGTTGAAACTGAATTATTATAACATCAAAACCTTATCAATATTGCAATTTCTAAAACAGCTTTCGTTCTATGAAAAATGTCTCTTAGACGCCAACTTTGCCAACTACCATAAAGCACTTTATTTCCCTGTTGAATAAAAATATACCCATAAAGATCTTCCATATCTTTAAAATCAATCCTGGGAATATTCCATAATCTTTATAGAATTAGTTTGCTAAATCAACCCCAATTCCTTTGCTAAATCCCCTAAGGAGTATATTCTTCAATATCTCTGGAAATTTACTTTCCCAATCCAACTCCAATTGATTTTGCTTAAACGTTGCCAAAAAAGCATAAAAAAATTTCCATAACAAATACAATACAAATAGTATATAATATGTGTGTGAATTAAATTTACCTACAAAATTTCTGATAAACTTTTAATTGTAAGAGTTGATTGGCCAAAGATTAGTGACTTCAAAAACTCCTGTTTATAAGTAAGTCAACTCTTATATATAGAGATTGCGTTAACGTCGAGCAATACGTTATTTCGACATAAATAAATAAGAGTTGATTTAATTATAAGATTAGTGACTTCAAATGCAATCAGAGTTGGCTTTCTCTTGGATAACGAAACTTACCTATACTTCTACCGCGATGACTTCAAAAACTAGTAGCCATAAAAGATAAATGAATACATCAATCACTGTTTGAACACAGGTTTGGCTGAGGATTCGACTATGAATACACCAATCACTGTCTAAAGGCAAATTAATATATATTGCAAGTCATGAGTGCATTACGGATAGGGAAAGTATTCGATTATGATACTTGCGTTGGGCCAATAATTCCTAAAGTTGAAATTCCATCTAGTATTCATTCCTCAAGTTGATGCATTTGTTACAGGTATTAGGTGCCTACTTCCAAAAGAAAACAACAAATGTTACTCATGGCATTTTTTTATCTTTTTTTTTATTTAATTTTTTTGGGTAGCAATAGCGTGTCATCTTAGTATTGATTACACAAAATGTTCTCAAGTCAACTGGAGGAACCAAATACAGTATCTATGCTCTGGGCTATTAGTGACTCAAGGCCATTTTAATCGTTCCTTAGAAAGCCTTAATTCACATGGCCATTTTAATGTTTTCTAGAGATAATACTTGTCAACAAGAATGGTATTTGCACAAGGTTTATTTGCATAGAAAATATGGCCATTGTGCCGGCATAACAGAACAATTTTCCAGAATGAGAGGGGAGATTTTCATAGGATAATTGTCGATCAAAATTCTTCCTTTTTCCAGATGCCAATGCAAACCTAATTATACAAACGTTAAGATGATGTACTTTCAGTGCAAACCTAGCTATTCTTGGTCTTGTCAAACTTGCGATAATTTCATCAATTTTCAAGTGCCATATCAACAAACTAGTGCATCAATCGATAAACGTTATATATGCAATGGATTTTAAAAGTTTTATGCTTTCATATTCAAGGACACTAATATAAATAATTGAAAATTGAAGAAAGTCGAATAGTTCTGTGATGTGTTATTTCGAGTGTGGGAAGCATTATTAACAAGCACTCAAAATCAAATTTTAATTAAAATGTCAAAACACATAATTGGGCAAGTATATGTATCATGTAGTATATTGTTTAATGGCAAGCATTGAAAATTCTCGAAGAAGGGATAAAGGTACCATGACTAACTCTTTTTCTATTGTCTAGTATAATCAAATAAATGGAATAAACTGTCTACAATGGACACACCTAGAGAATCAAAATCGCATCGCACAAGATTTTCCATGAGAAAATCAAGAATGAAAAATGGAGTATAAGACATGAACTTGTTAAGAATCCCCTAAAATTAAACAAGTACCAAATCAAATCCAAGATATCTAAATTCCCAATTCTAACAGTAGAAAAGTCATGAATGCAAAACCCACACTCTCTCGAATTGTAGATTTCCTATTCTTAGGCTAATTAAAGGGTATCTCTACCTCTCTACTTAAACCCAAGATGCATTAAGTGCAAAACCCCCAAAATTCCAGAAGAACACCATATCCTTATCTCTAGATAATATTATATTCCTTATGATTGCTAAGTTTCAAACCCTTAAATCCTTTCTCAACTGTATCAAGGAAAGTCAAACATTGAACCCAATTGATTGGAACCCAACTCCTAACCCCATTTCTCGAATTTATTAGAAGAGACTAAACTAAACAATGAATCCAACATAATAAAATCAAGTAATTGTTCAATAGAAATTGGAAATCAACAAATCAAGAGTCGATTTATCACAAGAATAACTTACAGCTCATCATTTCAACAACAATTAAAATAATAAATACAAATTGATTAAAAAAAACAAGGAAAGAAATAAAGAATGCTCGTAGGAAAGCTGCCTTTATCTTCAATTTTCCAACTTCTTGATTTATCACAAGAATAACTTGGACTTCATCCCTTCAACAACAATTGAAATAATAAATACAAATTGATAAAATAAAAAACAAGGAAAGAAATAAAGAATGCTCGAAGCCAAGCTACCTTCATCTTCAATTTTCCAACTTCCCTTCAATCAACACTCCAATCTCTCCACTCTCTTCTCTCAAGTGTGTGGGTGTTTTTCGCCTAACATTAGATCTGCGTTTCTATTCTGCAAAGTTGCACGGTGCCATTGGAGTTGATATATACGGCATCGTGCACTTTTAGTATACTTGCACAACACCATCTGACATGAGCTATACACTCTCAGCATCTCTCCCTTTTAAAACCTAGCCAGCCACGGCTCTCTCTTTGTTGTCTTCTTCTTCACTCCTTTTTTTTTTTTTAATTTTTGTCCTTTTTCATCCTGTTCTTCATTCAATCTAGATTTATTTAATCGTACACAAAAATATATAAAATAGTGAGAATGAGTATTTATCTAAGTATTATTTTACAGTAAATATAGTACCATTTACATAGAAAATAAGTGCACAATGTGCACTTATCGTACTGTAAAATGTTGGAATAGCTGAGAAGTTTCTTCTAGAGTTTCCACAATAAATCATATTTTTAAAATATAATATGATAGAAATTCGATGGCTCTAACAATTAATCAACGACTATACAATTTGAAAACACCACCTAAAATTACCCTTAGAGTAGGGGAAATGTTTGCATTTCCTAGCATGTTATATGGGCATATGATTTTCAAAATGAATTTATTTTTGGGTAGTGAAGAATTTTAGAACATGGTATTGAAGATAGAAGAAAATGGATAGTTTTGGTTTTTGAATAGAAGTGATTTATTTTGAAAGGTGAGGAGCACAAGGGTTGTTGTGATGAAATGGTTAGAACTTAAAGAATAGTTTCTAGCATCTTGAGTTCAAACCCCGTTACAACTAGGAATATCCTGATTTTATTTTTAATTTTTCCTAGTCTTTTGGCCGGTGGAAATTTTTTGGCCTTTCTAAGCCATTTGTGGGGTGTTACTTTTGAAGACCAAAAGCTAACCTGACCAAATTTCTTCTCTTCCATTGTGCAGTCAAGTATTCATTGCTCATGCATATCCATATGTACAAGGCAGCTCTCTCTATTCCAATTCAAGATCAAACACTTAGATCTATTGATGAACCTCCTTTACCTACATATTAAATTCACAGTTCTTTCGAGTAACAGGCCATTCAGATTCCTTCTTCCTCTTCTCCCTTTGTTGATAGCCGATGCAATCTTCATGATTACTCCATTTTTTTTCCTGAGTTCTCACAACTCAAACTTGAAATTTAAAGTCAAGGAAATTCACCACAAACTATCAATCAAAACCGAGATTTATTCCTTCTCTATGCTCAAATTTCTCAAGCTTTCTTCATCGAAATTCCTTCAACATTATTCTACAACCATGTCCGGAATTCTTGCTAGCCTTAGGCAGGCTATAGATAGCCATGGATTGGCTGCCCATCTTCAAAGCCAAGGGTCGGCCATTGGTAGCCATGGATCGGCTATCACACAGCAACATAAAGCCATGGACAAACTAGAGCAAGCCTTTGGTTGGGTGTGCACTGATGGCCTTCTCTTCTTCTTCCTAACTCTATATCAGCCAAGAAAACACCATTAACGCACCTCAAATTTCTCCCAATCTTCAGCCACTTTTACTCCATTAAAAATCTTTTAAATTCAAAAGGAAATATCCTCCCATAATGTCTCAACTTCCTCGTTCATCCTTCAACGGGTAACCAGAACACTATCAAACCCTACTCTACTACAAGACCGAGACCTCATTTCAATTCTTCACCTCTTGGACGATCAAGCTCACACCATCATCACTACCATTCAACACTCGTTCAACCTATAACTTCTCTTTGAATTTCAAAATTCAAAGGAAGCATTGAAAGCTCCTAGATATTCCCCTAACCTTATTCATATCAGAACACAAGACAAACAAACACTCTCATAAGCTCTCGATTCCTCTCATTCCCAAACTTCCAAACAGATTTAGCACTTCATAATCCACCTGTCTTCTACTTTTTTTTTTCTCAAACATAGCAATTAACATCAAGAACACCTACTAAAATTCTTAAATGGCTGCCCATTCTCAATCACTACAGTTCTTTTAAAACACTTCACTCAGTTATCTCCCGGTTCCTGATCATTAAACCTGTAAATCAGGTCAAACCAAGTTTTCATCTTCGTGGGTTAGAATGGTAGTTTGGAAGTATTTCCAGTCTCATTCCATTTTCGTTTCATTCATATTAGATCAAATTTAAAAGCCTTAATTTTCTTTATTATCTCTCATTCCTTCTCCCTTGTGTGGGAGGATCCAATCAAAAGATGCCAGGCTAGATTTTCTTTGTGCACTCGGGAAGCTCTTGAATCTCCATCAACAAGCAAGACACCATGATCTTCAAATCAAGTAAACATTAAACTTGAAACCATTGTTCTATAAACTCAAGTATTAGGGTATATGTTAGATGATGTTTTGGGAAAGAAAATGAAAGAATATCTTGTGGTGATTGTTGTGTTGGTGGGGAAGGAACGTATGTTTGGTGATATATGTGATTCATGTGAGTTTTGGAGCAAAAATGTTTTGCTTAGATATATAAAATATGTTGATTCCACTTTAAGTGTTTAAGATGAGACGATTTGACTCTGGCATGTTTATAATGATGTTACTTTTTTGTTTATGCAAATGTAAATATATTAATATTTATCAAAAGGATTTACATGGGTTACTAGTTTACAGTCAAGGAGACTGTCAACTAGTGGTAGTCAAAACAGGATTCAAAGGTTTACAGAACATCAGGATAAAAATTAAAAATAACAGTGTACACATGTATTTTAATTTTCTTTATAATCTCCAACGGTAGGCATACCGCATCCTCAAAAATGGCCTTATTACGAGCACACTAGATGTAGTAGAAAGTGGCTGCCAAAGTAGTAGATTTAACCTTACTAAACCACGAGGTACCACGGTTGTTGCACTTATACCACCTAAGACAAGACTTGGCCGAACACAAAGTATTTGGTAGATGAAGCCACCTTTTCACTTTCGTCCAAATAGTAGCCGAAATTGAGCATATGAAGAATAGATGATTAGTCGTTTCTAGATATGCCTTACACAGAGGACAAGACAAGTCATCCAGCCTGAACACAAGTGTATCCTTAGTCTTCAGTCTACCCTTAGCACATAACCAAAGGATGAATGAGTGTTTGGGAGTCAGTCGTTGCTTCCATATGGTATTGGCCCAATACACAGTCTGTGTAGTTGATCGCAGATAGTCATATGCAAGACAAGTGAAAGAATTATTGCACATTGCCCAAGAATGAAGAAGATCAACCGCACATTGAATATCCCATTCACGCTCCATAATCATGTCTCTAATTGCTAACAGCCTACGAAACAAGGGTGAGAGTTCCTCGTGATGATCACACTCCTAAACAGATCTGCCCTTCAAATAGAAATGGTTCACCTATTTGACCCACAGTGATTTTTTCTCCACTTGGATGTCCCAAATGATTCTAGCCAGTAGCGCTTCATTCCAAGTGTACAAGTTCTGCAATCCAAGTCCGCCCTCATTTTTTAGAAGATAGATATTCTTCCATGCAACCAAAGAATTCTTTGAGTCCCACAGGAAATCCCTAGCCATCCTATCCAACTGACAAATGACCGCAGATGGCGTAGGGAGAATAGATAACCAGAAACACTCTACACCTTGGAGAATAGATTGGATCAGTTGTAAGCGGCCAGCATAAGAGAGGGACCGAGCGGACCAACGTCCAATGTATGAGCCAATGCGATTAAGTAATGGTTTATAGTAAGTAAGCTTGATTCTACCATTCATGATTGGTAGGCCAAGGTATCGGAACGGAAATTCACCAATGGGAATTCCAGTAGTATCTCGAATATTCTCCTGATCATTCATACTGATCCCAGCAAGATAGATATTGGACTTATCCTTATTGATTTCAAGATTTGAGCATCTTTTATATTCATCTAGGCAATCAAGGAGAATGCGGATAGATGAGCACTCACCCCTAGCAAACAACATAAGGTCATCTGCAAAAGCAAGGTGAGTAATCCTAAGCTCCTTACACTTGGGATGATAGTTAAATAGTGTCCCTTTGCACCAGTAAAGAAACCATGGACAGTCCCATTGATAGCAAGAGAGAATGAAGTAGTTGTGACACATTGCTCAATCCAATTCACAAAGAGAGGAGGGAACCCAAGCTCATGAAGTAGATCCAGTAAAAAAAACCCAATTAACTGAGTCATAAGCCTTCCGTAGGTCCACCTTTATTGTGCATCGAAGAGACACTCGTCTTCTACTATACATACGCATAAGTTCCTGGACCATCAAGATATTATCAGTCATAAGTCTGTCCTGTATGAATGCTGATTGGGAAGTGTCTACCAGGTGAGGTACAACCAATTTAAGTCTATCAGCTAGGATCTTAGAAATAATCTTGTAGACCATGTTACAGCAAGAGATAGGTCTATAGTCACACACCCTCTCAGAATGATTAAGTTGCTTAAGAATTTTCCCAGAAGTGAAGAATTCCGATACAGCATAAAAAAGACTCTGGCCAACTGTACCCCAAGCTTTCGTGAAGAATAATGCTGAGTAACCATCAGGGCCAGGGGCTTTACAATCACCCATGTCCCATAAGGCTAATTTGATATCCTGTATATTAACGTCCCTAACCAAATCCACCTTCATGTCATGAGGAATCATTGGGACAGCCCTAATAAAGTCCACATTGATTCCCTGGTAGTTCGTCTTAGTCCCAAGAGTCTTCCAAAAATAATCCACAAATTCATCAGCAAGATTTTTTTGGGCTATCAGTTATGTTACCGTCCTTCTTCCGAATCGATGTAATGAAGCTCCTCTTTTTATTTCGTTTGAAAATGTTGAAAAAGTAACGAGCGTTTATGTCAGCATGAGCCACATACCTTCCCTTAGCAAGTTGCTGGTAGAACTTCATTTCTGCCTTCACGATACGCATTGCCGAAAGTTTACACTCCTTGAAATATGCCATAAGGTTATGATCCACAGGGTTGGCAAGTAGAAGCTGTTGGGCATTGACTACCGCCTGGTTTGCATGTTCAACATGATTAGATAGGTGAGAGAATTCCAGTATGTTAAGCTTTCGCAAGTCATGCTTTAGCATTTTCAAACGACGACAAAGGGTGAACTGGTGGAAACCTACGTATGGCTATTCCCAAGCCTGTTGCACAATATTCTGGAAAGAGTCATGGTCAGTCCAAAGATTAAGGAATTTGAAAGGACGAACAGCTCCCACAGTGTTCTCAACCACTGACCAAATAGCTGGACTATGATCAGAAATACAGCTAATAGGTAAAAATTCCATTGATGCCTGGATAGAAGACTGAAACCATGCCTTATTACCCATAACTCTATCCAGTTTGGACCACACTCTAGAATTTGTCCAAGAGAACCTCGGTCCGACATAGGGTAGGTCTTCCAAGCCAGTGTCAGCACATAATGTCGCAAAATCCCTAATTTCATATGTTGAAGGTAGTGAACCGCCAAGTTTATCATCCATATGCAAATAGAAGGATCCATGCCTCTGACATGGAAGACGATAGTAACTGGATATCTTCCCATAATTTTCTACGAGCCACAACAGAATTGTAAGCAAAAACGAAAGTGAAGAAATATGTAGAATGAGTAATCTTACATGTGATGTGCACAGTAATAGCCCGAGGTGTATAGTGGATTAATTGGACATCCACCTTTGCACCATTCCACAAGATGACAATTCTTCCACCATCAGCTTCGACCAAGTTATAAATAGCCGACCAATTAGGGAACTTGGTTTGTTAAATATTGTCTAGCCCAACGGGAGTCAGCTTTGTTTCCAATAATCCAATAACGTCAATACGATGTTTAGAAGTAAATTTCTAAACACCATAGTGCTTGAGGGTCTTATTGAACCCTCTAATATTCTAGCATACTACTCTCATTGAGGACTATTTGGTACCCGTTGGGCCCCAATCAAGTCAACACTACGTTGTGCATATTTCTTCCATACCGAGCAAATAAATCTTGTTGCCTGGACTGTTGCCTTATCGGCATTCCCTATTTCCTTTTGAGCATCATTAACACAGCCTTCATGCCTAGAAGGAGAGGTAGAAATTCTCTTTGTAAATTGAACATTCTGCTGTGATTTTGATCGCCATTGTTGGTGTCCTCCACGTCTAACCCTAGACCTACCCCTTCTGTCCAATATATTCCTACTTGGTCTAACAGATGAGGATGGTGTATCATATTCAGCAGCCTGTCTTTGTCCAAGTTTATCATTTGTGGCAGGCTTGCCTATTTGATTGTCATTGAATAGAGGTACAGGCACGAAAATGTGCGTGCTATGGCTGGTGTTTTGTTCCAAACAGATAGCTAGTTGTTTCCCTTTATCATTGCAAGAATTCCTTATTACATTAGGTGATGGAGATCGCAGAGGATTTTCCTGTCCAACAGGTGCCGACACATGCCTCTTCCGATTGTTTGTCTTTCTCTTCTGCCCAATTGCAAAGCCATCAGTCTTGGGGGCCAGATTTTATTCCTTTCTTTTCATTTCCCCCCCATGCATGCATCCGTGACATGCCCAAATTTACAACAGAAGCTACAATAGGCTGGTTCAAATTCAAATCTGACTGCCTGTTGCTTGATTTTACCAGATGGCAAATGAATTAGCACCAACTTCACTAGAGGCTTGGACACATCCACTTCAACAAGAATTCTAGCATATGACACACGATCAAAATTTGCAGTTAGCATATCAGTCATCACTGGAATGCCAATAGCAGAGGCAATCTTACTTAAAGCTCTCATATTCCAGCATCCCAGTGGCAAGGCTGGAAATGTTACCCATATGGGCATTATGCTCACATCATCAAGAGAGAAATCAAAGTCCGACGCCATCATCTTGAGCATCAGTGATCGTCCAAACATAGCAAAGGGTCCCCCTCAAAGAACCTGTTGCCTATCAGCATCCATTTTGAATCTGAAAATCAGCCACCCCAATGCTTGGTGAGGTCCATGACTGCTTTCATACCAGGGAACCTGCCAGCAAACATTTCCACAAGGCAGAAGCCCAACTTTTCCTCAGGATCCACTAAGTCCAAAGCCTCAATGTCAATGAGATTACTCGAGTTGGGCATATGACTTAGTTTTAATCCATTCTGCTGTACCCGGTTCCCTTTTACAATACTAGCCCAAGACCGAGTATTTTGGTTGGTGTTCAGAGGATTGGGAGGGGGTAGAGGCTTTAGACAAGAGGTTGAAATGTCTCCCACAGGGGTTTCGGGTGGGACAGAAGGCTCAGGTGCTGTAGGGTTTATGCTCTCCACCTGGACTGACAGTGGGTAGGAGGGTCTGGACGCATTCGGGCCCTGGAGATGGACCTCTAAGACTGGAAGGATAGATGACGGTGGGTAGGTAGGGATTAAGGAGTTCGATTCATAAAGTTGGGAGGGAGATGGGGTGGGCACACCGGGCAGCTCCATGGATGGCGAGCCTGCCCTTGGGAAAGAAACGGATGACACCCCCACTTTGGGATCTTGTTTACGTCATCTGGTCTGGACCATAGGTCTAGCCCCACAGATCAAGGAAAGGAAAACAAAAGCCAAACAGATAAAGAGAAGAAGACAAACGCCTAGAAAAAGGGTAAAGATATACCGGGTTTGGTAACCTACCTACCTGACATGCATGGAAAGAAGCTGAACAGCTAAAGCATTATAGGCCAAGAGAGAGGTGGGATAGGTGAATTTGAAATCAGATATAATACCTAGACAGATTATCGCAATTGAGAAACCAGCAAGGAGGATAACAAACTGGTCTGCACATGAAGATAGTGGTTTATGAAGATCAAAGAAACCCTTTAGATAGCAACATAGATGATTTGGAGGAAAGGTTAAACCAAAAAGTATCTGAAGAGCCTAGCCGAGATGGGGCTGACCCCGACATCATCAAGCCAACTTAAGAACATATACCAGCTCTACTGCCTAGGAAATCATCAGCAGGGAGACAACAGACTTATAGGATATTAAGGTAGGATAACAAGGGAAAAGAAAATTAGCTCAGCAAACAACCCAGCACGATCATACATAACTCATCTTGCATATGCCACTCGCATAACCAAACAACAAATCAACCACGCAAATATCAAACTGCTCAGAGTTCTTATACGGGAATGCAAGAGAAGTAGCATTCAGAACACTAACACATGCAGCATGACTATACGGAGAACAAAACCACAAAAATAGAACTGGAGGATAGCTAACCAATAAGGGAGGTGGTTACATTGACTGCAACTTTAAGAACAGTTAAGGGAGTAGTGAGCTAGAACAAGAAGTGAACTCAAGGGAGTTGAGAGCATCTCTCTCTACACTTCTCCTTCTGCTTCAAAACTCTTGTTGGCATTATTTTTAGAGATGATTTCTTATTTATAATGATGTTAACTGTTTTAATTTAATATGGTGAAATATTAATTGTTATTCATTATTTATTCAAACTAATAAAGATAATTTTTTAGTTGTTGTTATTACTAGTAAGATTATTGTTAACATTATTACTAAAATTGTGATTTGATTATTTACTGTTATAAATTTTATAAATATTTATTTCTATGAAAATGCAATCATTTGTTAATACGTTATATTATTATAATAATTTACCATTATTACAAAATATTTATTGTCAATTGTTCCATAATGTTTGTTAAATACTTAATTATTTCTAGATTGACAGTATCTACAGTTAAAATCTCTAAAATTATTATTTACTATAGTACAACTACTTGCTATATTCTATATAAATTATTAATTACTAATTGTCATAATTAAGGATTTTTAATTGTAGTATGCTATTATTTAATATTGTTACTTCTAAAAAATATTATTACTGCTACTATTTCAGATGTCATTGTTTTTATTATGCTTAAATACAAAATATTATTATTTGATAATATTTACTACTTAATGTTTAACAATTTGTTGTTTATTTTTGGTATTTGTCAATTATTTATTATTTACTAAAAATTTATTATTCACTAATTAATCTTTATTTTTTGTGGTATGTTATTTGTTTGACATAAGTACCTAAACTATCAATTAATATTATAAGTATAGGCAAACATTTATATTAATAAGTACTGAATAACTTTTTTCTTAAAAGTGTTATTACCAATAATAGTTGTTAGCATTATTGCTAATAACATTACTGAGTTCGTGGAGTTGTTGATTATATGTTTTCAACACTTTGGGAATTGGGATATGATTTCATATCTAGCATGTTATGTTTGGGAGGGAGAAATTAGTTGACTAGAATTATTTGATGACTTGATGTTGGGAATTGAAGTATTTTCGTACTATGTTAATATCAATGTTGATTGAGGTATGTCAATGCTAATTGGGTGTTATGGGGATTACGGTCATTATATACTTGTGCCTCTTTTTTTTGTTGGAGTTGTTGGGTAAATGGTAACTTGTTGTTTGTATTATCTTTAGACGGGACTAGATTCCATTAATCAAAACATCAGGAGAAATTTTATCTATGTGACAAGAAATCAAGTAAGTCCGTGCATGAAATTGTTTGTTGAATAAATAACTTATTGTGAGTGAAATGTTGTTTATTATGGCAAAGATGACATGTACTTGGGATGCATGCATGGTTATTTCCTTTTTCTCCTTCTGTAACAAGACATTTTCTTTTTTCCTTCTTAGAACAAACAATTAGATCAAACAAAGACTTTCAACAGAAATGTTAACTTTCTTAAATAAAAAAGGTTCAGACTAAAAAACTTAACCGCAGTTCGACATTACTTGGTACTTTTGTGAATTTTCCTTGTACTAAACATCAAACATTGAGTACTGTAAAAGGGCAGGTTAATTAGAACTAACTTTAAAATATTAGTGTAAGTCTTGCAGTGGAGGCCTCCATCAGGAGATAAACACTTTATGGACATGGTGCTAGTATTGGTTAGCTAGGCCAGTCCAAGCTAGCAACCCAGTCCAAGTGGACTATTTCACATAAATGGACAACCGGTAAGTTAAGGTATAGAGTTGGATGTGTATCTCACCCAGTAGGCCGACCACCCACTTGTATTGTTATGCACGGTTATGCAGTACTTGATCATTATGCTTGGTTTCATGCCTTAATTGTGATGCAAGGTTTCATAGTCACTTTTTTTTTAGAGTGGTTTATTTTGTTCCCCTAAAATGTACACTTTTATTTGAGAAATAGATGAAAAACAACACTCTATGTTCAAAAATAAATTGATATGACTTGCAATATTTTCACATGATTTGTTTAAAACTGCATACACGAAAGATTCTTCAAATTATCAAGAGCACACATAGGACTTATTAGGAAATGTTTCTCACCATGCTTTACACCATGTTTTCAGGAAGATCTCGCTTTGAGGGTTGAGCTTGCCTAAAGTATGAAGATTTTATTTCTATTATTGAATGTACTTTCATTTCAAGATTTATTTTATTAAATTTGAGACTTGTCAGTTTTGTTCAAGTAGTGTAATTTTTTATCTTAGATTTTTCTCGTAAATTTTCTTTTTATCTAGTTATAAAGATTCCTAGTCTTAAGGATGAGGTGACATCCCTATCTCTTTTAGGGTATGTACATTGCGGGTGTTACACAATTAACTTTCAATACCCATTGTTAGAATTGATGTAGTAGAAATCTTAAAAAGTAACTTTGACAATCTGAATATGTGTTTCAATCTATTTGGGAAACAATGAAAATTGGCCTAGATAAATTAGAAGCGAATTAGAAACCAATGTGTTGAAAATCTTAAGAAAAATCCAAATAGGATCTTGGTGGTAAATCTAGCAAAGATGTTATTTTGAGGAAGGTAAATTCAAGATAGAAATGAACTACAGTGGCTTTAGGGAATTCGTGTAGAAGACGCTGATTTGGTAGTCTCCTATTTCATTGAGATCACAGTACCTCTGTTGTATATTTAAAGAGCCGATTTGGAAGAACAATTTTTGTGACGAATTGTAGAAGCATTCCTTGTGATAGTTGAGTAATAAAAAGACAGAGTAACATTTATATTCATATCTTGAAAAGGTCTGATGTAAACGCCACTAATGAATGATTTGGAGTTTCTTAATTGAATGTACATTTTGCATCAGTGATTCAAGTAAGTCTATTCCAACGTAGTATATCTTTCAGAAAGAGATTGAATCAAGATTATCCATTGAATTGATATCATATTTGGTTGGAATGATAATCTAAAGTTAAATAAGGACTCGTCAAGTTGTTGTAATAATGGTTGATAGGAGATTAATCATGACGGTTGAGTGCAATAACGGTCTTCCATGAGTTTGACAGAAATAGCATTATGTTTTGTTCTGTTAGAATCCACTAGCAACACTCGGTGATTTTTGATAACTGTTGCCTTTGTGACTTTTGTTAAAGTTCATTGTATTGGTTTTATTGGTTGTGGAGTTATAGACAAAGACTTGTTAATAGTTGAATTGCATTACCAATTGATTGTGATTGTTAGACTCCTTGCTTTGCTGTTTATTAGCCTATTGTAAATTTAACATGAATTTTAACAAAACCACAAGAAGTTAATAAATCAAAACACACAACTAGTATCAAAGAAGTTCAACATATTGAAGTTGCTACAAACACACTAGGTTTGATTTGGGAAGTTGGTTTGGAAAAAGATGTCTGCATTGGTAAATGAACGAACTTCTATCGCTGGACCATCTGTGAGCCCATGGTCCAGAGACTCTACTGGGCCTTTCATTTCTTTGTGTTAATTAGCCATGGGCTTAGCCCTTATAGTTAGGGACTTAATTAATGGGGGGAATATTAGGAGGACTTGATAGCAATTTTCTAACTCTCTGACTGATTAAACGTTCTGCTAGAACGTGGTTCTGATATTCATATCATTGTTCATTTGTCAGTGACAGTTCAGAGAGAGGAGAAAGGCCAAGAGGAGGAGACAAAGGAAGGGGAAGAGCTCGAGGCTTCGAATTTAGGTAATCCGCGTTCCCCTTAAGCTTTTAATTGATGTCTAGGGTTCTTGATTTTACTGTTCTAATTTGGTGGGAAATGGGGTGAATGATGTTCTGATCGGGATTGATTGGGATTGTAGGTGTGGAAGAGGTTGGTGGTGATAAGGGTGATCTGTGAGTAGGATTGCGGGTAAGGATTCTGACTTAACTGTGTTGATTTTCAACTGATGGTTTGGCTTTATGATCGTTTATTTTTTTTTTCAATCTAAAAATTATGTTGGCATTCAATTGGATTGAGCATGGGAACAATTTGTGGTGATGTTGAGTTATTTATGCTCAAGTAAGACTATATGATATGTACTTTACTGTTCTTGTTTTGTATTGAATTTTGGTTGCTGAAATTATGTTTTGTTCTGTCATTTATTTGGGGTTTGGTCTTGGTAAGGATGATCCCTTATGTTTTGTGTACTGGCCCTAGTCTTGGGGGATACAATACCTTACCCAATTCTGTGTATTGGCCCTCCTCCTAACGGGATAAAATAGTTAGGAGACTGATATCAGTTAGCCAAAGCTTCTCCCCAAACATGTGTCATGAATTCTAGGTCTGTTCACATGATTTGAAAAGTTGGAAATGTTGTAGTGAACTATTATGGAAAAATGGTAGGGTAATGGTTGTGTTGTTCATTATTGGAGTGGTTGTGAATGTTGAGCCTTGTTATGTTTCTTTGTGCATTTTGGCCTCTGATTTGTTCTGGTTTTATGTCCTTTCTTTGGTCTCTGCTTTTCGTGTATTGTGCTCTATTTTTTTTGGCAGATTTAGTTTGAACAGGCGCCGGTTGAAACAGATGCATTCCGAAAATTTTCCTGTGAAGAACCGACGCTGGTTCTTCAGCTAAACAGACACCGGTTCCTATGTTCAACAGGCGCCGGTTGGTCCTCAGAAAATCGACCCTTCCGTTTTTAGCTTCAACAGGGGCCGGTTGACATACCTAAACAGGCGCCGGTTCATCTCAGAATCAGACCCCTTCTGTTTTGTTCCAACAGGTGCTATTTACTCTTCCTAACGGGTGCCGGTTGACTTCCTAATTCTGAATCTCTTCAGTTTGATCAAAGTTACCTTTGTTTGTTGTATTATTCCTTAGTGTGTGCTATAAGTGAGAAATATTTGAGCCTGAACCACAACCATGTGTTACCCTAACTAAGTCCACTGCTACCACTGTTTTAAAGTTCAATGATTTGCGAAACTATATCTATGTAACTTGCTCAATCCCAGTTAAGTCATGATTCTTACCGAGCTAGTGAGCTCACACCTTACTTATCATTTCAGGTTCTCAGTTGAATGATGAGGAATTAGACGGGTGGTTCGAGGAGGACCTAGAGTGATAAATTTGACGAGTTCATGTAGCGTTCTCATTTATGGTCTTCTTTATGACATTGGAGTTTTAGTACGTTTGGAGTTATTCCAAGGGATTAGTTAGATCATTTTGCATTGTAACCGAATAATTATAAGTTTTGGCAATTTCAGTTATGATAGTTGAGTCTATTTTTGGTAATGTCTGTTCTGGTTCCGGGTTCAATATTCCATTTCGGGATACTGCCATGTCATCTCTCGGGTCCGAGGTGTGACACCATCAGTACTGAAAAGCATAAACTATGCATATTGGAAACCAGAATAGAAATTTTCAACAAAAATCATGATGTTGCGGCCTGGAAAGCTGTTCTAAGATGGTGGAAACCTCATATAGAGGTAGATACAATCGAACTGAAATCAGTCGAAGAATGGTAAGAAATTTAGGGTGCCACTAGAAATTTGGTCATTACAACAATTGTTTTTTGCATAAAGAGAATTTGGTCGCAATGATGTACTTTTTGTGACAACAATAGCCGTTGGCCTAAATGGTACCCAATATCTCATTAGAGCCTTCTTCTTGTGATAGCTAATTATTATTTGAGTCCAAAACATTTTTTGACATAAAAAATTAATTAGATGCAACAAAAATCATTTGATGAAGTATGGTAGTCTCAAATGGCCAAATTTCGGGTATTATTTGCAATGCAACTATGCTATTACATAAAACTTGTTGCAAATAGCCGTATTCTCCATATAATTTGCAAGGCTTCCATTGTATGCTTGTTCCTTTAATTTTTTAGAGTTAGTTTTTTCCATTTTGAATAAAAACCTAAATCCGGATTTCATCCCCTTACCTAAACCTAAATCATTTTTCTTATTATGTGGCTAGGGGATCAAGTTTAATTTGAAGACCTTCTATCTACAACTTTTATATTTTTGTCTTTTTACTTTCATCTTTATTTCAATTCTTTAAATTAAAGCTTGAAACCTTTGGAGAGAAAAACCCAGCTTTAAATTATGCTAGTGAGATGCCTCTTTTAAAAAAATAAATTTTTTATTCTAATCATTTTTGACCAATTTTTTCCGTTCTTCGGTTGTTGGGTCTTCCTTAGCAAGAACTTGATGGGGGTAGACTGCCAGCTGCAATGTGAATGTTGGCTTGTGATTGAACTTATTTGATTACTTTTCTAGCGACATTGCAGCCAAATTTGTGTCGCAATTTTTCCGACCCCGGTGCGGTCGAATCTGAGGTGCAGCTAACTGATTTTAGGGAACTCTAATTTCTGCGTTCTCTTGTGCCTTTCATTCTGCTTATGGCAAGTAATTTACTATTATGACTATTTCATGTCAGCAATCCTACCCTTAATTTTATATCAATGATATCCGTGCACTGAAATTTGCGGGTGTGTTCTAAGGATTCAAAATTTAATGAAGTTCTATTCTAGTTATAAACAAGAAGCTTGGAATTTTATGCATCTAGCATAATTCAGCGTTAGTTGCAGTTTATCTTTGTGGAGATTTGCACTTCAATACCATCACTCTTGATCTAATATATACATTTTTGCGAAACTAAATATTTTTTTTAATGTTAAGCTTACTTAGAAAGTTATCATTTTTTGATTTATTGCGTTTGTAATTGGAGCTCATAATTTGATAGAAGAAGAAAAAAATGGGTACATGGAAGTTACGTGGGACGGTAAGGAAGTTTGTCGTTAGTATATGGTTCAAATTTCTCCCTATGGTCTGTTTGTGAAGACTTGAAGTGATTTAGGAGAGTTTAAATTTATTTTTCCATCTTTACTATGATTTTTTGAGCTTTAATGATAATGCAGCCTAGCAACCATAGGCAAAATGAATCTCTTGGTTCTAAAAATTCTTTTGTTCTTGCCAGTTAAGTAGAAAAAGCTTGAAATTCTGTGCTATCAACTGGTACGGTTTTTGCCGCAGTTCATTCTGCTATCTTATATTTAAATCAATGCAAGATTAATTGCATTTTGCTGATCATCGCACAAAATTCATGGTCCAAAGTAAATGGAAAGCTAATGCCCGATTGTACTTTCTAATAATCCCCATCTCATTCATTAAGGGTAGTTTTACATGACTCTATACAAAGCTTTTGTCTCTGTGTAATATAGCATTTTGACCTTGATGTTTACTGTATTAGGATGGTCACAATAATATTTGTTAAAAGCGGCACACATGACAGTTTTAGTGGGTTCATCATACTGACTTTGTGTAACTGTCCCTTTTCTGATAGTCGTGTATAACCTACGGGCTGTATGCAGTACTAGTGACTAGAAATTTTCTTATTAATCGTTCACAAAATGTGAGATAACGTAGAAATCATAACTAATAAACATTATGCTTGATGCACTATTTCAGCTATTGTTTGAACATTGAAAATTTAATTTTATTATCATTTTTGTTGGATTTTTTTATAGATAAGAAATGTAAATCTGCAGGTTGGCTTTTTGCCAGGTGTTACAAACCTTCTAAAAGTTTTACTCAACCATTAATTGGATATGTTATGCCTCTATAATTATAATAGCAGTTGTGTAAAAACTAATTATATTTAGTGCATAGAAGGCGAAACTCTTTGAATTACCGTGTGTGGATTGATATTTAGTATAAGCTTGCAACAAAGTTATAAAAATATTCTTGAGTTTCTTTTTTAAGTCCTACCATGTAACATCTCGTTAAGATATGACTGGATAGGGTCGGATATGTCACCCCATCCTTAAAAGCAGGGGTCTTTATAACTAAGTGAAACTAAAAAATGTAGTAACTCAACTCAAAATGCTTCACATCCAAAACTTATTACAGGGTCTTGGGAAATAAAATTTAAAATATATAAATCCACAATCAATGACTTAATTGATATAACGTTTTGAGGACAGACAATATCTGAAACCCAAATAAAATAATGAACAAGAGAAACTTGTTGTCTCTAATAGTTCCCTACCTCAGGCTTAGAATCCCCTAAAATACGATAGAGAAATTGTATGAGAAAAAAAATTCTCAATAAGTTCTGTGTGTGCTCTTGTCTGACTCGATATAGATTTCATGAATACACTTTGAAACCATTATTCAAACTTTGATTGCAAGTCAAACATTTTCCATAAACATAGTGAGTGATGTATCATATTGAAGTCATATCACAGCAACAAATATGATACAAAGCCACTCAAAATAAATGGATTATGAATCCTTGCATCATAGCCTTGCCATGAAACCCTGCATCATGACAAACATTATGAAACTTTGCATCACGATTTAGTAGGTGTATGGCCTACTAGTTGAGGTACTCCTCCCCTAACTTACCGGATATCCACCACGGAATTACAACCTACTTGGACTGAAGTGCTAGCTTGGACCATGTTGAAATTAAGCATCAGAGGCTCAAGGATAAGCAACAGAAGCTTAAGGATGTTGCCAAGTCAGCTGCTACAGCTGCTGTTTCCAGGTCATATGCCAAGTTAGCAGCTACATCACATGCTACATCAGCCATATCAACAGAATTTTGTTTTGATCCCGGCTGAAGCATTCTTGGCGCCAACATTTAAATGCTGTTATAACATTTTTTGTATTTAAAGAATTCTGTACTTCAGATTTCATTAGGTTTAGTTTATAGCTTAGTTGAGATCCGAATGCACATGTATATATATAATATTGATGTATTGATTCTTCTTTAATAGAAAATATATGGAGCCTTGTGATCATTGCCAGTTTCTTTAATCTTGCTGTTTTCTTCATTGTTGTTTTCTTCATGGTATCAGAGTGAAAAATGCTTGTGTTGCTCATACTTTGTTGAAGATGAAAATTGGATTCAGAATCTCCTTTTCTCTATATGCATTTCCTTTGTTTCTATGAGGTAATCTTGAGAATCAAAGTATCCGATTGTTTACATACTTTCTGGAGGAATTAATGTTTGAACATTCTGGTTGAGTTGATATTTTGAATTTTTTGGTAAATTGAATTGGTGATTTACATTTTCTGGTTATTGAAGCTATGGATATTTGAATTTTCTGGTCAATCGACTAGTGTCTTATATTTTCTGGTTATTGAAGCTGTGAAGGTTGTGCATTCTGTTTAAGCATTTATGGCTAATTAGGAATTTGCAGTATCGAGTCCATTTTATATGCATCCGAATGAAAATCCATCCTTGATTTTGGTTCAACCATCTTTGAATGAGAGGAATTATCATCAGTGGTGTAGAGCTATGCGGATGGCTTTGATTTCTAAGAACAAATTAGGTTTTGTTAATGGTAGCATCAAAGCACCAATTCGAACTCATACCTCACATGCAGCTTGGGAATAGTGTAATAACATGGTTCGGTCATGGATTCTGAATTCAATATCATCATCTATAGCTCAAAGTGTGATTTGGATGGACAATGCTTATGATGTTTGGACTGATCTTTGTGGACGATTCTCTCAAGGTGATTCATTTAGAATTTCAGACCTTCAAGAAGACATTTATAACTTGAAACAAGGTTCACTAATTGTCAATGAATATTACACAAATCTAAAGACTTTGTGGGAAGAATTGTTGAACTTAAGGCCTCTTCCCATTTGTCACTGTGATCCTAAATGACAATGTCCAGCATTGCCAGAGGTCAAGATAAATAATGATGCTGACTTTGTTATCCGATTTATAAAAGGATTGAAGGAAGAGTTTGGTGGGATAAAGTCTCAGATTTTACTGGCAAAACTATTTCCAACTATAAATCAGGCTTTCTCTATAGTCACTACTCATGAACGGTCCCTTAATTACCATTCTACACATGGTGATAGTTCAACTTTTGCAAATGCTCAAGTTTTTTCCTGTAAGAAACAATGTGATTGATTCATCTACACAGATTGGACTTATTCCCAAACATGAGTTCATATCAAATGTAGTTGGAAATGCTAATGGGAAAAATGCTCAGAATGCTGGATACCAAGGTTTTAGAAAAAAGGGAAAAATATGAATAGAAGGTTGCAATGTATGCTTTGTGGAATGCAGGGACATACAATAGAAAGATGTTATAAGAAGTATGGATTTCCAGCAAGTTACAGAGACAAAAACAGGAATACGGGGAATCAGAGTTTCATGGCACAAGCTAATGTTGCTGTTGACAGCAATATTTTTCAGCATGTCTCTAATGGAATAAACTCAGTATCAGGTTGCTCAACCACTTCAATGGATTCTCATACCTCATAGTATGTTACTCAAGAACAATATCAACAGTAGTTGAAATTGGTTCAATCATAACTTGCTCCATCTTCCAATATCACTGCTATTTTGGATCATGAACATTCAATCAACCAAGCTACTTTGCAACCAAATTTCTCAAATCCATCTTGTCCAGCTCAAAATACAGGTACATACTCTTCAGTTTGGATTCTAGATTTAGGGGCAACAGATTACATTTGCTCCTGTTTAGATTCTTTCACTGATTATTATTCTGCACAAAATGTGTCCATAAAATTACCAAATGGAGATATAGTTCATGTTTCACACATAGGCACAGTACAATTAAGTTCTTCTATGGTTTTGGAACAAGTCCTATTCATTCCTCAATTTTCTTTCAATCTGATATCTGTTAGTAGACTTCTTCAGCAACTAAAATGTGTTATAACCTTCAAAAATAATTCTTGTTTTATTTAGGATCTACATCATGGTCGAATGATTGGATTAGCTAGTCTATCTGGAGGCCTTTTTCATGTTGATCCACACTAGCCTACATCTATTGTGAATTCAGTTTATGATATCACCAATGGTGAATTCTATAATAAAACATTGTTATGGCATTTTAGGCTAGGTCATTTGTCTACAAAACAGTTAGTTGAAGTGAAAAGGATTGATCCCTCTATTGTTTTACCTACTGTTGATACTTTTTGTCCAATCTGTCCATTAGCAAAGCAACACAAATCTCCCTTTTTTTCAGATCAAGGAGCTGTAAATCTGTCTTTGATTTGATTCATATGGACATTTAGGGACCTTTTAACACCAGTACTATTCATGGTCATAGATATTTTTTGACTATAGTTGATGATTTTAGCAGGTTTACTTGGGTGTTTTTGTTGAAACAAAAATCTGAAGTTAGACCTTTAATTCAACATTTTATTGCTTATGTTAGTACTTAATTTCATAAGAAGGTTAAAACCTTAAGATCTGATAATGGTCTTGAATTTCAGCTTGCTGATTTTTATCATTCAAATGGCATTGTTCATCAAACATCATGCCCCTATACCCCTAAATAGAATGGAATTGTAGAAAGAAAACACCAGCACATTCTTAATATTGCTAGAGCACTTAGGTTTCAATCTTAAATACCTCTTGCATATTGGAGTTATTGTGTTCAACATGCTGTACACCTTATAAATGTTACTCATACTCCTGTGTTAAATCAACAAACTCCATTTGAAAAAGTATATCATAAGTCTCTAGATTATAGCAGTCTTAAGGTTTTTGGTAGTTTGGCCTATGCTTGTGTTCAATTGCCACACAAAAGTAGATTTGATTCTAGAAGCAAGCCATGTGTTTTTCTTGGTTATTCCTCTATCACAAAAGGTTTTCTGTTATTAGATTTCTCTTCTAGAGAGATTTTTCTATCCAGAAATGTACATTTCATAGAATTTTACTTCCCATTTGTTCATCAACCTACTTCATCTAATTCAACTTTAAGTAAACCTGTGTTGCCCTTACCTTATGCTACATCAGTTCATATGCCTCACATTTCTTATCAACAAGACTCACATTTACCTTGCACCTCTAATTCTAAAATTCCTCTTAGAAGGTCCACTAGAACTATCATTACACCTGCTCATTTTTCTAATTATGTTTGCTCCAAAGTACACAGAATCCCCACACCACACTCTATTCCTTCTTCCATTGCATCCTTAGCTTTTCTATGCAATGTTAACAAACATTCTGAACCTAAACATTACTTTGAGGCTATGAAATTCAAAGAATGGTGTCAAGCAATGAGATCTGAAATTACTACTTTAGAGGAAAACAAAACATGACACTTAGTTCCTTTACCTCCTGGGACGCAAACTGTTGGTTGTAAATAGGTGTATCGAATCAAATATAAGGTTGATGGATCAGTTGATAGGTATAAGGCAAGACTTGTTGCCAAAGGCTATACACAACAAGAGGGAATTGATTTTTTGGACACATTTTCTGTAGTTGTGAAGATTACAACTATTAGATTGATGTTGGCTCTTGCTGCAAAATCTAAATGGTATATTCATCAATTAGATGTGAATAATGCCTTTTTACATGGTGACTTTCTTGAAGAAGTCTATATGGATTTGCCTCCAGGATTTGTTACTGCTGATAATTCTTTGGTTTGCAAAATTGACAAATCACTATATGGTCTAAATCAGGCTAGTAGGCAATGGAATGCCAAACTCACTGCCTACTTGATATCACTTGGTTTTTGTCAGTCAAAAAGTGACTATAGTATATTTTTCAAGAGGACCACTGATTTGTTTATTGCTATCTTGGTGTATGTTGATGATATTCTTGTTTTGAGCCCTCATTTTAATGCTATTACTGAAGTAAAAAACCAATTGCATCATCTGTTTCAAATCAAAGATTTGGGAGATCTACACTATTTTCTTGGTTTTGAAATCCATAGAGATTTAGATGGTATTATTTTATCTCAGTAGAAATATATTTTGGATATGCTTCAAACACATGGATACATTGGATGTAAACCAGTGTCTACTCCTTTAGACAGTAAGATCAAACTAGCTGCTGGAGATTTATAGTTGTTTTCTGATGTTTCACTATATAGAAGTCTAGTTGGGAAATTGTTATACTTGATTCACTGCAGTCTAGATATTGCTTTTGCAATTCAGCAACTTAGTTAATTTCTCACAGCTCTAACAGTCTTTCATATGCAAGCTATTTATAGACTTCTTAGATATCTAAAGGGTACTATTATTTTTGGATTACATTTTCCAGTTGATAATTCTTTTGCCTTGCAAGTTTATGCTGATTCAGATTGGGCTGGATGTATGGATTCTTGAAGATCCATCACTAGTTATTGCATTTACTTTGGTTCTGCTCTTGTGTCCTGGAAATCTAAGAAGCAGTTAGTAGTTGCTAGAAGTTTGCTGAGGCAGAATATAGAGCTTTAGCTTAATCTGTCTGTGAACTGTAGTGGTTTATACATTTCTTTCAGGAACTTGGTTTTACTTGTGCTTTGCCTGTTCCTTTGTTTTGTGACAACAAAAGTGTCATATACTTGGTTGAAAACCTTGTGTTTCATGAAAGGACTAAGCACATAGAGATGGATTGTCATTTCGTTCGAGATTAGTACCAAGCTGGTTGCATTAAGCCATTACCAGTATCATTTGCTCAGTAATTAGCTGACATCTTTACAAAGGCAATGACTCCTGGTCCTTTTTCTTTTTTATTATCTTATTTAGGAGTTCTTTCTGCATCCAGCTTGAGGGGGGCTATTGAAATTAAGCATTAGAGGCTCAAGGATAAGTAGCAGAAGCTTAAGGATGTTGCCAAGTTAGCTGTTGCAGTTGCTATTTCCAAGTCATATGCCAAGTTAGCAGCTACATCGCATGCCACATCAACTACATCAACATAATTCTATTTTGATCCCGGCTGAAGCATTCCTGGCGCCAACATTTAAAAGCTGTTATAATAGCTGTTAATTATTGTTAGATGTACTTCAGATTTCATTGTGTTTAGTTTATAGTTTAATTGAGATCCGAATACAGATGTATATATAGAACATTGATGTATTGATTCTTCTTTAATAGAAAATATATGAAGCCTAGTGATCAATGTCAATTTCTTCAATCTTGCTATTTTCTTCACTGCTGTTTTCTTTAGACCGGCCTCACCAACAAGGACTATCACCTTTTCTTGATAGAGCTCATCTCCCAGAGGTTGCCTCCTACTAAGAGACTTGCCCCTCCATTCAAAGGTTAGTCCTAGAGGCCTACCTGTATTGAGTACTCAAGGTTCCATTACGTCATTCAAGATCCAAACTTAATGAAAACATTTCAAACACACTTGGTCATGCAAGCATGATTTTCAAACGATTTGTGGAAAAAATCACTTTACAAATAAAAGATGATTTTCCAATATAACCCTTGTTTGTATAAAGGCTTTTAGTCATGGAGACAATATTCATTTTGGAAATGATTTCAAATTTAGAGCTTTAGTATCAAATATGTAGTGCAAGGACTTACTGAATTTCAATCTTCTGATAAGCTTAACTCACAGTGAGGCTAGATTCATGATTCTGACCCCAACTCTAATAAAATTACAATTCGTAATTACAAACCTCACTTAAGACATCTACGCACTTTACCGATCTAAGGCATATCCTTGCACATCATATAATATTCATTTATGAATACATGCATAGGGATATATCAGAGATGCTAACAAATAGCTAGAAATTTAATCATTAACTAATACTCGAGATGTCATTTATTTAATATCAATTTAATAATTAAATATAAGCTCATAAATAGATACTAATTAGCAACCATTTATATTAATCATTAGAAATCGACTAAATTGTATATGTAATATCCGACCAATTTCGCAATAGAAAAATTAGATAATTAATTTTACATTATGAATTAATTTAATTATTTGTGTCTCTATTTTATTTGAGGCTTATGTTGGATTTCTTAAAGAAATAAAATGAAGATGATGTGACTATTTATGTAGCCATTTGATTGGTGAGTGTTAATTGATTTATAATCAATCGATTACTAAACTGTGTAAAAAATAATACAATTACAGCAATTTTGATTAAGGAAAATGATTCCCTGAACATTTAAATTTTATTTCAAGCTATTTTGATTTTTAACCAATTCAAAGTCATGGTCAAAATTCAAGGCTAGGACCAATTTTGAGTATTTGACTAATTTGAATTATTTGAACCAAGAGAATCCAAGATCCATGTGTCATTTTGGCCGCCCAAAGAAAAAAAAAAACAAAAACTCAGATGTTCATTTTATTTAAACAAATTTGGCTCAACCATTAGATCAATGTTCCCCTGACTATAAAAGCTAATTTTTTTTCTCCTATTTGCTCCCATACAGCTGGCAGCACCCTATCCCTTTTTTTGCATTTTCTCTCTCCCTTCCAACATCCAGCCACTCTAAGCTTTCTCTCTCAAAAACTCATTTCCTCCCTTCTTCACCAAGGCTGTCGGCAGCCATTGCTTATGAGGAACATTACTTATTCTTCAAGTGCAGAAAGAGTTCAGATAATTGAAATGAAACAAAGTCTCTCTCTTACTGATTTTGCTAGCAGAAAATAACTATTCAACAAGGTAAGGTAAAAACCCTCTCATTGTTGTCCCTTATGAATTTTTTTCCCCTCTCGAGAAGCACAAGGAATCCAGCTGAGAATCTAAGGTTCAGGGCTTCTCTCACTACTGCCTTTTCTATCGTCTAAACGAATCTCTACAAAGGTGAGCAAAAAGAGCTTTCATTCTCTAAAAAGTGAGTTAGCCAAAAAGAAAAATGGGGAATTTGCCAACATTTTTGTGACCCTTAAAATGTTGTATTCTTTGTGAATCATGCTTGGGAAATGATATGATTTTATTTGTAACGCATATAGCTAAGTTTGTGTGAATCTATATAACAAAAGCCGAAAACACCATGTTAGGTCCAGCTTTGTGAATCTGATGTTGAATGCTAGTTTTGTGTGCGATTATGGTTTAAGGAATGATGTGGGCATAATATAGTCGTGTATACTGCGTATGGGTTGTTTGATGTGTAATGGGTAATAGGATTATTTTGATGTTATTAAGGTATTAATATTGTTATGACAAAGGAAAATACAGTGTTTCTAGTTTAGTATATAAACTGATTGGGGTGTTGCATTTGAGCTTGAATTTTGTAAAGGGAATGGTAGGATATGAGTTGCTAAGGGTTGAATGATGTGTTAGGACTCATATAGCCTGAGTTTTGCAAGGAATAAGTGGGGAAAAACCTACCTTAATGACTTTTGCTCAAAAATTGCTTAATCTTTGAAAAGCCCCAGTATTGAGGGAACAAAAGCCCTCTTTCCTCACTGAAAGCCCCTTCTGTTCACTATACCCATTTCCCCACAAAAGCTCATCATTTCCCAACAAAAACACTTCGATTCTCTCCGTCTCCGGTGAACTCTTTTCTCACCAAAAGCCCCATCTATTTACTATACCCATTTCTCCGCAAAAGCTATCCATTTCCCTGCAAAAGCACTTCGGTTCTCTCCGTCTCTGGTGAACTCTTTCCTTACCGAAAGCCCCTTCTATTCTCTCTGTGTCACCGGTACCGGCGAGCCCATTTAAATTTTCCACTACAGCAACCTCAAGTGCTGGCATTTCCTCTTTCTTCTCTTCTATAAGTGCCAGTCTTGGAGCAGAGCAAAGGTTCGATCTTATCCCTTTATTAGCTGTTGTCCAATTTATGATATGCTATTATTTGGGTATTAGGTTCAAATTTGTTTGAGATTGGTCTAAACAGAATTGGACAACCTACACAACTACTGTAAATCAGCAGTAGGTATTCTATAGGAGCTTTGCCCACTAAATTTTTGTGTTCTGTTTGAAGTGTACTCTAGGAGATTCTTATAACTTCACAAGAGTTCAAATATTTCTTATTAGATGCAGGTATAAGTACAGATTAATGAAGGTACCTAAGAAAATAAACTCAAAAATATAGAAAACTTTTGGCTCATCTGCTTCTGCTTAAACTATATAAAAGTGGTTCAAGTTTGGTGAGCTTGTCGATACTCTCCCAGTGCTAAATGCATGCGAAGATTATTGAATTTTCTGCAGTTGAAAGTGGTTAAGGTTATACTATAAATATGGTCATCTAAGAAGAAAAAAAACATATGATGAGCAAGGAAATCATCATGAATTAGGTTGCCCACTAGTGGGGATATATGAGAATTTGGTTTGGAGAAATTTCCAACACATTGGAAAGAACTAATCTGAGTAAATAGTACATAGGTCTGCACATTTCCCTATTTCTTTGAGGTAAATCGATTTTTGCATGTAGTTGCCAGGACATACCCAACTCTCTCCATTTAGTACAGGCTTAGAAACAGGAAAAATTGAACCTGCTTTATGAGGCTTGTCTTGCTACTAAAAAGATATCCTAGGCTAAACTGCAGAGACCCGCTTTACAGATAAATTTTACCAATGATAAGATGTCCTAGAATGAACTGCAATTTTTTTGTTTAAAGATTCAAAGTACTAAATGTCTTTGTTTTGCATTTCTTCTTTCTCTGAACATTTAACTGCGTAGTGTGTGTGTTGTATATTCATTTCCTAGCCACAAATCAGCAGTAGGTATTTTGTAGGAGCTTTGCCTGGAAATCAGATAATTACTTTTGAATAGTATAACCTTTATTCTCAAGTTTTAACTGTTGTATGTTCCCCTCTTTTGCTGATGATAGCATCTTAATGCTTCTGCTGTCATTGGTTTTGACCAATCATTTTCTGTAACTATGAAATAAAGCATTTTGTTATGTAGAAATTTGAATTAGATTTGGCTGCAAGGGTTAGTTCACTTTTCTAGCAGTGTCTTGCTTTGTTAGTAAAAAATAACAAACTCAAGCCAAAAGTAGGAAGATTGCAACAACAAAAACTAATTGAAGATGGTGAGTTTTCTTCTTTTCACAAGGTTATCTCCTAGATTATTTTGTGCTGGCACGTGTAATGTATGCTAGTGTCTTTTTATCAATTTTGATGTTCTGGTTAATTTAAGGCTTGAATAACTTATTCCCTCAGTGGTTCAGCTTCCTTTAGTTTGCCCTCAATGGCCCTAAAGTTATTGAAACCCCTCACAAGGATCCCATTTTCTTCTAGTCCTTTCTCCCATCACACGTCTGGCTTGAATAAGTAGCTACCTTATTTTTTCAAGTTTTACTATAGAATATGCATAGCAAAGAAATTTCTCACTTAGCAGGTTCTTTTTCTTTTTCATTTCTATTTTGATTCTTGTCAGATAAAAAACTATATTGTTGGTTAAATATAGTCAGTCGCTAGTTGGCTTAGGTTACAACCTTTTCTTGGAGAGGTTTTTCCTCTTAACTAAATTAAATTTGATCAAATGAAAATACCAAATTTGATCCAATCAATTTGGCATCATTATATGTTGGCAAAGATTAATGACAAGTAAATAATATTATTTTTCTAATTATTGTAATATCATTCTTGGAATGCAGGTGTTTGATGGTGGCATAGTAAAGAATGATGTAAAAGAAAGTCCTCAATGCTAGTTACCTTTCAAACATGGACAGTTTAAGGTAAAAACACAGAGATTGAATTTCCTTTTTTTTTTTAGTTAGATTGTGGACAGTTTATTTTCTATTTTTTTTTTTACTTCTTTGTTGGATTTGAATTTGAATTTGTTTCCTTGATTTGTATTTCTCAAATTTTTTAATGTCCTAAATTAAATTGCATAAATATTACATATTGTATTTTTACTCCTTAGGCTGCGACTTTAGCCTGTCTATTGTTGATTGTGGCATCACCAACATGGATAAATCTTGGATGAATCTTCCTAGAAATTGCATTGCATATCAAAATGGTGTAGACAGCTTTTTAAGATTTGCAATGAATAATACAAGTTTGAATGGAAAAATATTGTGTTGTTGTGTAAAATGTGGAAATGGGGTAATGAGGACAGAAATAGAGGCACGAGAGCACCTTAATGTGTACGGGTTTATTAAGGGATACTCTCATTGGATAGTACATGGAGAACTTTCATCCTCTAGTTCATATAGATCAAATGTTGGTCATAATTGGCAAGCTACTTGTAGTCAAAATGATGACATGGATGGATTGCTGTGTGATGCATTTGGCATTCAAATTCATGATGAAATTGAGCTTATTGACACATCTACTGGAGTTGAATTGCCAAACTCAGATGTTGAAAATTTTTATAAGCTTATTAATGATTCTCAACAAGAGTTGTATCTTGGGTGTAAAAATTTTTCTAAACTTTCATTTCTTATTTGATTGTTGCACCATAAGTGTGCAGGGAAGTGGTCAAATAAACATTTTGAAATGCTTCTTGATTTGTTGAGAGAATCATATCCTGATGGAGCAGAAATTCCTCAATTGTATTATGAAGCTGAAAAGATAATGAAACAGTTAGGTCTTGGGTATGAGAGGATAGATGCATGTCCTAATGATTGCACACTATATCAGGGGGAGAAATTTGGATGGAAATATTGTGAAACATGTAAAGAGTCTAGATGGGAAACTAATGATAGTAATCCTATAGGGGAGAAAAGAAAGATTGCAAAAAAAGCTATTTGGGATTTTCCACTAAAACCTCATTTGCAGCGTTTGTTTATGTCATCAAAGATAGCTAAGTCAATGAAATGGCATGGGGAGGATCGAATGGATGACGGTCTTATGAGACACCTAGCTGACACACCTGGTTGGAAAAATTTTGATTATCTTTACCCTGATTTTTCTAAAGATATGCGCAATGTGAGATTGGGTTTAGCTTCCGATGGATTTAATCATTTTAAAAATATGAATGTTGTGCATAGTACTTGGCCTGTTATATTGATGCCTAATAATTTACCCCCATGAATGTGTATGAAGTAGCCTTACTTTTTCTTGTCATTGCTAATACCTAGTCCTAGTTCTTCGGGGAATAATCTTGATGTCTATTTAGAGCCTCTAATTGTATAATTGAAAGAATTATGGAATGTGGGTGTGTCTACTTATGATGCATATTCTAAGCAGAATTTTCAAATGTGGGCAGCATTATTGTGGACTATTAGTGATTTTCCTAGATATGCTAATTTGTTGGGGTGGAGCACCAAAAGGGAGTTTGCTTGTCCTACTTGTCACAAGGAGACAAAGTCATAGTGGTTGAAGAACAGTAAAAAGCATTGCTACATGGGACATCGAAGGTTCTTAGAACCAGATCACCCTTTTAGAAATGATGTTTGATCATTTAATGGTAGACAAGAGCACACAGAGAGACCTACTTTGTTGTTTGGAGATATGATTTTAAATGAATTAGATGGTATCAATTTTAAGTTTGGAAAGTTAGTGAGTAATAATGAAAAATTACCATTTAATTGGAAGAAAAAAATTGTTTTCTTTAAGTTAGTGAGTGATAATGAAAAATTGCCATTTAATTGGAAGAAAAAAACTGTTTTCTTTGAATTACCGTATTGGAAAAATAACTTGTTGCGTCATAATCTCGATGTGTTGCACATTGAGAAAAATGTGAGTGAAATGCTTCTATCCATATTACTTGAGATGGATAAGAAAAGAGATCATTAGTCACGTTTGGACTTCTAGGACATAGGAATAAGACCAGAACTACATCCATTTGAGATGGAGAATGGTTCATCTTCTTTTACCTGAGCTTCATTCGCTTTGGGAAAAAGTGAGAAATTAAAATTTCGCAAACTGTTGAAAAGGGTAAAAGTTCCTGATGGGTATGCCGCTAACTTATCTAGGTGTGTACAACTAAAGCCACCAAATATTTTAGGGCTTAAGAGCCATGATCATCGTATTTTGATGCAATAGTTATTGCCTATAGCACTAAGGAAATCATTGCCAAAATTTGTTCGGTATCCCTTGCTTAGGCTAAGTAGGTATTTGAGACTGCTATACTCTAAGGAATTATTAGCTCATGATCTAGTTCAACTTGAGATGGACATTGTTGTCATTCTTTGTGAGCTAGAATGAGTCTTTCCACCATCAGCTTTCAATATCATGATGCATCTATGTGTTCACCTAGCCTACAAAGCAAGAATAGCTGGACCAGTGCAATTTCGATGGATGTATCCAATTGAGAGGTATGTATCGTCTATTTTATATTTTCTAGTTCTTTATATTAATTTTTTTTTAATCTTTCACTTTCAGCTAATGAATCTATCATTTAATTGCTAATTGAATTGTATTTTTATGACTTTTGTTACTTTAGGTACTTGAGTACTTTGAAATCTTATGTGCAGAATAGGAATCACCTAAAAAGTTCTATAGCAGAAGGCTATTTAGCTGAATAATGTTTAACATTCTGCTCCTTATATCCAGCTGATTATGTCCAAACAAGGTTCAATCAAAGATCAAGAAATGAAGAAGATGATTTAGAACCTCGAGTGGGTGTGGATGTGATTAAAATATCAGGACGCTCATTGGGTAAAGGCATACCAACAAAATTTGATCAAGACTCATTGAATAAAGCACATCAATATGTGCTATTTAATTGCATAGCTATCAAGCCATATATTAAGTGAGTTGGAAACAAAAAAATTGAGATAGAAAATGAATATTTAGCCAGCAAAATGTAAGATCTAATTAAATTTGTCCTTTATCTTTTGTAGCATCCTCGTGCTGGAAGACACGAAATTGAGCGTATCCATAGTGAAACCTATGCAAATTGGTTTTCCAATACGTAAGTCAAAATTCTGTAATATTATTTTTTGACACAATTCAATTCTCTTTTACATAGTTTTGTGATTATTTATTTATTTATGGGTAAACTAGGTTGCTTCTTAGACAATATCTGAAGATATATCGATTACAAGAGATTTGATTTATCTATCTAAGGGCCCTAAAGAAGTTGGATTATAGTATTAGGGATTTGTGGTAAACGGTTTTAGGTTTCACACAAAAGATGCAGAGTTTAAAAGAAAAAATCAAAATAGTGGAGTTTTTGTAAATGCAACTACTTCAAGTTTTTCAAGTGCAAGGGATGAAAATCCTATTTTAAGTGAGGTGGCATATTTTGGAGTTTTAAAGAACGTGATTGAGTTAGATTATGGAGGTGATCGAAGGGTTGTGTTGTTTGAATGTGATTGGGTATCAAATAGGAAGAGACTAAAAGAAGCTGATAATGGATTCATGTTAGCAAATTTCAGCAATGTGTCTCCCTCCCCTACCTACAATGAACCTTTCATTCTCGCCTCCTAAGCAAGACAAGTATTCTATGCTGAAGAATCAAATGAGAGTGATTGGCATGTTGTTATTTTGACAAATTCAAGATTTGTCTATAAAATAGGAGATATTGTGGATGTTGATACATCCTTGCAAGCTAAAATTTGCAATTGCATAGCTAATGAAGGGGATGAGAACATTTGTTAGGTCTGTGAAGGGGATGATGGAACTTGATTGTAATTTGATGACTAAATAGCTATTTTCCTATTTTAATATGTTGTCTAATGGAATAGCAGTTGCATTTGAATGCTATATTAATGTACTTTAATTTATAATTTAACATAGGTATTGTCATTTTTGTTTGCTATGTGTTCTTATGATTGGTTGTTTGATAGATGATACCTTCAAATGCAAATATTGTAATCTCATCTAGTTATTGCCTTTTACAGTTAATATTCTGTCTAGCAAGTGTTATTTCACAGCTTGGGCCATCTTATAAAGACTTTATAGTGTTCATATGTGGCGTAATAACATCAATTTCAGGTAATTTTATAATGTTACAAAAGCTTATTCAACAAGTTGTTTTCTTAACTATTTTTTAGTAGACACATGGAAGGCTTGAGACAAGTTGTTATCTTAACTATTTCTTTTTCGTATTCCTTCAGACAGTAAAACAGATGGCTAGGACACGAGGCTTGAAGAAGAAAAGAATTGCTGAACAAGGCACGCAATGTTCTATGGATGACCAATTAAATATGCTAGTTGAACAATAGAGGGATGGTATTCAATATTCTATGGATGACCAGCAAAACATTCAAGCTGTGGAACAAATACTGCCTCCGCATATTACACAACCAAGTGATCCAAATTGTGAGTATATAAAATTAAATATCTTTTTTTCTAATGTCTATGATACTCATTCTAAGCAAAAATACTCTGATATTTTTGTATTCAGTTTTTGTGCAGTTGAATGTCCATCGGGAAACATCTTTGGACACTCAACATCACACGCAAGTTCAAGAACAAAGAGTGGCACACAGCACCAGACATGCAAGTTCCTCAATTGGTATGTGCAAATATTTCATATTATTTTTTTTCTTACAATAAATTAGTTCTAAAAATATTCATCTCTTGATCTTTTGAATAGGTGGTGTTCAGTTAAATTTTCAAACTGATCAACAAAGATCATCTCAGCATACCACATAACGTTATGATGGATTTGGTAAAAAGAATCAGTTCCAGGAAATATCATTGAACCAAGTTTTTATGTTGTGAATAAATTTTTACTACTATAAGTTTTATGCTATCCTAATTTTAATGCTTTATGCAGAAGTTCAAAATAGTGGTAATAAAGGTAAATGTAGAGGACCAACTTATTGCACTGATGTATGGGGAAGTCCTAAGCACAAGGGTTTGATTAAGGTTAATTTTAACCGTAGCGGACAACCATTGGAAAGCATAGGAAAAAGCTAGTTAATTTCTTGGGAACTATATCTAGGAATGGTAAGAATGCCCCATTGAATTATTTGTCATGGACAATGATGCCAAAAACATATAAGAAAGAGATGATCGATATTGTCAAGGTAATAACACCATGATTAATGAACCTTTAGTTTTCTATTTTTTCCTACAAGAAAATTGCTACTTTTATATTATTCATAATTTACTTCATGATAGGAAAGATTTGATTTGCCATTAGGAATCGAGCCAAAAATCATATCATCAATAGGAAACAAGTGGAGAAGTTGGAAGAATACACTAAAAATTATTTTGTTCCAAATCAAAGGAACAATATGGTGCCTTCTTGTAGAGAAGATCGTGTGCTTGAAGACCAATGGGTATGGTTGGTTGCCTTTTGGAATTCTGAGGATGGAACGGTAATATTACTTGTTTTTTCAGCCTACGTAAAATTTTATGTGAAGTTTTAACAAAAATAAATTATTAAGTGTTAATTTTCCATTTATTTTTGTTGTTCTAGCGTATAAGCACAAGGAATACACAAAGTAGGAAAATCAATAATTTTTATCACAAAAAAGGGCAAAAGTCATTTGCTCAAGTTGCTGAAGATTTGGTAAAACTTATTATACTTGATTTTTTTTTTTTTTGCTTGCCATGAAGGAAAAACTTATTAACATTGTCCATAATTTGGTTTACTTTTTTTCTTTCCCATACAGACAAAAGAATTAGGCCATCAGCCATCCCGAGCTGAGTTGTTCAATGCATGCTTTACGGACTCCAATGGGAATCCGAGAAACAATGCTATTGTAGAAAATTTGCTACTGTATTGCATTTTTTTTTTTTTCATTGTGAATATTTTATATCGTTATTCTTTCAAACAATTAGTTTTTCTAATCTTAAGATAATAAACAAATTTTTTTCTTTATTATAGAATTTGATGAATGAGAAGAGAAGTGAACTCCCTTCTGATTTGTGTGATGAAATTGGGCCTAATGATATTTTCTCACAAGTGATGGGACTGGATAGAATTGGTCGAGTTCGAATGTGTGGAAGTGGTATTGCTCCGTCAGATCTTTGGGGCGAAATTCCATCTCGTAATACTCAGCACCGCATCATGGCTGAACAAAGAGATCAGATAGTGATGCTTCAAGAACAAAGCAGAACTTATTAGGGAACAAGGAAGATTGCTAGCTGAGATTCATGCAAGTATACCACAAAATAATATCAACAAGACAAATGAGTTAAGAGTTGAATCATTTGAGTCAAACCAGTAAGCTATCGCAACCAATAGCTCTAGTACTGTAAGGGTATTGTTACCTAATACTTTGGTGTTCTCTTTTTGTCCATGTTATGTTCAATTGTTACCTAATCTACTTTATTTAGATATTTGATCATTTTTGGGACTTTGTGGATATTCTACCCAGTAGGTATTGAATTGTTGAGTTGTTGGCATTTTGGAGTTGTGGTTTTTGTTGTGTTGATTGGGATATTGGAGTTGCGGTTTTTGTTATGGTGATTGGGATGCTGGAGTTGAATTTGTGCTAATTTTTTGGGTTGTGGTGTGTGGAGATTACATTGCTTAAATTGTTGGAGTTGAATTTGTGCCTAAATTGTGGTGTGTGGAGATTGCATTGCATTTTGGAGTTACTGTTTTCTATTTTGCAAAATGGCCATGTTTTATGTTTTCTGTGATTTTCCTCTTTCTATTTGCTATGATGTTCCTAACTATTTTTATGAACTTGATGTTAGATGTTGAGTATCCTTTGTTTTGCCTTTTCTCTAGGCATGTTCGAGTTTAGTCTTCTTGAAGAATTGAATCCAAGCAAGTTTTTTTAATGCTTATGAGTATGTGAACTTTGCTGTAAAAATTTTCTGTTTTGACCATGTTGACGATTATATTCAAGACTTTTGCAAAACTGATTTTTCCTTTGAAATGCCACCTTGAATCTTGATTCTAGGGATATGAATAATGACTTTAGTGTGTGTTGTTGTGTCAGAAACTACTGCATTTAATTGCAGAAAATTTTCAAAAACAAAAAACTAAGAACAGTGGATTTTTAGTACCTATTGTGTAGTGTTTTGGAATCTGTTTTGAGCATGGTCATTACTAGTGAAAAGGTTGAAAATGCAGGGTTTTTTTTTGTGCTTTAATAATCTGGAAAAGTTGGGATTAAAACGGAATCATGGTTGAGAATTCCTATTGTTTTCTCTCCATGTTAATAGATTTTGACAGATTCATGCAGTTTCTGTTCAAATTTTTTTGCAAACTTTGTGTACATGAATTTATATATTGGCCAATTGTGTTTTGTTCCTTACATGTTAAAATGTTTGTCTGCAAAGTTTGAGATCATTCGGAGGTGTTTTACCCTTAGAAACATAGAAAATGCTTGCTGGAAATTGAAGGCAGCTTGGGGTTTTTTGTGCTAAATTACTAAGTTTAATTTGTTTTCTTGAGAAATGATTGAGAGTGGATTTTATGCTTGCTAAGGGTTGATGGAAGGTCTTAGGTGTTGAGTATATGTAAAATTTATGCTTGCTTGTCTTTGATATTATTTGGTGAACAAAGCATAATAGAGGCATGATGTGCACTTAGTGTATCATATGGACTTGATTTTTTTTTTTTTTTTGTGGATAATCTTAGAAGTGTTGTGATTGATTTATATAAATTCTTTTCTAGATTTGGGATATTTTCAAGGGTAACGACCAATTTGTGCTATAGCTTTTAATGTCAAGTTCATTTTGAAATCTAGGAGTTGTTTTGTTCATATCTTTTAATGGCAAGTTCATTTTGAGATCTGGGAGTTGTTTTGTTCATAATTTTCTTATTGTAACATTCTCTTTAGGTAAATGCAACTGTTTCAGTATTAAGTATAAAAGATCCAACCAAAATTGTTGCCACAACACGTATTAAAAGTTTTGATCCTGAAAAACTTGTTGGACATCATCGCTTAGGAGAAGGTTGGTGTGAAATTGATATCATACAGCCACATTGTCGTGATGAAAAGCTAATTTGCCCATACTCGATCCTCAAAACAATTGGAGATGCTCTTGGTGCACCCATTGCATGGTCGATGGCCTTGGTATGCCTATTATTCTAGTGTCTGAATTTCTATGCAGAGTTTAGTGCTTTAGTGCAATTGGAGATGTTCCCTATTTTTTGGTAGTCGGTTGGCATATATGAATCCTGTTCATTCTATTCTTTTGCTACGAAAGCCATTAGTTTCTTACTTTTTTCCACTGTAATGTAACCAGTTATTGTGTGGTGGTGGTGGTGACTAAATTCTTCCATTTTGATTTCTAACTTATGTTATTAATTTTTATATGGTAGGTCCGTAGGATTCGAGATGATTGATCAAGAGAGGATGCTTTGTTGCATGTGCTATTTTGATGCTGCATATTAAGGAAAGGTGCATTGGATTATTCTGCTAAGTGGAAGTACAATTTGATATATTAGTTGATTTATCCGCCTTAATGGATATGTTAGGATTTGATTTTGAAAGGACTTCTAGAGTTTTGCTATTAGTATGACTTCCTAGACATATGTATACATGTAGACAGAATTATGTACTTCCTAATATATGCAGCCATATTTTTTAGGTTGTATTGTGATTTTATATTATGTTACATGTTAATTTTTTTATTATGTCAAATAATATATATTTAAGAATTAAAATATTTTATAGTGACATAAAAAAATGCTATCATATGTATCTATTGTAACACATTTAAGTTACAGAATATGCAAAGAAATTATTATGTTTACACAAAAAAATGTAACAATAAATGATTTTAATTTCGGTAAAAATGTTGCTATATAGAATTTTAAATAACATAAAAAAGTGTAACAAGAAGTCTATTATGCCATTTATTAATGTTTATAATACATTTGAATTTGTGACTGTTAACAAACTCTTTTGTAACACGCCTGATTTGTTGTGAGAATATGTTTGACTTGGTAGTGTTAAATGTCATTAAAAATGCTTATTATGACATTTTCACATGTTAACACTAGTTCTGAATTTTGGGCGTAGGCAAACTCTTTTATGACGTTTTCAATTGTTAGTATAGGTTTTGAATTTTGACTGTTAGCAAACCTTTTTACAATATGACAAAATGTCATAATAGGTGGTCTGAGGTAACAATTGAAAATGTTGCAATAGATACATATATTATGACACTTCTTAGTGTCCCAAACAGCTATGGTAACATCATTTTAGATGACATTTCCCAGAAGTGTCACAAAATTGAAAGAGTTACAAATATATGCCTATTATAATGCTTCTACCTGTCGTAATAGGCCTAATTTCTAGTAGTGCACGTAAGTCCTTGCATTTCAAGCATATTTTCAAAAAACATTATGTGAAATGCAAAATCCATACAAAATACCACGTTCAAGTTATGCAAAATTTTTGTTCAAATGCATATATAATAATTCCATAATTTTATGAAATGTTTTATGCTTAAATTATAACTTCAAATATGAGTATGTCACTTTGAAAAAATAATATGCATGAAAATAATGCTTGTTACAAGTAATAACCCTATTATAATATTAAGATTTATTCATTCATAAGTATTTATGTGAAGCTTTCATGAGTATTATGATTATGAAATAGAGACATGCATCAAATATACATGACAGGTGGAAATTCACTTATGCATGATAATTATTTCGAAAACCATGGCATGAGTTTTGTAAGTATTAGCTCCAAATGTTGTAGTTTTTGTGAACTACGAGAAATAAATTTTTACATATCGAATAATTTTTTGAATGGATATAGAAAGGCTTGTTTTGGAAATCTTAGGGAAGATAATTTGGTTTTGATTTTGGTTATGTTAAGCGTAGGAATTAACTTCAAAAGATTGGAGCAATTTTTTGAAATAATTAGATTATTCTATTTTGGAATAGTGAACTTTTGAACTAATAAATTAATGATATTGAGATCTCAATGGGCAAGGCTATAGGATTAGATTTCACAATATTAGGAGAGAATTCTAGTATATTGGTTGTCTCCAGAAAGTGTTTTTTTTTGTAATGAAGCGACAGTTCTATTAGCTGAGCACTGTCCTTATCCAGTAACATGGTTTTTAAGGGAAGTCAAAAGACAGACGTGGGACATTCGGTCAGATTTATATAAGGGAGATGGTAGGTATTCCCTTGGAAAGAATGTACACCCAACCCAATTTTGTGGCATTGCTTATATCGTCACCATATATATGACGTAGTGTGATGATATTGACCTTGTACGAGTATCTTGAGGATATAGGGATATGGTTTTTGTGTTGGATTCAAGATTTTTGAAAGAATGAATTTGATGCTCCAAAAATGTTATATAGATAATTTTTACCCGGCAAAATAATCAATTATGGAAGCTATTGGTTTGGTACTTGTGAAATCTCTTAAAAATGATAAGGCATTGGAATTGTGAAAATTATTTAAATTATGAATATGTCCATTCAAATCTACATTACTCATGCATCATGATATCAAATTTTGAAATTGAGACACCAATTCACACACTTCAGACTTACTGAGATTTTTATAAAGTCACAAGACTTTTCTAAACACGTTTTCAAGGTTAGGTGAATCTATCAAGACTGAGGAATAGAGTTCTCTTTTGTAACAGCAGTAGTCTTGATACAATGTTTTTGCCTATTAACTCAGATGTTTGGAAATGTTATTTTGGAGACATGACTCATGCAGGAGTTCTAATCTTCAAAATTTGATGTTTTTTATTTTACATTCGTAGTCTTGTAGATTTTTTACGTATCTTTTATTTATTTACCGTGTTATAATGACCCTAAGGGGGCGTCATCCCTAGCCTGATTGGGCTATGTATGTAGTGGAGTGTTACACATAAAGGATTACTTGGAACTATGTGATCGATTACATAAGAATTAAGTGCTGTAAGATGATTGGATGCATGAAAGTCTTGTGATTCTGGGTTATTTGTTGAATGAAAGCTATATGGTTTACGAGATTGGTTGTATGAAAGCTAGATGACTTTTGATGAACGGATGCATGGAACCTATATAGCATAAGATAATTTGTTACATTAATGAAGTGGAAATTATAGAGATTTCCAAAGACTTCTACCAAGTTCTACCAATCTCCACAAGCTTCCAAAGAGTTCTTCAACCTTCTAATTGGACATAGGGCAAGTTAAACCATATAAAAGGGAAAAGGAAGGAGAAAGGCGGTGAGAAGCCATAAGTGGCAGAATTAAGGGAGAAAAAAGGAGAGAGAAGAAGAAAAGAAAGAAAAGAAAGGAAAAAAGAAGAAGAGAGAGAAAGAGGAAAACCGTAGGAAGAAAGAGAAGAAGGAAGAGAATAGCCTACTTTAAAATCATGACTCATAAGGTAAATCTCTCTTCTTCCAGAACTACAGTTGTTCCATGTCTTTTAAGGATTATTTTAACAGTAATTTTCAAGGGAAAATAGAATGAAATATGGAAAATAATATATGAAGAAATTGCTGCTATGATGTTGTTTTGAGCAAGCTGTGTGCTGGTTGCCTAAGGGCGTTGATTTTTGTGATTTTTATGATATTTTGATGAGTTTTGAAGGAGATCGGGATGGTTGAAGATGGCTGTATATGTGGGAGAAAATAATGAAGAAATAAATAGAGAAGAAGAAAATACAAATGTTGAAATGGAGAATAAAACTATGAAATGTGAGGATGCAGTTTTTCGTTGCTCTATATGTACAAAACCAGCTTTATGAATGACTGGAAATAAGGATATTGTATGATGTTTAGATGATCAAATAAGTGAATTGTGTGATTATTAAATGTTAAAATGAATAGAGAATAATTGAATAATTTGTTTTGTTGGAAGGGGATTATTTTCTAGAAAAATAGCAAAGCTTTATTTGCAGTGGTTTTGCGACGGTTTTAGATCTGGTTATATTGAGCTTGTGACATAGTAGATAATTGTCCTAGGAACATTTTAGGACTAATTTGACATGATTTGAAACTGTGAATAGAAAGTTATCACACAATTACAAAAGGCTGCCAAGACGTGACATGCATAATAGCTCATTTAGATTTCTGGGACTTTTTGACCTGAATTGAATGAAATGAAGAAAATTGTTGGTATAGGTGAAATTGTTTAGAGAGCTAAGATACTAAGGTGAAATGTCGTCTTAATATAGGTGTGTCTACTATGAAGAAGTTGTGATTTCTTGTGGACAACGAATTGCATTGTATAAGGTGAGTCCTACTTATTTTATAACTACAATTTTGTGCTAGTGATTTTCCAAAATATGTCATGGTCATGTGTAACATGGATGTTGTGAATCCTTTTGCTTTTCATGAACCAGAGTATGGTTTTCCTGAACAAAAATGATTTTACTTCGTGCCAAGATTTATATGGGAAAATGAATCTTTATTATCATTGTTGTTAAGTATTTGTGGATATTTTTCCAAAGTTTGAGAATATGGTGTAAACCTTTTTGGTTTTCCTGAACAAGGTTTTGGTTTCTCTAAACCAAAAAATGATTAAAGATTAGGAAATGGAATATTTCTACAAAGGATTTTGAATTCTTTGTGATACAAATATTTTTGGGTACGAGTATTTATGGAGAGTATTTTTCTCACCTGTTATCGGGCAAAATGAGTATTTTATTTGTACAAATGTGTTCCATTCCATACTTAATAATAAAGTAAGTTAAGGTTTCTTTACTTTTGTGGAACGATAGGTTACTTCTAAATCTATAAGGCATGATAAAATATAAAATCCTTGAATCTATTTCCTTTTTTTGGATTTAGAATTTTGGATTTGCTAAATAAAATTCTTTTTTACTCGGATATGCATAATTTATGTAAATGCCCTCAAGGAAAGATTTTATAATACAAGGAGGATATTTTATCCAGCCACACAAGGTATTTGGAAAATGTTTTGCTAGTATGGAATCAACATTTGGTAAAAATGGTGTTTTGACACCGAAAAATGTTTTCTTGGATTTTTCTCAGGAAACATGATATTGGACAGGTCATGTAAACCAGTGAAGATATTTAGCACTCAGAAAGTGCTTTTATCTTTAGGATAGATGACCCCAAGTTACCGAGCAAGTTCTAAGGATTTTCTTAATCCAAACGGAGCAATAGCACGATGAAATTAGCCCAGTCCCCAACTAGCACTATTCTAATTTGTAGGCAAATCATTAGTAAACACTGGTTGATGTTCAACGGGGAAGGGAAGGCCTATCCTACAACAAGTAAAATTGATCATAGTAGTTGCTAAAACGTGTTGGAGGTGCTTGTATCGCATCTTGTACACATGATCTTAGTATTGAGGTAGATGGTGATGACTATTCTCTCATTCTGTGAGGTGGCGTGCTTGTGTCACCCACCATTCAGGTATGATCTGATTGAGTGCTAAAGGCTTAGTCCCAGACGCAACAAGACCGTGAGGTAGAAGGTGAAGATTTGTGAATTTTGCATGCAGGCCAGCCTTCATTTGGGAGGAATGCTTGCTTTTCTAAAAATGGGGCAGTAATGTTAATTGTAACTCAATTTTTCAAACATGCCCGAGACGTGAGGCAATGATCTGGATGAGATGCGGTTTTCCAAATGTGCCTAAAATTTGGAACAACTCTTGATTGAAACTTTTTCTACTAAGTTGTAGAATTGTTTTTAGTGGAAAAATGTAATAAACATTTGTTGTCTGCATTCAGTTGAAGACCTAATAACTCTCTTTTCGTTGTTTCTTTATGAAAAATGCTAGCACTCGTGGGACTCACAGAGTGTAAAACACTCACGCATATATTATTTCTTACTTAATTAGAGACTGGAGTGCAACGCAAGCAAGGTTGACTCCCAGAGGCTAATGCTACAATTTGGACATTGGTAAAAGCTTAGAGGAGACTCTGTGCATGCATAACGGACTTGTTATCTCTTTGGGCTAATGTATTAAATGTCAGATCGTATGTACCTTCTTGTGTTTAATACAAGTACTTTAAAAATTTTTGCTGTGTGATGAGTTAAAATTGTTACAAAGCCCCCTTGTCTGGATGATCAGATGGGGCGACATCCCACAAAGTTAAAGCTCATTATGTCACAGAAATATGTGGTCTTAGTTGACTTCGCATTCTCTACTTGCGAGGTGCCCCTTTTGTTGGAAAAAAAAATTACACAGTAGATTAACCTCGCAATTGCAGATGCGAGGTCTAGTAAGACCATACACTCAGCAATTGCGAGGAGCCCTCACCAAAATCGAACCTATATTTGGTATTTAAGGTCAAAATCGACCTGTAAAAGTGAAAACCCCCAAAGTGGTTCAACTTTTGCTAACCTTTCCATAATCTTTCTTGTGATTGTAAGCAGATCAACTTTCATAAACAATATATCTTCAACTGCTAAATGTAGATGACAGCCAAAGAAAGGAATATGATCTTGGTATAGATTCAATGGCAGATTATTTTTACTCTACGATCATTATTTTATTATTTGTTAAATACATTAGATTATTATTTGTAGAAACGTATTATTTAAAACTACATTTTCTTTTCCTAAATTAAAATTTTAAAAAATATATATTAAAAATACAGTAGATACATATATGTCTTATATTCATTTTAGTTCATATAATTTAATAGAAAACAAGAAGAACTAGTTTTTTTTTTCAATTTTATGCATTTATTTGTGACGAAACACCCGTCATTGATATAGGAAAAATGCACTAACACCATTCTCAATGACATCTACCATCTTTTGATAGCTAGTCTGATAATCCATAACTTCCAGTAGGTATTCACTCATCACAGGGAGCTACCTAAAAGTGTACATATACTTAGTCTTGTTTCCCAAGGCCTTAGATTATTGATTTTCCTGAACAATCACAAGGGGATGATTTCTTCACATAAAGAAGCATAGAAATACTTTTGTATAAGTTTGTCTTTATTAACTTGAGTCATACACCCAACGTATAAGGTAATTGGCATTGCGATAAAAACTTACCCAACATACATCAAAGTGTACATGTCTAACCTCACCAGACCACCAACTTATACTCAAGTCTTAGGATACTCGTCCACTGAAGTAGCTGAAATAAACTATTCTTTTTTTATTTTAGTACTTTTATAAAGATTATTTTTGCATGGCCCAATTCTACATATTCCAAATGCACTTACACTGTTAGTGTGAGTGGACTACTTACTAGTTAAAAGTAAACAATTCCCCATTTAGAAGCCATAATGTAATGATCTAAACCTTTGCAAAGTGCCCAGCTCCACCAATCGATCAAGAACATTTTTCTGCTTTTGTGTTAGTAGCCCATAATCTACACCTTACTGTGAAAGCACGACCTATTCACATAGATTACTTACTAACATATTTAGACAATAACGTGCTATATATGTAAAAAAACAACCATTAATGAATGAAACTTTTATTAATTTCTAAAATATAGAAATATACAGTCCATTTTAGGTATACATTCTAACAATCTCCATTTCCACTAAATTGACTATGATAGTCCATATGTGCCTACCCTTATGACATCTAAGTTTCTTTGAAACGCATTCTCTATCAAAGGTTTGGTAAATAGGTCCGCCAGATTATTTGTAGAGGAAATATGGTCAACAATTATATCCCATTTTTTGATGAACTCGCAGATTAAGTGGTACTTCCTCTCAATGTGCTTTCATTTTTGGTGGTTTCTTAGTTCTTTACGTTATAACACAGCTCCAGAATTGTCATAATATATGGTCCTAGGCCTATCCATTTATGGCACAGTTCCAAGTTCTAAGAGGAACTTCCAAAGGCAAACCGCTTTCTTAAAAGTTTCTGAAGCCGCCACATACTCTGCTTCTATAGTAGAATTAGCAATATATGATTGCTTGACACTACTCTATGAAATAGCCCCTCCAGAAAAAATGAAAACATATCTACTAGTAGATTTTCTTTTATCTTTATCTGCCTAAAAGTCTGAGCCCGTGCAATCAGTAAGAACTAAGTCATCAGCCATGTAAACAAGCATATAATCCCTCATTTTATTTAAGTACTTAAGAATGTGCTTTTACTACAAGAAATCTATCAATTTGCCACGGACAAATCCGTGGCTAAACTAGAATTTGCCACGGAAAAAGTCCGTAGCAAAAACTTTCGTGGCTAAGTATTTTTTTGCCACGAAAATATTTTCTGTGGCAATTTGTCACAGATTTGCCATGGACGATTCTCAAGCAGGTATAGTCCGTGACAAATCCGTGGCAGATTGCCACGAATTTGCCACGGATGTTTCTCAAGCAGGTACGATCCGTGGCAATCCGTCACGGATTTGCCACGGACATTTCTCAAGCAGGTACAGTCCGTGGTAAATCCGTGGTAGATTGCCATGGAATTGTCATGGATATTTCTCAAGTAGGTACAGTTCGTGGCAAATCCATGGCAGATTGCCACGAAATTTGCCACGGATGTTTCTCAAGTAGGTACGATCCGTGGCAGATTGCCATGAATTTGCCATGGGCATTTCTTAAGCAGGTACAGTTCGTGGAAAATTCATGACAGATTGCCACGAATGTTTCTCAAGCAGGTACCATCCATGGCAAATCCGTGACAATTTACCACGGATTGCCATGGACATTTCTCAAGTAAGTACGTTCGTGGCAAATCCGTAACAGATTACCACGGATTTGTCACGGATATTTCTCAAGTAGGTACACTTCGTGGCAAATCCGTGGCAGATTGCAGTGGATTTGCCACGAATGTTTCTCAAGCAGGTACAGTTTGTAGCAAATCTGTAGCAGATTGCCACGGAATTGTCATAGATGTTTCTCAAGCAGGTACCATCCGTGGCAAATTCGTGACAGATTGTCACCGATTTGCCACGGACGATACTCAAGCAAATTCCGTTTGTGGCAAATCCATGGCAGAATGTCACAAGTTTTAGTACTATCTTTCATGGCAAATCCATGGCAATCTGCCACGGAATCAAAATCTGTGGCTGTCTAGAATTTCAACTTCAAAACCTGTTACATTTCCCTATTCATAGTTCCATAGCAACCAGTATGCCATACATACATGCATAATCCCCGTTACATTCCCTGCCTACAAAGTTTTGAGTCACATTCCCTAGACATATACACAACAAACAACCTATAACATTTATAATCCATTATCCATACATACATATTCACTATACACAACCTACAATGTTCTTGAGTATCATACTCCCTGCACACATGTATAACACACCACCTACAACGTCTCAAATTATATTCCCACCACACAATACACAACTGCAAAACACATCCACCACAATTGTTTTAGCAGTCCATAAAATTTCGTAATTTATTTAGAGCCTAAATACACAAATAATCATATATCATCAAAATATCTAGCACAAAGTATCCTACACATATGCATAATCCCCATTACACTCCCTGCCTACAAAGTTTCGTGTCACATTCCCTAGACATATACACAACAAACAACATATAACATTTATAATCCATTATCCATATATACATATTCACTATACACAACCTATAACATTTATAATCCATTATCCATACATACATATTCACTAGACACAACCCACAACATTCTTGAGTATCATACTCCCTGCACACATGCACAACACACTGCCTACAATGTCACAAATCATATTCCCACCATACATTGCACAACTGCAAAACACATCCACCACAATTGTTTTAGCGTACCATAAAATTTCGTAATTTGTTTAGAGTCTAAATACACAAATAATCATATATCATCAAAATATCTAGCACAAAGTATCCTACACACATGCATAATCTCCGTTACACTCTCTGCCTATAAAGTTTCGAGTTACATTCCCTAGATATATACACAACAAATAACCTATAACATCTATAATCCATTAACCATAGATACATATTCACTATACACAACCTATAACATTTATAATCCATTATCTATACATACATACATACATATTCACTATACACAACTTACAATGTTCTTAAGTATCATACTCCCTACACACATCCACAACACACCGCCTACAACGTCTCAAATCATATTCCCACCACACAATGCACAACTGCAAAACAGATCCACCACAATTGTTTTAGCATACCATAAAATTTCATAAATTGTTTAGAGCCTAAATACACAAATAATCATATATCATCAAAATATCTGGCATAAAGTATCCTACACACATGCATAATCCCCGTTACACTCCTTGCCTACAAAGTTTCGAGTCACATTCCCTAGAAATATACACAACAAACAACCTATAACATTTATAATCCATTATCCATACATACATATTCACTATACACAACCTATAACATTTATAATCCATTATCCATACATACATACATATTCACTATACACAACCTACAACGTTCTTAAGTATCATACTCCCTGCACACATGCACAACACACCACCTACACGTCTCAAATCATATTCCCACCACACAATGCACAACTGCAAAATACATCCACCACAATTATTTTAGCAGACCATAAAATTTCGTAATTTGTTTAGAGCCTAAGTACACAAATAATCATATATCATCAAAATATCTAAAAATAGTAAATATAAATTCATAATAATACTAAATCCATAATCAAATCATTGCAAACTTGACATCCACATGAAAATAATACCAATCTAACTATCATCCCCTGCTGAAGGGCCAGAGTCATCCTCGTAAGAATCATCATAGTCAGAAGTGGGAATGAAGGGCACTTGTAATTTAAGATGCTGCATCACCATGTGATTCATATCAATCAATGCAAACATCTTCTTATCCTTTTTCTCCAAAGTCCTCTTCATCCTTTTCCTTTCTTTCTCTATCTCTTTGTCCTTCTTGTCCAACTGTTGCTGAAGCTGTTGTTGAAGCTGTTGATGTTGTTGCTGAAGCTGTTGTTGCTGAAGCTGCTGCTGAAGGGTCTGCTCAAGCTTGCCATAAAGCTTCTCTATATCCACTTATGATCCCAAAGATGAGGCCCCAGACTGACGGTACTGAAGTCTGAAGTGTGAGGCCTCGGATCCCATGCCATAGACCCTTCCCCTTGTCAATCCACCTGCAGCCGACAAAATCATAGCTTTCTCATCTGGCACAGAACTTGAAGTGGATGCTGACTTAGTAGACTCCATTTGAGAGTACTGCGACTTCATCGTGTGTACATCTTCCTGAATAATTCGAAGGTGAAACTATAAACAAAAGTTAAAGTGTTATGCAATTTCATAAAAATAAAAATAATATATAGCATACACTAATCTTGCGGGATTTCTCATCTACAAATTCGCCCTTATTTGGCCCATCTTGAAATTGGTGTAATTTTTCAAACAATGCAAGATAGTCAAAGTCATCCCTTTGCTTTACACGCTGCAAGAAGTATTAAAGTGATAATTAAGTTCAGAATTTGATTCAACATGTACAAATTTAATAGCAATTATTAAAGTAAATATTTAACTATAGATCATACAAGAGAAAAGACCGCTCTTGACTCATGCTCCGTAAAGCTAATGGAACCTCCGGTGTGTTTAGCAGAACTAGCCCTTCTATTTTCTCTGGCCATATTTGATTTTTTTTGCCAATCCTCGGACTGCCAATATCTGCACAATTATTGATATATGTCCTCTGAAATCTAAGCAGGCCTCTTCTTGTGTACATTCCTAATCTTTGAAAGGGTATCAGTCAATCTTGCGTGACATCTTTCCTCCCACGCTGAACGTATCCATGGCAAATGATCCGGGTGCCATGTCCAGTGTTTCTACAATAATGAATTGGTTAGTACATTATAAAAAGGACTACTCATTCTGAAATAAAGGTAGATAATAGGTATTTAGACTAATAGTAAAATGTGAACATACAACAACAAAAAAGTAATAGATAAATACGTACAACAAACTCCTTAAACCAAACATCCCTAACATCAGCGGTACATCGCTGAATCGTGGCCAGCAATCCTTAAATCGCTGCTTTATTATTGTGGTGATAGTTTTTGCATACTCAGATTGATGCGTGAATCTATAATAATTAGACAAATATTAAAAACCATAGCATAATAGACTAGATTTAAATGAAAAATAATTGAGGGAAAAAGACCACAAAAATGGGTCGAGCAACATAGATTGCAACACAGAACATGAAATTGAAGTAAAATATAAGAAAAACATTATGTGCTACTTACGTATCACCATAGGGCTCGATTGTGTTATTATGCACGTGTTGTGATGTAGCACTAGCTACTGAAAGGTGAACTGATGGATTGGGAGACTCAGCACCCTGCTGATATTGTCTAGGATTAGTAGACTCAGTAGGTGGACATGAAGTAGATTGTACACCTCCAACCACAAGAAAATGAGAAGTCTCTGGTGTATGTAGGGAAAACCCCAGTTGTTCACCAGCTCTATTGTTGTCTAGGGGTATCTGACTGGGAGCAGAAATGGATGTCGGCTGTTGAGTAGAAGAAGGCAATGCATCTGGATGACTAGAAGAAGGAGTGGCAACTGGAGTTCTAACTTCTGGGGCATGAGATAAAGGTTTCCCTACCTTTGGAGCAGATATAAATGAATCATAACTCGAACGCCTCTTTTTTCCTCCTTTAGCCATATCGGTCTATTTGTATAGAGTCATTGATCAAGTTAATTTTATAATAATAATAATAATAATAATAATAATAATAATAATAATAATAATAATAATAATAATAATAATAATAATAATAATAATAATAATAATAATAATAATAATAATAATAATAATAATAATAAGTCATATGACAATAATTATGTGTTTTCAATGCTTAATTAAAAGAAGAGAAAATGAAGATGACAAAAAAAATGACAAAAAAAGAAGTATGAAATATTTATAAGAATATAGCTTGTAAAATAAATGAACAACTTCAACAAATTCAATGTTTTGTTCCATATATAAAGCCAAAAAATCCACCTTTTACGGATAACAAAAAGAAGAAGGGAGGGTAGAAGTGAAGTTGACATTGGTAAGTTAGGCATTTTATAAGGTAACGTGTAAGGCACGTTTTTACAAGTAAGACTAATGAAATTACTAACCTCTTTTGATGTTACAAACAATATTTATTCTGATTCAGCATTAGACACATACTCTTCACCAATGTCATCATTTTCATCATCCATTTCCCAATCAGTCTCTCTTTCATCCTCTTCGTGACTTGAGTCATTCTCTAACGTTGTAATAAACTAGCTCTACTTCAGTAGCCACTACCTCATTTTCACCAGATTCATGAGCCAGGGGACCAATGTCATCTCCTATACATATGGTTATTGCTTCAGCTTCATTCACATCTTCTTGGTAGGCTTTGTCAACCAATGGTGCATCAATTACATGTCGTGCTTTTATTTTGCATACGGCTAACCAATCACACTTTGGTCTTTTGCTACCAGGATATGAAGTAAAATATACATGCATAGCTTGATGGGCCAATACAAATGGATCAAATCCAGCATAACTCCTCTTGTGATTAATGTCAACAAGCTTATATTGAGAATGCACTCTTATACCTCGATTGGGTGTGTTATCAAACCAATCACATATAAAAAGCACAGCCTTTTGGATTGGACTGCCAACAAATTCAACTTCGATTATTTCTTTCAAAATTCCATAATAATCATACCCAGACATCCCATCTCCACCACATTTAACACATACACCACTATTTACAGTCTTCTTTCCGTCCCCGTGGCTATATGTGTGGAATCTAAACCCATTTACAAAGTAACCATTAAATGATTTTACTTGCACCAAGGGTCCCCAAGATAAATTCTTTAGGCATATGCTATCTTCTTTGTTACTTGGATCGTGAATCTATTTAAATGAAAAAAAATTAAGCACATGAGTGGAAGTGTTATATCAAATAACCAAACACTTTTTACACATTGCCAAACTTACATAAGTCCTGAACCATCCTGCAAACTCCTTTTGGAATCTTCTTTCAACTTCATGGTCCATTAAAGTTGGTGCCAAAGACCTCACAAGCTGCTTGAATTTGCTGAATCAATTATCACAAGTATTATATCATATTAGCAAGGTTTTTAGCAGCTCATTTATGATCCAAATTGTGTTTATATATATATATATATATATATATATATATATATATACTTACTTAATGTATGGTTGCACCTCCTCACAATTAAGCAAGATGTAATTGGTGACAGCTCTTAATTCTTCTGTGGTCAAATACCGTGTTTTTAACTTTCCAATTGGCCTTCCAGAATTGGCACAAATTGACAAGACTTGTTCATGAACTAGAGCTTCAATGTCATCCACATCATTACGAGCTCAAATTGTCAGCCATATCATCCACATCAATACAAACTAATATAATTAATAAATTAGAACAAAAAAAAGGAAAAAAAATGCCGTGGCAAATCCATTGCAATCTGCCACAGAATTGCCATGGATTTGTGGCAATTTTGTGATTCTGTGGCGAATTCGTGGCAAATTGCCACGGCTTTGCCACGGAAAACACAACAAAAATTTAGCCATTTCTTTTTATCGCTACTTTACATAACTATCTTTTTTTATATACTCTCAATGATAATATAGTTCTTCAAAACAAATTTCAATGGCTTTTACAATCGAAATAAAATAAAATTATATCGTTTCTTTAAAATTTCTAATTTTAATACAAACGTTTATTTCTATACTAAAAAATAATACATCTTATTTTCAATTCAATTTCAAGAATGAGTGCATTAGAAAAAAAAAATAAATCAGGATACTTACAAAATATTTCATTGTTGTTATTTAAAATGTATGGAACAAAAATTAATACAAACCAATATGATTAATAAATTAGAATAAAAATGAAAAAAAATGCCGTGGCAAATCCGTAACAATCTGCCACAGTATTGCCATGGATTAGTGGCAATTTTGTGATTCTATGGCAAATCCGTGGCAATTTGTCACGGATTTTGTCACGGATTTGCCATGGAACACAGAACAAAAATTTAGTCATTTCTTTTTATCACTACTTTGCGTAACATACTTTTTGGTGAGATCTCAATGATAATATAGTTCTTCAAAACAATTTTCAATATCTTTTACAGTCGTAATAAAAATAAAATTATATCGTTTCTTTAATATTTATAATTTTAATACAAACGTATATTTCGATACTAAAAATATAATACATCTTATTTTCAATTCCATTTCAAAAATGAACGCATTAGAAAATAAATAAGTCAAGATACTTACAAAATATTTCGTCGTTGTTATTTAAAATGTATTGAACAAAAATTAATACAAACCAATATAATTAATACATTAGAACCAAAAAAGAAAAAAATGCGGTGGCAATTCCATTGCAATCTGCCACGGAATTGCCATAGATTTGTGGCAATTTTGTGATTCCGCGGAACACACAACCAAAATTTAGCCCTTTCTTTTTATTGCTACTTTGCGTAACATTCTTTTTTCTGTACTCTCAATGATAATATAGTTCTTCAAAACAAATTTCAATGGCTTTTACAATCGAAATAAAATAAAATTATATCGTTTCTTTAAAATTTCTAATTTTAATACAAATGTTTATTTCTATACTAAAAAATAATATATCGTATTTTCAATTCCATTTCAAGAATAAGCGCATTAGAAAAAAAATAAACCAGGATACTTATAAAATATTTCGTTGTTGTTATTTAAAATGTATGGAATAAAAATTAATACAAACCAATATAATTAATAAATTAGAACAAAAATGAAAAAAAATGCCGTGGGAAATCCGTAACAATCTGCCACGGATTAGTGGCAATTTTGTGATTCTGTGGCAAACCTGTGGCAATTTGTCACGGATTTGCCATGGAACACAGAACAAAAATTTAGTCATTTCTTTTTATCACTACTTTGCGAAACATACTTTTTGGTGAGATCTCAATGATAATATAGTTCTTCAAAACAATTTTCAATATCTTTCATAGTTGGAATAAAAATAAAATTATATCGTTTCTTTAATATTTATAATTTTAATACAAACGTATATTTTGATACTAAAAAAATAATACATCTTATTTTCAATTCCATTTCAAAAATGAACGCATTAGAAAATAAATAAGTCAAGATACTTACAAAATATTTCGTCGTTGTTATTTAAAATGTATTGAACAAAAATTAATACAAACCAATATAATTAATACATTAGAACCAAAAAAGAAAAAAATGCGGTGGCAATTCCATTGCAATCTGCCACGGAATTGCCATAGATTTGTGGCAATTTTGTGATTCCGCGGAACACACAACCAAAATTTAGTCCTTTCTTTTTATTGCTACTTTGCGTAACATTCTTTTTTCTGTGCTCTCAATGATAATATAGTTCTTCAAAACAAATTTCAATGGCTTTTACAGTCAAAATAAAATAAAATTATATCGTTTTTTTTAAAATTTCTAATTTTAATACGAACGTATATTTCTATACTAAAAAATAATACATCTTATTTTCAATTCCATTTCAAGAATGAACGCATTAGAAAATAAATATATTAGGATACTTACAAAATATTTCGTCGTCGTTATTTAAAATGTATGGAACAAAAATTAATACAAACCAATATAATTAATAAATTAGAATAAAAAAGGAAAAAATTCCGTGGCAAATCCGTTGCAATCTGCCACGGAATTGCCACGGATTTGTGGCAATTTTGTGATTCCGTGGCAAATAGCCATGGCTTTGCCACGAAAAACACAACAAAAATTTAGCCCCTTTTTTTTTATCACTACTTTACGTAACTTTCTTTTTTATATACTTTCAATGATAATATAGTTCTTCAAAACAAATTTCAATGGCTTTTACAATCGAAATAAAATAAAATTATATCGTTTCTTTAAAATTTCTAATTTTAATACAAATGTTTATTTCTATACTAAATAATAATATATCTTATTTTCAATTCCATTTCAAGAACAAGCGCATTAGAAAAAAAATAAATCAGGATACTTATAAAATATTTCGTCGTTGTTATTTAAAATGTATGGAATAAAAATTAATACAAACCAATATAATTAATAAATTAGAACAAAAATGAAAAATAATGCCGTGGCAAATCCGTAACAATCTGCCACGGATTAGTGGCAATTTTGTGATTCTGTGGCAAACCTGTGGCAATTTGTCACGGATTTGCCATGGAACACAGAACAAAATTTAGTCATTTCTTTTTATCACTAATTTGCGAAACATATTTTCTGGTGAGATCTCAATGATAATATAGTTCTTCAAAACAATTTTCAATATCTTTTACAGTCGGAATAAAAATAAAATTATATCGTTTCTTTAATATTTATAATTTTAATACAAACGTATATTTCGATACTAAAAAAATAATACATCTTATTTTCAATTCCATTTCAAAAATGAACGCATTAGAAAATAAATAAGTCAAGATACTTACAAAATATTTCGTCGTTGTTATTTAAAATGTATTGAACAAAAATTAATACAAACCAATATAATTAATACATTAGAACCAAAAAAGAAAAAAATGCGGTGGCAATTCCATTGCAATCTGCCACGGAATTGCCATAGATTTGTGGCAATTTTGTGATTCCGCGGAACACACAACCAAAATTTAGCCCTTTCTTTTTATTGCTACTTTGCGTAACATTCTTTTTTCTGTACTCTCAATGATAATATAGTTCTTCAAAACAAATTTCAATGGCTTTTACAGTCAAAATAAAATAAAATTATATCATTTTTTTAAAATTTCTAATTTTAATACGAACGTATATTTCTATACTAAAAAATAATACATCTTATTTTCAATTCCATTTCAAGAATGAACGCATTAGAAAATAAATATATTAGGATACTTACAAAATATTTCGTCGTCGTTATTTAAAATGTATGGAACAAAAATTAATACAAACCAATATAATTAATAAATTAGAATAAAAAAAGGAAAAAAATTCCGTGGCAAATCCGTTGCAATCTGCCACGGAATTGCCACGGATTTGTGGCAATTTTGTGATTCCGTGGCAAATAGCCATGGCTTTGCCACGGAAAACACAACAAAAATTTAGCCCCTTTTTTTTATCACTACTTTACGTAACTTTCTTTTTTATATACTCTCAATGATAATATAGTTCTTCAAAACAAATTTCAATGGCTTTTACAATCGAAATAAAATAAAATTATATCGTTTCTTTAAAATTTCTAATTTTAATACAAATGTTTATTTCTATACTAAAAAATAATATATCTTATTTTCAATTCCATTTCAAGAATAAGCGCATTAGAAAAAAAATAAATCAAGATACTTATAAAATATTTCGTCGTTGTTATTTAAAATGTATGGAATAAAAATTAATACAAACCAATATAATTAATAAATTAAAACAAAAATGAAAAAAATGCCGTGGCAAATCCGTAACAATCTGCCACAGATTAGTGGCAATTTTGTGATTCTGTGGCAAACCTGTGGCAATTTGTCACGGATTTGCCATGGAACACATAACAAAATTTAGTCATTTCTTTTTATCACTAATTTGCGAAACATATTTTTTGGTGAGATCTCAATGATAATATAGTTCTTCAAAACAATTTTCAATATCTTTTACAGTTGGAAGAAAAAAAAATTATATCGTTTCTTTAATATTTATAATTTTAATACAAACGTATATTTCGATACTAAAAAAATAATACATCTTATTTTCAATTCCATTTCAAAAATGAACGCATTAGAAAATAAATAAGTCAAGATACTTACAAAATATTTCGTCGTTGTTATTTAAAATGTATTGAACAAAAATTAATACAAACCAATATAATTAATACATTAGAACCAAAAAAGAAAAAAATGCGGTGGCAATTCCATTGCAATCTGCCACGGAATTGCCATAGATTTGTGGCAATTTTGTGATTCCGTGGAACACACAACCAAAATTTAGCCCTTTCTTTTTATTGCTACTTTGCGTAACATTCTTTTTCCTGTACTCTCAATGATAATATAGTTCTTCAAAACAAATTTCAATGGCTTTTACAGTCAAAATAAAATAAAATTATATCGTTTTTTTTAAAATTTCTAATTTTAATACGAACGTATATTTCTATACTAAAAAATAATACATCTTATTTTCAATTCCATTTCAAGAATGAACGCATTAGAAAATAAATATATTAGGATACTTACAAAATATTTCGTCGTCGTTATTTAAAATGTATGGAACAAAAATTAATACAAACCAATATAATTAATAAATTAGAATAAAAAAGGAAAAAAATTCCGTGGCAAATCCGTTGCAATCTGCCACGGAATTGCCACGGATTTGTGGCAATTTTGTGATTCCGTGGCAAATAGCCATGGCTTTGCCACGGAAAACACAACAAAAATTTAGCCCCTTTTTTTTTATCACTACTTTACGTAACTTTCTTTTTTATATACTTTCAATGATAATATAGTTCTTCAAAACAAATTTCAATGGCTTTTACAATCGAAATAAAATAAAATTATATCGTTTCTTTAAAATTTCTAATTTTAATACAAATGTTTATTTCTATACTAAAAAATAATATATCTTATTTTCAATTCCATTTCAAGAACAAGCGCATTAGAAAAAAAATAAATCAGGATACTTATAAAATATTTCGTCGTTGTTATTTAAAATGTATGGAATAAAAATTAAAAAAACCAATATAATTAATAAATTAGAACAAAAATGAAAAATAATGCCGTGGCAAATCCGTAACAATCTGCCACGGATTAGTGGCAATTTTGTGATTCTGTGGCAAACCTGTGGCAATTTGTCACGGATTTGTCATGGAACGCAGAACAAAATTTAGTCATTTCTTTTTATCACTAATTTGCGAAACATATTTTCTGGTGAGATCTCAATGATAACATAGTTCTTCAAAACAATTTTCAATATCTTTTACAGTCGGAATAAAAATAAAATTATATCGTTTCTTTAACATTTATAATTTTAATACAAACGTATATTTCGATACTAAAAAAATAATACATCTTATTTTCAATTCCATTTAAAAAATGAACGCATTAGAAAATAAATAAGTCAAGATACTTACAAAATATTTCGTCGTTGTTATTTAAAGTGTATTGAACAAAAATTAATACAAACCAATATAATTAATAAATTACAACCAAAAAAGAAAACAATGCGGTGGCAATTCCATTGCAATCTGCCACGGAATTTCCATAGATTTGTGGCAATTTTGTGATTCTACGGAACACACAACCAAAATTTACCCCTTCCTTTTTACTGCTACTTTGCGTAACATTCTTTTTTCTGTACTCTCAATGATAATATAGTTCTTCAAAACAAATTTCAATGGCTTTTACAGTCAAAATAAAATAAAATTATATTGTTTTTTTTAAAATTTCTAATTTTAATAAGAACGTATATTTCTATACTAAAAAATTATACATCTTATTTTCAATTCCATTACAAGAGTGAACGCATTAAAAAATAAATATTTTAGGATACTTACAAAATATTTTGTCGTCGTTATTTAAAATGTATGGAACAAAAATTAATACAAACCAATATAATTAATAAATTAGAATAAAAAAAGGAAAAAAATTCCGTGGCAAATCCGTTGCAATCTGCCACGGAATTGCCACGGATTTGTGGCAATTTTGTGATTCCGTGGCAAATAGCCATGGCTTTGCCACGGAAAACACAACAAAAATTTAGCCCCTTTTTTTTTTATCACTACTTTACGTAACTTTCTTTTTTATATACTCTCAATGATAATATAGTTCTTCAAAACAAATTTCAATCGCTTTTACAATCAAAATAAAATAAAATTATATCGTTTCTTTAAAATTTCTAATTTTAATACAAATGTTTATTTCTATACTAAAAAATAATATATCTTATTTTCAATTCCATTTCAAGAATAAGCACATTAGAAAAAAAATAAATCAGGATACTTACAAAATATTTCGTTGTTGTTATTTAAAATGTATGGAATAAAAATTAATACAAACCAATATAATTAATAAATTAGAACAAAAATGAAAAAAAAAATGCTGTGGCAAATCCGTAACAATCTGCCGCGGATTAGTAGCAATTTTGTGATTCTGTGGCAAACCTGTGGCAATTTGTCACGGATTTGCCATGGAACACAGAACAAAATTTAGTAATTTCTTTTTATCACTAATTTGCGAAACGTATTTTCTGGTGAGATCTCAATGATAATATAGTTCTTCAAAACAATTTTCAATATCTTTTACAGTCGGAATAAAAATAAAATTATATCGTTTCTTTAATATTTATAATTTTAATACAAACGTATATTTCGATACTAAAAAAATAATACATCTTATTTTCAATTCCATTTCAAAAATGAACGCATTAGAAAATAAATAAGTCAAGCTACTTACAAAATATTTCGTCGTTGTTATTTAAAATGTATTGAACAAAAATTAATACAAACCAATATAATTAATACATTAGAACCAAAAAAGAAAAAAATGCGGTGGCAATTCCATTGCAATCTGCCACGGAATTGCCATAGATTTGTGGCAATTTTGTGATTCCGCGGAACACACAACCAAAATTTAGTCCTTTCTTTTTATTGCTACTTTGCGTAACATTCTTTTTTTCGTGCTCTCAATGATAATATAGTTCTTCAAAACAAATTTCAATGGCTTTTGCAGTCAAAATAAAATAAAATTATATCGTTTTTTTTAAAATTCTAATTTTAATACGAACGTATATTTCTATACTAAAAAATAGTACGTCTTATTTTCGATTCCATTTCAAGAATGAACGCATTAGAAAATAAATATATTTGGATACTTACAAAATATTTCGTCGTCGTTATTTAAAATGTATTGAACAAAAATTAATACAAACCAATATAATTAATACATTAGAACCAAAAAAGAAAAAATGCGGTGGCAAATCCGTTGCAATCTGCCACGGAATTGCCATAGATTTGTGGCAATTTTGTGATTCCGCGGAACACACAACAAAAATTTAGTCCTTTCTTTTTATTGCTACTCTGCGTAACATTCTTTTTGTCTGTACTCTCAATGATAATATAGTTCTTCAAAACAAATTTCAATGGCTTTTGCAAGTCAAAATAAAATAAAATTATAACGTTTTTTTTAAATTCTAATTTTAATACGAACGTATATTTCTATAGTAAAAAATAGTACGTCTTCTTTCGATTCCATTTCAAGAATGAACGCATTAGAAAATAAATATATTTGGATACTTACAAAATATTTCGTTGTCGTTATTTAAAATGTATTGAACAAAAATTAATACAAACCAATATAATTAATACATTAGAACCAAAAAAGAAAAAAATGCGGTGGCAAATCCATTGCAATCCGGCACGGAATTTCCATAGATTTGTGGCAATTTTGTGATTCTCGGAACACACAACCAAAATTTAGCCCTTTCTTTTTTTTGCTACTTTGCGTAACATTCTTTTTTCTCGTACTCTCAATGATAATATAGTTCTTCAAAACAAATTTCAATGGCTTTTACAGTCAAAATAAAATAAAATTATATTGTTTTTTTTAAATTTCTAATTTTAATACGAACATATATTTCTATACTAAAAAATAATACATCTTATTTTCAATTCCATTACAAGACTGAACGCATTAAAAAATAAATATTTTAGGATACTTACAAAATATTTCGTCGTCGTTATTTAAAATGTATGGAACAAAAATTAATACAAACCAATATAATTAATAAATTAGAATAAAAAAAGGAAAAAATTCCGTGGAAAAATCCGTTGCAATCTGCCACGGAATTGCCACGGATTTGTGGCAATTTTGTGATTCCGTGGCAAATAGCCATGGCTTTGCCACGGAAAACACAACAAAAATTTAGCCCCTTTTTTTTTATCACTACTTTACGTAACTTTCTTTTTTATATACTCTCAATGATAATATAGTTCTTCAAAACAAATTTCAATGGCTTTTACAATCGAAATAAAATAAAATTATATCGTTTCTTTAAAATTTCTAATTTTAATACAAATGTTTATTTCTATACTAAAAAATAATATATCTTATTTTCTATTCCATTTCAAGAATAAGTGCATTAGAAAAAAAATAAATCAAGATACTTATAAATATTTCGTCGTTATTATTTAAAATATATGGAATAAAAATTAATACAAACCAATATAATTAATAAATTAGAACAAAAATGAAAAAAAAAATGCTGTGGCAAATCCGTAACAATCTGCCACGGATTAGTGGCAATTTTGTGATTCTGTGGCAAACCTGTGGCAATTTGTCACGGATTTGCCATGGAACACAGAACAAAATTTAGTCATTTCTTTTTATCACTAATTTGCGAAACGTATTTTCTGGTGAGATCTCAATGATAATATAGTTCTTCAAAACAATTTTCAATATCTTTTACAGTCGGAATAAAAATAAAATTATATCGTTTCTTTAATATTTATAATTTTAATACAAACGTATAATTCGATACTAAAAAAATAATACATCTTATTTTCAATTCCATTTCAAAAATGAACGCATTAGAAAATAAATAAGTCAAGATACTTACAAAATATTTCGTCGTTGTTATTTAAAATGTATTGAACAAAAATTAAAACAACCAATATAATTAATATATTAGAACCAAAAAAGAAAAAAATGCGGTGGCAAATCCATTGCAATCTGCCACGGAATTGCCTTATATTTGTGGCAATTTTGTGATTCCGCGGAACACACAACAAAAATTTAGTCCTTTCTTTTTATTGCTACTTTGCGTAACATTCTTTTTGCTGTACTCTCAATGATAATATAGTTCTTCAAAACAAATTTCAATGGCTTTTGCAGTCAAAATAAAATAAAATTTTATCGTTTTTTTTTAAATTTCTAATTTTAATACGAACGTATATTTCTATACTAAAAAATAGTACATCTTATTTTTAATTCCATTTCAAGAATGAACGCATTAGAAAATAAATATATTAGGATACTTACAAAATATTTCGTCGTCGTTATTTAAAATGTATGGAACAAAAATTAATACAAACCAATATAATTAATAAATTAGAATAAAAAAAGAAAAAAATTCCGTGGCAAATCCGTTGCAATCTGCCACGGAATTGCCACGGAATTGTGGCAATTTTGTGATTCCGTGGCAAATAGCCATGGCTTTGCCACGGAAAACACAACAAAAATTTAGCCCCTTTTTTTTTATCACTACTTTACGTAACTTTCTTTTTTATATACTTTCAACGATAATATAGTACTTCAAAACAAATTTCAATGGCTTTTACAATCGAAATAAAATAAAATTATATCGTTTCTTTTAAATTTCTAATTTTAATACAAATGTTTATTTCTATACTAAAAAATATTATATCTTATTTTCAATTCCATTTCAAGAACAAGCGCATTAGAAAAAAAATAAATCGGGATACTTATAAAATATTTCGTCGTTGTTATTTAAAATGTATGGAATAAAAATTAATACAAACCAATATAATTAATAAATTAGAACAAAAATGAAAAAAAATGCCGTGGCAAATTCGTAACAATGCGCACGGATTAGTGGCAATTTTGTGATTCTGTTGCAAACCTGTGGCAATTTGTCACAGATTTGCCATGGAACACAGAACAAAATTTTGTCATTTCTTTTTATCACTAATTTGCGAAACACATTTTCTGGTGAGATCTCAATGATAATATAGTTCTTCAAAACAATTTTCAATATCTTTTACGAGTCGGAATAAAAATAAAATTATATCGTTTCTTTAATATTTATAATTTTAATACAAACGTATATTTCGATACTAAAAAAAATAATACATCTTATTTTCAATTCCATTTCAAAAATGAACGCATTAGAAAATAAATAAGTCAAGATACTTACAAAATATTTCGTCGTTGTTATTTAAAATGTATTGAACAAAAAATAATACAAACCAATATAATTAATACATTAGAACCAAAAAAGAAAAATAAGCGGTGGCAATTCCATTGCAATCTGCCACGGAATTGCCATAGATTTGTGGCAATTTTGTGATTCCGCGGAACACACAACCAAAATTTAACCCTTTCTTTTTATTGCTACTTTGCGTAACATTCTTTTTTTTGTACTCTCAATGATAATATAGTTCTTCAAAACAAATTTCAATGGCTTTTACAGTCAAAATAAAATAAAATTATATTGTTTTTTTTAAAATTTCTAATTTTAATACGAACGTATATTTCTATACTAAAAAATAATACATCTTATTTTCAATTCCATTACAAGAGTGAACGCATTAAAAAATATATATTTTAGGATACTAACAAAATATTTCGTCGTCATTTTTTAAAATGTATGGAACAAAAATTAATACAAACCAATATAATTAATAAATTAGAATAAAAAAAGGAAAAAAATTCCGTGGCAAATCCGTTGCAATCTGCCACGGAATTGCCACGGATTTGTGGCAATTTTGTGATTCCGTGGCAAATAGCCATGGCTTTGCCACGGAAAACACAACAAAAATTTAGCCCCTTTTTTTTATCACTACTTTACGTAACTTTCTTTTTTATATACTCTCAATGATAATATAGTTCTTCAAAACAAATTTCAATGGCTTTTACAATCGAAATAAAATAAAATTATATCATTTCTTTAAAATTTCTAATTTTAATACAAATGTTTATTTCTATACTAAAAAATAATATATCTTATTTTCAATTCCATTTCAAGAATAAGCACATTAGAAAAAAAATAAATCAGGATACTTACAAAATATTTCGTTGTTGTTATTTAAAATGTATGGAATAAAAATTAATACAAACCAATATAATTAATAAATTAGAACAAAAATGAAAAAAAAATGCTGTGGCAAATCCGTAACAATCGCGCACGGATTAGTGGCAATTTTGTGATTCTGTGGCAAACCTGTGGCAATTTGTCACGGATTTGCCATGGAACACAGAACAAAATTTAGTCATTTCTTTTTATCACTAATTTGCGAAATGTATTTTCTGGTGAGATCTCAATGATAATATAGTTCTTCAAAACAATTTTCAATATCTTTTACAGTCGGAATAAAAATAAAATTATATCGTTTCTTTAATATTTATAATTTTAATACAAACGTATATTTCGATACTAAAAAAATAATACATCTTATTTTCAATTCCATTTCAAAAATGAACGCATTAGAAAATAAATAAGTCAAGCTACTTACAAAATATTTCGTCGTTGTTATTTAAAATGTATTGAACAAAAATTAATACAAACCAATATAATTAATACATTAGAACCAAAAAAGAAAAAAATGCGGTGGCAATTCCATTGCAATCTGCCACGGAATTGCCATAGATTTGTGGCAATTTTGTGATTCCGCGGAACACACAACCAAAATTTAGTCCTTTCTTTTTATTGCTACTTTGCGTAACATTCTTTTTTCTGTGCTCTCAATGATAATATAGTTCTTCAAAACAAATTTCAATGGCTTTTGCAGTCAAAATAAAATAAAATTATATCGTTTTTTTTTAAAATTCTAATTTTAATACGAACGTATATTTCTATACTAAAAAATAGTACGTCTTATTTTCGATTCCATTTCAAGAATGAACGCATTAGAAAATAAATATATTTGGATACTTACAAAATATTTCGTCGTCGTTATTTAAAATGTATTGAACAAAAATTAATACAAACCAATATAATTAATACATTAGAACCAAAAAAGAAAAAAATGCGGTGGCAAATCCATTGCAATCTGCCACGGAATTGCCATAGATTTGTGGCAATTTTGTGATTCCGCGGAACACACAACAAAAATTTAGTCCTTTCTTTTTATTGCTACTCTGCGTAACATTCTTTTTGCTGTACTCTCAATGATAATATAGTTCTTCAAAACAAATTTCAATGGCTTTTGCAGTCAAAATAAAATAAAATTATATCGTTTTTTTTTAAATTCTAATTTTAATACGAACGTATATTTCTATAGTAAAAAATAGTACGTCTTCTTTCGATTCCATTTCAAGAATGAACGCATTAGAAAATAAATATATTTGGATACTTACAAAATATTTCGTTGTCGTTATTTAAAATGTATTGAACAAAAATTAATACAAACCAATATAATTAATACATTAGAACCAAAAAAGAAAAAAATGCGGTGGCAAATCCATTGCAATCTGGCACGGAATTTCCATAGATTTGTGGCAATTTTGTGATTCTGCGGAACACACAACCAAAATTTAGCCCTTTCTTTTTTTTGCTACTTTGCGTAACATTCTTTTTTCTGTACTCTCAATGATAATATAGTTCTTCAAAACAAATTTCAATGGCTTTTACAGTCAAAATAAAATAAAATTATATTGTTTTTTTTAAATTTCTAATTTTAATACGAACGTATATTTCTATACTAAAAAATAATACATCTTATTTTCAATTCCATTACAAGACTGAACGCATTAAAAAATAAATATTTTAGGATACTTACAAAATATTTCGTCGTCGTTATTTAAAATGTATGGAACAAAAATTAATACAAACCAATATAATTAATAAATTAGAATAAAAAAAGGAAAAAATTCCGTGGAAAAATCCGTTGCAATCTGCCACGGAATTGCCACGGATTTGTGGCAATTTTGTGATTCCGTGGCAAATAGCCATGGCTTTGCCACGGAAAACACAACAAAAATTTAGCCCCTTTTTTTTATCACTACTTTACGTAACTTTCTTTTTTATATACTCTCAATGATAATATAGTTCTTCAAAACAAATTTCAATGGCTTTTACAATCGAAATAAAATAAAATTATATCGTTTCTTTAAAATTTCTAATTTTAATACAAATGTTTATTTCTATACTAAAAAATAATATATCTTATTTTCTATTCCATTTCAAGAATAAGTGCATTAGAAAAAAAATAAATCAAGATACTTATAAATATTTCGTCGTTATTATTTAAAATATATGGAATAAAAATTAATACAAACCAATATAATTAATAAATTAGAACAAAAATGAAAAAAAAAATGCTGTGGCAAATCCGTAACAATCTGCCACGGATTAGTGGCAATTTTGTGATTCTGTGGCAAACCTGTGGCAATTTGTCACGGATTTGCCATGGAACACAGAACAAAATTTAGTCATTTCTTTTTATCACTAATTTGCGAAACGTATTTTCTGGTGAGATCTCAATGATAATATAGTTCTTCAAAACAATTTTCAATATCTTTTACAGTCGGAATAAAAATAAAATTATATCGTTTCTTTAATATTTATAATTTTAATACAAACGTATAATTCGATACTAAAAAAATAATACATCTTATTTTCAATTCCATTTCAAAAAATGAACGCATTAGAAAATAAATAAGTCAAGATACTTACAAAATATTTCGTCGTTGTTATTTAAAGTGTATTGAACAAAAATTAATACAAACCAATATAATTAATAAATTACAACCAAAAAAGAAAACAATGCGGTGGCAATTCCATTGCAATCTGCCACGGAATTGCCTTATATTTGTGGCAATTTTGTGATTCCGCGGAACACACAACAAAAATTTAGTCCTTTCTTTTTATTGCTACTTTGCGTAACATTCTTTTTGCTGTACTCTCAATGATAATATAGTTCTTCAAAACAAATTTCAATGGCTTTTGCAGTCAAAATAAAATAAAATTTTATCGTTTTTTTTTAAATTTCTAATTTTAATACGAACGTATATTTCTATACTAAAAAATAGTACATCTTATTTTTAATTCCATTTCAAGAATGAACGCATTAGAAAATAAATATATTAGGATACTTACAAAATATTTCGTCGTCGTTATTTAAAATGTATGGAACAAAAATTAATACAAACCAATATAATTAATAAATTAGAATAAAAAAAGGAAAAAAATTCCGTGGCAAATCCGTTGCAATCTGCCACGGAATTGCCACGGAATTGTGGCAATTTTGTGATTCCGTGGCAAATAGCCATGGCTTTGCCACGGAAAACACAACAAAAATTTAGCCCCTTTTTTTTTTATCACTACTTTACGTAACTTTCTTTTTTATATACTTTCAACGATAATATAGTACTTCAAAACAAATTTCAATGGCTTTTACAATCGAAATAAAATAAAATTATATCGTTTCTTTTAAATTTCTAATTTTAATACAAATGTTTATTTCTATACTAAAAAATATTATATCTTATTTTCAATTCCATTTCAAGAACAAGCGCATTAGAAAAAAAATAAATCAGGATACTTATAAAATATTTCGTCGTTGTTATTTAAAATGTATGGAATAAAAATTAATACAAACCAATATAATTAATAAATTAGAACAAAAATGAAAAAAAATGCCGTGGCAAATTCGTAACAATACGCACGGATTAGTGGCAATTTTGTGATTCTGTTGCAAACCTGTGGCAATTTGTCACAGATTTGCCATGGAACACAGAACAAAATTTTGTCATTTCTTTTTATCACTAATTTGCGAAACACATTTTCTGGTGAGATCTCAATGATAATATAGTTCTTCAAAACAATTTTCAATATCTTTTACAGTCGGAATAAAAATAAAATTATATCGTTTCTTTAATATTTATAATTTTAATACAAACGTATATTTCGATACTAAAAAAAATAATACATCTTATTTTCAATTCCATTTCAAAAATGAACGCATTAGAAAATAAATAAGTCAAGATACTTACAAAATATTTCGTCGTTGTTATTTAAAATGTATTGAACAAAAAATAATACAAACCAATATAATTAATACATTAGAACCAAAAAAGAAAAATAAGCGGTGGCAATTCCATTGCAATCTGCCACGGAATTGCCATAGATTTGTGGCAATTTTGTGATTCCGCGGAACACACAACCAAAATTTAACCCTTTCTTTTTATTGCTACTTTGCGTAACATTCTTTTTTTTGTACTCTCAATGATAATATAGTTCTTCAAAACAAATTTCAATGGCTTTTACAGTCAAAATAAAATAAAATTATATTGTTTTTTTTAAAATTTCTAATTTTAATACGAACGTATATTTCTATACTAAAAAATAATACATCTTATTTTCAATTCCATTACAAGAGTGAACGCATTAAAAAATAAATATTTTAGGATACTAACAAAATATTTCGTCGTCGTTATTTAAAATGTATGGAACAAAAATTAATACAAACCAATATAATTAATAAATTAGAATAAAAAAAGGAAAAAAATTCCGTGGCAAATCCGTTGCAATCTGCCACGGAATTGCCACGGATTTGTGGCAATTTTGTGATTCCGTGGCAAATAGCCATGGCTTTGCCACGGAAAACACAACAAAAATTTAGCCCCTTTTTTTTATCACTACTTTACGTAACTTTCTTTTTTATATACTCTCAATGATAATATAGTTCTTCAAAACAAATTTCAATGGCTTTTACAATCGAAATAAAATAAAATTATATCATTTCTTTAAAATTTCTAATTTTAATACAAATGTTTATTTCTATACTAAAAAATAATATATCTTATTTTCAATTCCATTTCAAGAATAAGCACATTAGAAAAAAAATAAATCAGGATACTTACAAAATATTTCGTTGTTGTTATTTAAAATGTATGGAATAAAAATTAATACAAACCAATATAATTAATAAATTAGAACAAAAATGAAAAAAAAAATGCTGTGGCAAATCCGTAACAATCTGCCACGGATTAGTGGCAATTTTGTGATTACGTGGCAAACCCGTGGCAATTTGTCACGGATTTGCCATGGAACACGAGAACAAAATTTAGTCATTTCTTTTTATCACTAATTTGCGAAATGTATTTTCCGGTGAGATCTCAATGATAATATAGTTCTTCAAAACAATTTTCAATATCTTTTACGATCGGAATAAAAATAAAATTATATCGTTTCTTTAATATTTATAATTTTAATACAAACGTATATTTCGATACTAAAAAAATAATACATCTTATTTTCAATTCCATTTCAAAAATGAACGCATTAGAAAATAAATAAGTCAAGCTACTTACAAAATATTTCGTCGTTGTTATTTAAAATGTATTGAACAAAAATTAATACAAACCAATATAATTAATACATTAGAACCAAAAAAGAAAAAAATGCGGTGGCAATTCCATTGCAATCTGCCACGGAATTGCCATAGATTTGTGGCAATTTTGTGATTCCGCGGAACACACAACAAAAATTTAGTCCTTTCTTTTTATTGCTACTTTGCGTAACATTCTTTTTTCTGTGCTCTCAATGATAATATAGTTCTTCAAAACAAATTTCAATGGCTTTTGCAGTCAAAATAAAATAAAATTATATCGTTTTTTTTAAATTTCTAATTTTAATACGAACGTATATTTCTATACGAAAAAATAGTACGTCTTATTTTCGATTCCATTTCAAGAATGAACGCATTAGAAAATAAATATATTTGGATACTTACAAAATATTTCGTCGTCGTTATTTAAAATGTATTGAACAAAAATTAATACAAACCAATATAATTAATACATTAGAACCAAAAAAGAAAAAAATGCGGTGGCAAATCCATTGCAATCTGCCACGGAATTGCCATAGATTTGTGGCAATTTTGTGATTCCGCGGAACACACAACAAAAATTTAGTCCTTTCTTTTTATTGCTACTTCTGCGTAACATTCTTTTTGCTGTACTCTCAATGATAATATAGTTCTTCAAAACAAATTTCAATGGCTTTTGCAGTCAAAATAAAATAAAATTATATCGTTTTTTTTTAAATTCTAATTTTAATACGAACGTATATTTCTATAGTAAAAAATAGTACGTCTTCTTTCGATTCCATTTCAAGAATGAACGCATTAGAAAATAAATATATTTGGATACTTACAAAATATTTCGTTGTCGTTATTTAAAATGTATTGAACAAAAATTAATACAAACCAATATAATTAATACATTAGAACCAAAAAAGAAAAAAATGCGGTGGCAATTCCATTGCAATCTGCCACGGAATTGCCATAGATTTGTGGCAATTTTGTGATTCCGCGGAACACACAACCAAAATTTAGTCCTTTCTTTTTATTGCTACTTTGCGTAACATTCTTTTTTCTGTGCTCTCAATGATAATATAGTTCTTCAAAACAAATTTCAATGGCTTTTGCAGTCAAAATAAAATAAAATTATATCGTTTTTTTTTAAAATTCTAATTTTAATACGAACGTATATTTCTATACTAAAAAATAGTACGTCTTATTTTCGATTCCATTTCAAGAATGAACGCATTAGAAAATAAATATATTTGGATACTTACAAAATATTTCGTCGTCGTTATTTAAAATGTATTGAACAAAAATTAATACAAACCAATATAATTAATACATTAGAACCAAAAAAGAAAAAAATGCGGTGGCAAATCCATTGCAATCTGCCACGGAATTGCCATAGATTTGTGGCAATTTTGTGATTCCGCGGAACACACAACAAAAATTTAGTCCTTTCTTTTTATTGCTACTTTGCGTAACATTCTTTTTTCTGTACTCTCAATGATAATATAGTTCTTCAAAACAAATTTCAATGGCTTTTGCAGTCAAAATAAAATAAAATTATATCGTTTTTTTTTAAATTCTAATTTTAATACGAACGTATATTTCTATAGTAAAAAATAGTACGTCTTCTTTCGATTCCATTTCAAGAATGAACGCATTAGAAAATAAATATATTTGGATACTTACAAAATATTTCGTTGTCGTTATTTAAAATGTATTGAACAAAAATTAATACAAACCAATATAATTAATACATTAGAACCAAAAAAGAAAAAAATGCGGTGGCAAATCCATTGCAATCTGCCACGGAATTTCCATAGATTTGTGGCAATTTTGTGATTCTGCGGAACACACAACCAAAATTTAGCCCTTTCTTTTTTTTGCTACTTTGCGTAACATTCTTTTTTCTGTACTCTCAATGATAATATAGTTCTTCAAAACAAATTTCAATGGCTTTTACAGTCAAAATAAAATAAAATTATATTGTTTTTTTTAAATTTCTAATTTTAATACGAACGTATATTTCTATACTAAAAAATAATACATCTTATTTTCAATTCCATTACAAGAGTGAACGCATTAAAAAATAAATATTTTAGGATACTTACAAAATATTTCGTCGTCGTTATTTAAAATGTATGGAACAAAAATTAATACAAACCAATATAATTAATAAATTAGAATAAAAAAAGGAAAAAATTCCGTGGAAAAATCCGTTGCAATCTGCCACGGAATTGCCACGGATTTGTGGCAATTTTGTGATTCCGTGGCAAATAGCCATGGCTTTGCCACGGAAAACACAACAAAAATTTAGCCCCTTTTTTTTTATCACTACTTTACGTAACTTTCTTTTTTATATACTCTCAATGATAATATAGTTCTTCAAAACAAATTTCAATGGCTTTTACAATCGAAATAAAATAAAATTATATCGTTTCTTTAAAATTTCTAATTTTAATACAAATGTTTATTTCTATACTAAAAAATAATATATCTTATTTTCTATTCCATTTCAAGAATAAGTGCATTAGAAAAAAAATAAATCAAGATACTTATAAATATTTCGTCGTTATTATTTAAAATATATGGAATAAAAATTAATACAAACCAATATAATTAATAAATTAGAACAAAAATGAAAAAAAAAATGCTGTGGCAAATCCGTAACAATCTGCCACGGATTAGTGGCAATTTTGTGATTCACGTGGCAAACCCGTGGCAATTTGTCACGGATTTGCCATGGAACACAGAACAAAATTTAGTCATTTCTTTTTATCACTAATTTGCGAAACATATTTTCTGGTGAGATCTCAATGATAATATAGTTCTTCAAAACAATTTTCAATATCTTTTACAGTCGGAATAAAAATAAAATTATATCGTTTCTTTAATATTTATAATTTTAATACAAACGTATATTTCGATACTAAAAAAATAATACATCTTATTTTCAATTCCATTTCAAAAATGAACGCATTAGAAAATAAATAAGTCAAGATACTTACAAAATATTTCGTCGTTGTTATTTAAAATGTATTGAACAAAAATTAATACAAACCAATATAATTAATACATTAGAACCAAAAAAGAAAAAAATGCGGTGGCAATTCCATTGCAATCTGCCACGGAATTGCCATAGATTTGTGGCAATTTTGTGATTCCGCGGAACACACAACCAAAATTTAGTCCTTTCTTTTTATTGCTACTTTGCGTAACATTCTTTTTTCTGTGCTCTCAATGATAATATAGTTCTTCAAAACAAATTTCAAAGGCTTTTACCGTCAAAATAAAATAAAATTATATCGTTTTTTTTAAATTTCTAATTTTAATACGAACGTATATTTCTATACTAAAAAATAGTACATCTTATTTTCAATTCCATTTCAAGAATGAACGCATTAGAAAATAAATTTATTAGGATACTTACAAAATATTTCGTCGTCGTTATTTAAAATGTATGGAACAAAAATTAATACAAACCAATATAATTAATAAATTAGAATAAAAAAAGGAAAAAAATTCCGTGGCAAATCCGTTGCAATCTGCCACGGAATTGCCACGGATTTGTGGCAATTTTGTGATTCCGTGGCAAATAGCCATGGCTTTGCCACGGAAAACACAACAAAAATTTAGCCCCTTTTTTTTTATCACTACTTTACGTAACTTTCTTTTTTATATACTCTCAACGATAATATAGTTCTTCAAAACAAATTTCAATGGCTTTTACAATCGAAATAAAATAAAATTATATCGTTTCTTTAAAATTTCTAATTTTAATACAAATGTTTATTTCTATACTAAAAAATAATATATCTTATTTTCAATTCCATTTCAAGAATAAGCGCATTAGAAAAAAAATAAATCAGGATACTTATAAAATATTTCGTCGTTGTTATTTAAAATGTAAGGAATAAAAATTAAAAAAAACCAATATAATTAATAAATTAGAACAAAAATGAAAAAAAAAATGCCGTGGCAAATCCGTAACAATCTGCCACGGATTAGTGGCAATTTTGTGATTCTGTTGCAAACCCGTGGCAATTTGTCACGGATTTGCCATGGAACACAGAACAAAATTTAGTCATTTCTTTTTATCACTAATTTGCGAAACATATTTTCTGGTGAGATCTCAATGATAATATAGTTCTTCAAAACAATTTTCAATATCTTTTACAGTCGGAATAAAAATAAAATTATATCGTTTCTTTAATATTTATAATTTTAATACAAACGTATATTTCGATACTAAAAAAATAATACATCTTATTTTCAATTCCATTTCAAAAATGAACGCATTAGAAAATAAATAAGTCAAGATACTTACAAAATATTTCGTCGTTGTTATTTAAAATGTATTGAACAAAAATTAATACAAACCAATATAATTAATACATTAGAACCAAAAAAGAAAAAAAATGCGGTGGCAATTCCATTGCAATCTGCCACGGAATTGCCATAGATTTGTGGCAATTTTGTGATTCCGCGGAACACACAACCAAAATTTAGTCCTTTCTTTTTATTGCTACTTTGCGTAACATTCTTTTTTCTGTGCTCTCAATGATAATATAGTTCTTCAAAACAAATTTCAATGGCTTTTACAGTCAAAATAAAATAAAATTATATCGTTTTTTTTAAAATTTCTAATTTTAATACGAACGTATATTTCTATACTAAAAAATAATACATCTTATTTTCAATTCCATTTCAAGAATGAACGCATTAGAAAATAAATATATTAGGATACTTACAAAATATTTCGTAGTCGTTATTTAAAATGTATGGAACAAAAATTAATACAAACCAATATAATTCATAAATTAGAATAAAAAAAGGAAAAAAATTCCGTGGCAAATCCGTTGCAATCTGCCACGGATTTGTGGCAATTTTGTGATTCCGTGGCAAATAGCCATGGCTTTGCCACGGAAAACACAACAAAAATTTAGCCCCTTTTTTTTTATCACTACTTTACGTAACTTTCTTTTTTATATACTCTCAATGATAATATAGTTCTTCAAAACAAATTTCAATGGCTTTTACAATCGAAATCAAAATAAAATTATATCGTTTCTTTAATATTTATAATTTTAATACAAACGTATATTTCGATACTAAAAAAATAATACATCTTATTTTCAATTCCATTTCAAAATGAACGCATTAGAAAATAAATAAGTCAAGATACTTACAAAATATTTCGTCGTTGTTATTTAAAATGTATTGAACAAAAATTAATACAAACCAATATAATTAATACATTAGAACCAAAAAAGAAAAAAATGCGGTGGCAAATCCATTGCAATCTGCCACGGAATTGCCATAGATTTGTGGCAATTTTGTGATTCCGCGGAACACACAACCAAAATTTAGTCCTTTCTTTTTATTGCTACTTTGCGTAACATTTTTTTTCTGTACTCTCAATGATAATATAGTTCTTCAAAACAAATTTCAATGGCTTTTGCAGTCAAAATAAAATAAAATTATATCGTTTTTTTAAAAATTCTAATTTTAATACGAACGTATATTTCTATACTAAAAAATAGTACGTCTTATTTTCGATTCCATTTCAAGAATGAACGCATTAGAAAATAAATATATTTGGATACTTACAAAATATTTCGTCGTCGTTATTTAAAATGTATTGAACAAAAATTAATACAAACCAATATAATTAATACATTAGAACCAAAAAAGAAAAAAATGCGGTGGCAAATCCATTGCAATCTGCCACGGAATTTCCATAGATTTGTGGCAATTTTGTGATTCTGCGGAACACACAACCAAAATTTAGCCCTTTCTTTTTATTGCTACTTTGCGTAACATTCTTTTTTCTGTACTCTCAATGATAATATAGTTCTTCAAAACAAATTTCAATGGCTTTTACAGTCAAAATAAAATAAAATTATATTGTTTTTTTTAAATTTCTAATTTTAATACGAACGTATATTTCTATACTAAAAAATAATACATCTTATTTTCAATTCCATTACAAGAGTGAACGCATTAAAAAATAAATATTTTAGGATACTTACAAAATATTTCGTCGTCGTTATTTAAAATGTATGGAACAAAAATTAATACAAACCAATATAATTAATAAATTAGAATAAAAAAAGGAAAAAATTCCGTGGCAAATCCGTTGCAATCTGCCACGGAATTGCCACGGATTTGTGGCAATTTTGTGATTCCGTGGCAAATAGCCATGGCTTTGCCACGGAAAACACAACAAAAATTTAGCCCCTTTTTTTTTATCACTACTTTACGTAACTTTCTTTTTTATATACTTTCAACGATAATATAGTACTTCAAAACAAATTTCAATGGCTTTTACAATCGAAATAAAATAAAATTATATCGTTTCTTTTAAATTTCTAATTTTAATACAAATGTTTATTTCTATACTAAAAAATATTATATCTTATTTTCAATTCCATTTCAAGAACAAGCGCATTAGAAAAAAAAATAAATCAGGATACTTATAAAATATTTCGTCGTTGTTATTTAAAATGTATGGAATAAAAATTAATACAAACCAATATAATTAATAAATTAGAACAAAAATGAAAAAAAATGCCGTGGCAAATTCGTAACAATCTGCCACGGATTAGTGGCAATTTTGTGATTCTGTTGCAAACCTGTGGCAATTTGTCACGGATTTGCCATGGAACACAGAACAAAATTTTGTCATTTCTTTTTATCACTAATTTTCGAAACATATTTTCCGGTGAGATCTCAATGATAATATAGTTCTTCAAAACAATTTTCAATATCTTTTACAGTTCGGAATAAAAATAAAATTATATCGTTTCTTTAATATTTATAATTTTAATACAAACGTATATTTCGATACTAAAAAAATAATACATCTTATTTTCAATTCCATTTCAAAAATGAACGCATTAGAAAATAAATAAGTCAAGATACTTACAAAATATTTCGTCGTTGTTATTTAAAATGTATTGAACAAAAATTAATACAAACCAATATAATTAATACATTAGAACCAAAAAAGAAAAAAATGCGGTGGCAATTCCATTGCAATCTGCCACGGAATTGCCATAGATTTGTGGCAATTTTGTGATTCCGCGGAACACACAACCAATATTTAGCCCTTTCTTTTTATTGCTACTTTGCGTAATATTTTTTTTTTGTACTCTCAATGATAATATTGTTCTTCAAAACAAATTTCAACGGCTTTTACAGTCAAAATAAAATAAAATTATATCGTTTTTTTTAAAATTTCTAATTTTAATACGAACGTATATTTCTATACTAAAAAATAATACATCTTATTTTCAATTCCATTTCAAGAATGAACGCATTAGAAAATAAATATATTAGGATACTTACAAAATATTTCGTCGTCGTTATTTAAAATGTATGGAACAAAAATTAATACAAACCAATATAATTAATAAATTAGAATAAAAAAAGGAAAAAATTCCGTGGCAAATCCGTTGCAATCTGCCACGGAATTGCCACGGATTTGTGGCAATTTTGTGATTCCGTGGCAAATAGCCATGGCTTTGCCACGGAAAACACAACAAAAATTTAGCCCCTTTTTTTTTATCACTACTTTACGTAACTTTCTTTTTTATATACTCTCAATGATAATATAGTTCTTCAAAACAAATTTCAATGGCTTTTACAATCGAAATAAAATAAAATTATATCGTTTCTTTAAAATTTCTAATTTTAATACAAATGTTTTTTTCTATACTAAAAAATAATATATCTTATTTTCAATTCCATTTCAAGAATAAGCACATTAGAAAAAAAATAAATCAGGATACTTATAAAATATTTCGTTGTTGTTATTTAAAATGTATGGAATAAAAATTAATACAAACCAATATAATTAATAAATTAGAACAAAAATGAAAAAAAAATGCCGTGGGAAATCCATAACAATCTGCCACGGATTAGTGGCAATTTTGTGATTATGTGGCAAACCTGTGGCAATTTGTCACGGATTTGCCATGGAACGCAGAATAAAATTTAGTCATTTCTTTTCATCACTAATTTGCGAAACATATTTTCTAGTGAGATCTCAATGATAATATAGTTCTTCAAAACAATTTTCAATATCTTTTACAGTCGGAATAAAAATAAAATTATATCGTTTCTTTAATATTTATAATTTTAATACAAACGTATATTTCGATACTAAAAAAATAATACATCTTATTTTCAATTCCATTTCAAAAATGAACGCATTAGAAAATAAATAAGTCAAGATACTTACAAAATATTTCGTCGTTGTTATTTAAAATGTATTGAACAAAAATTAATACAAACCAATATAATTAATACATTAGAACCAAAAAAGAAAAAAATGCGGTGGCAAATCCATTGCAATCTGCCACGGAATTGCCATAGATTTGTGGCAATTTTGTGATTCCGCGGAACACACAACAAAAATTTAGTCCTTTCTTTTTATTGCTACTTTGTGTAACATTCTTTTTTCCGTACTCTCAATGATAATATAGTTCTTCAAAACAAATTTCAATGGCTTTTGCAGTCAAAATAAAATAAAATTATATCGTTTTTTTAAAAATTCTAATTTTAATACGAACGTATATTTCTATACTAAAAAATAGTACGTCTTATTTTCGATTCCATTTCAAGAATGAACGCATTAGAAAATAAATATATTTGGATACTTACAAAATATTTCGTCGTCGTTATTTAAAATGTATTGAACAAAAATTAATACAAACCAATATAATTAATACATTAGAACCAAAAAAGAAAAAATGCGGTGGCAAATCCATTGCAATCCGCCACGGAATTTCCATAGATTTGTGGCAATTTTGTGATTCTCGGAACACACAACCAAAATTTAGCCCTTTCTTTTTTTTGCTACTTTGCGTAACATTCTTTTTTCTCGTACTCTCAATGATAATATAGTTCTTCAAAACAAATTTCAATGGCTTTTACAGTCAAAATAAAATAAAATTATATTGTTTTTTTTAAATTTCTAATTTTAATACGAACGTATATTTCTATACTAAAAAATAATACATCTTATTTTCAATTCCATTACAAGAGTGAACGCATTAAAAAATAAATATTTTAGGATACTTACAAAATATTTCGTCGTCGTTATTTAAAATGTATGGAACAAAAATTAATACAAACCAATATAATTAATAAATTAGAATAAAAAAAGGAAAAAATTCCGTGGAAAAATCCGTTGCAATCTGCCACGGAATTGCCACGGATTTGTGGCAATTTTGTGATTCCGTGGCAAATAGCCATGGCTTTGCCACGGAAAACACAACAAAAATTTAGCCCCTTTTTTTTATCACTACTTTACGTAACTTTCTTTTTTATATACTCTCAATGATAATATAGTTCTTCAAAACAAATTTCAATGGCTTTTACAATCGAAATAAAATAAAATTATATCGTTTCTTTAAAATTTCTAATTTTAATACAAATGTTTATTTCTATACTAAAAAATAATATATCTTATTTTCTATTCCATTTCAAGAATAAGTGCATTAGAAAAAAATAAATCAAGATACTTATAAATATTTCGTCGTTATTATTTAAAATATATGGAATAAAAATTAATACAAACCAATATAATTAATAAATTAGAACAAAAATGAAAAAAAATGCCGTGGGAAATCCGTAACAATCGCCACGGATTAGTGGCAATTTTGTGATTCTGTGGCAAACCTGTGGCAATTTGTCACGGATTTGCCATGGAACACAGAACAAAATTTAGTCATTTCTTTTTATCACTAATTTGCGAAACGTATTTTCTGGTGAGATCTCAATGATAATATAGTTCTTCAAAACAATTTTCAATATCTTTTACAGTCGGAATAAAAATAAAATTATATCGTTTCTTTAATATTTATAATTTTAATACAAACGTATAATTCGATACTAAAAAAATAATACATCTTATTTTCAATTCCATTTCAAAAATGAACGCATTAGAAAATAAATAAGTCAAGATACTTACAAAATATTTCGTCGTTGTTATTTAAAATGTATTGAACAAAAATTAAAACAACCAATATAATTAATATATTAGAACCAAAAAAGAAAAAAATGCGGTGGCAAATCCATTGCAATCTGCCACGGAATTGCCTTATATTTGTGGCAATTTTGTGATTCCGCGGAACACACAACAAAAATTTAGTCCTTTCTTTTTATTGCTACTTTGCGTAACATTCTTTTTGCTGTACTCTCAATGATAATATAGTTCTTCAAAACAAATTTCAATGGCTTTTGCAGTCAAAATAAAATAAAATTTTATCGTTTTTTTTTAAATTTCTAATTTTAATACGAACGTATATTTCTATACTAAAAAATAGTACATCTTATTTTTAATTCCATTTCAAGAATGAACGCATTAGAAAATAAATATATTAGGATACTTACAAAATATTTCGTCGTCGTTATTTAAAATGTATGGAACAAAAATTAATACAAACCAATATAATTAATAAATTAGAATAAAAAAAGGAAAAAAATTCCGTGGCAAATCCGTTGCAATCTGCCACGGAATTGCCACGGAATTGTGGCAATTTTGTGATTCCGTGGCAAATAGCCATGGCTTTGCCACGGAAAACACAACAAAAATTTAGCCCCTTTTTTTTTATCACTACTTTACGTAACTTTCTTTTTTATATACTTTCAACGATAATATAGTACTTCAAAACAAATTTCAATGGCTTTTACAATCGAAATAAAATAAAATTATATCGTTTCTTTTAAATTTCTAATTTTAATACAAATGTTTATTTCTATACTAAAAAATATTATATCTTATTTTCAATTCCATTTCAAGAACAAGCGCATTAGAAAAAAAATAAATCAGGATACTTATAAAATATTTCGTCGTTGTTATTTAAAATGTATGGAATAAAAATTAATACAAACCAATATAATTAATAAATTAGAACAAAAATGAAAAAAAATGCCGTGGCAAATTCGTAACAATCTGCCACGGATTAGTGGCAATTTTGTGATTCTGTTGCAAACCTGTGGCAATTTGTCACAGATTTGCCATGGAACACAGAACAAAATTTTGTCATTTCTTTTTATCACTAATTTGCGAAACACATTTTCTGGTGAGATCTCAATGATAATATAGTTCTTCAAAACAATTTTCAATATCTTTTACAGTCGGAATAAAAATAAAATTATATCGTTTCTTTAATATTTATAATTTTAATACAAACGTATATTTCGATACTAAAAAAAATAATACATCTTATTTTCAATTCCATTTCAAAAATGAACGCATTAGAAAATAAATAAGTCAAGATACTTACAAAATATTTCGTCGTTGTTATTTAAAATGTATTGAACAAAAAATAATACAAACCAATATAATTAATACATTAGAACCAAAAAAGAAAAATAAGCGGTGGCAATTCCATTGCAATCTGCCACGGAATTGCCATAGATTTGTGGCAATTTTGTGATTCCGCGGAACACACAACCAAAATTTAACCCTTTCTTTTTATTGCTACTTTGCGTAACATTCTTTTTTTTGTACTCTCAATGATAATATAGTTCTTCAAAACAAATTTCAATGGCTTTTACAGTCAAAATAAAATAAAATTATATTGTTTTTTTTAAAATTTCTAATTTTAATACGAACGTATATTTCTATACTAAAAAATAATACATCTTATTTTCAATTCCATTACAAGAGTGAACGCATTAAAAAATAAATATTTTAGGATACTAACAAAATATTTCGTCGTCGTTTTTTAAAATGTATGGAACAAAAATTAATACAAACCAATATAATTAATAAATTAGAATAAAAAAAGGAAAAAAATTCCGTGGCAAATCCGTTGCAATCTGCCACGGAATTGCCACGGATTTGTGGCAATTTTGTGATTCCGTGGCAAATAGCCATGGCTTTGCCACGGAAAACACAACAAAAATTTAGCCCCTTTTTTTTTATCACTACTTTACGTAACTTTCTTTTTTATATACTCTCAATGATAATATAGTTCTTCAAAACAAATTTCAATGGCTTTTACAATCGAAATAAAATAAAATTATATCATTTCTTTAAAATTTCTAATTTTAATACAAATGTTTATTTCTATACTAAAAAATAATATATCTTATTTTCAATTCCATTTCAAGAATAAGCACATTAGAAAAAAAATAAATCAGGATACTTACAAAATATTTCGTTGTTGTTATTTAAAATGTATGGAATAAAAATTAATACAAACCAATATAATTAATAAATTAGAACAAAAATGAAAAAAAAATGCCGTGGCAAATCCGTAACAATCTGCCACGGATTAGTGGCAATTTTGTGATTCTGTGGCAAACCTGTGGCAATTTGTCACGGATTTGCCATGGAACACAGAACAAAATTTAGTCATTTCTTTTTATCACTAATTTGCGAAATGTATTTTCTGGTGAGATCTCAATGATAATATAGTTCTTCAAAACAATTTTCAATATCTTTTACAGTCGGAATAAAAATAAAATTATATCGTTTCTTTAATATTTATAATTTTAATACAAACGTATATTTCGATACTAAAAAAATAATACATCTTATTTTCAATTCCATTTCAAAAATGAACGCATTAGAAAATAAATAAGTCAAGGTACTTACAAAATATTTCGTCGTTGTTATTTAAAATGTATTGAACAAAAATTAATACAAACCAATATAATTAATACATTAGAACCAAAAAAGAAAAAAATGCGGTGGCAAATCCATTGCAATCGCCACGGAATTGCCATAGATTTGTGGCAATTTTGTGATTCCGCGGAACACACAACAAAAATTTAGTCCTTTCTTTTTATTGCTACTTTGTGTAACATTCTTTTTCTCGTACTCTCAATGATAATATAGTTCTTCAAAACAAATTTCAATGGCTTTTGCAGTCAAAATAAAATAAAATTATATCGTTTTTTTAAAAATTCTAATTTTAATACGAACGTATATTTCTATACTAAAAAATAGTACGTCTAATTTTCGATTCCATTTCAAGAATGAACGCATTAGAAAATAAATATATTTGGATACTTACAAAATATTTCGTCGTCGTTATTTAAAATGTATTGAACAAAAATTAATACAAACCAATATAATTAATACATTAGAACCAAAAAAGAAAAAAATGCGGTGGCAAATCCATTGCAATCTGCCACGGAATTTCCATAGATTTGTGGCAATTTTGTGATTCTGCGGAACACACAACCAAAATTTAGCCCTTTCTTTTTTTTGCTACTTTGCGTAACATTCTTTTTTCTGTACTCTCAATGATAATATAGTTCTTCAAAACAAATTTCAATGGCTTTTACAATCGAAATAAAATAAAATTATATCATTTCTTTAAAATTTCTAATTTTAATACAAATGTTTATTTCTATACTAAAAAATAATATATCTTATTTTCAATTCCATTTCAAGAATAAGCACATTAGAAAAAAAATAAATCAGGATACTTACAAAATATTTCGTTGTTGTTATTTAAAATGTATGGAATAAAAATTAATACAAACCAATATAATTAATAAATTAGAACAAAAATGAAAAAAAAAATGCTGTGGCAAATCCGTAACAATCTGCCACGGATTAGTGGCAATTTTGTGATTCTGTGGCAAACCTGTGGCAATTTGTCACGGATTTGCCATGGAACACAGAACAAAATTTAGTCATTTCTTTTTATCACTAATTTACGAAATGTATTTTCTGGTGAGATCTCAATGATAATATAGTTCTTCAAAACAATTTTCAATATCTTTTACAGTCGGAATAAAAATAAAATTATATCGTTTCTTTAATATTTATAATTTTAATACAAACGTATATTTCGATACTAAAAAAATAATACATCTTATTTTCAATTCCATTTCAAAAATGAACGCATTAGAAAATAAATAAGTCAAGGTACTTACAAAATATTTCGTCGTTGTTATTTAAAATGTATTGAACAAAAATTAATACAAACCAATATAATTAATACATTAGAACCAAAAAAGAAAAAAATGCGGTGGCAAATCCATTGCAATCTGCCACGGAATTGCCATAGATTTGTGGCAATTTTGTGATTCCGCGGAACACACAACAAAAATTTAGTCCTTTCTTTTTATTGCTACTTTGTGTAACATTCTTTTTTCTGTACTCTCAATGATAATATAGTTCTTCAAAACAAATTTCAATGGCTTTTGCAGTCAAAATAAAATAAAATTATATCGTTTTTTTAAAAATTCTAATTTTAATACGAACGTATATTTCTATACTAAAAAATAGTACGTCTTATTTTCGATTCCATTTCAAGAATGAACGCATTAGAAAATAAATATATTTGGATACTTACAAAATATTTCGTCGTCGTTATTTAAAATGTATTGAACAAAAATTAATACAAACCAATATAATTAATACATTAGAACCAAAAAAGAAAAAAATGCGGTGGCAAATCCATTGCAATCTGCCACGGAATTTCCATAGATTTGTGGCAATTTTGTGATTCTGCGGAACACACAACCAAAATTTAGCCCTTTCTTTTTTTTGCTACTTTGCGTAACATTCTTTTTTCTGTACTCTCAATGATAATATAGTTCTTCAAAACAAATTTCAATGGCTTTTACAGTCAAAATAAAATAAAATTATATTGTTTTTTTTAAATTTCTAATTTTAATACGAACGTATATTTCTATACTAAAAAATAATACATCTTATTTTCAATTCCATTACAAGAGTGAACGCATTAAAAAATAAATATTTTAGGATACTTACAAAATATTTCGTCGTCGTTATTTAAAATGTATGGAACAAAAATTAATACAAACCAATATAATTAATAAATTAGAATAAAAAAAGGAAAAAATTCCGTGGAAAAATCCGTTGCAATCTGCCACGGAATTGCCACGGATTTGTGGCAATTTTGTGATTCCGTGGCAAATAGCCATGGCTTTGCCACGGAAAACACAACAAAAATTTAGCCCCCTTTTTTTATCACTACTTTACGTAACTTTCTTTTTTATATACTCTCAACGATAATATAGTACTTCAAAACAAATTTCAATGGCTTTTACAATCGAAATAAAATAAAATTATATCGTTTCTTTTAAATTTCTAATTTTAATACAAATGTTTATTTCTATACTAAAAAATATTATATCTTATTTTCAATTCCATTTCAAGAACAAGCGCATTAGAAAAAAAATAAATCAGGATACTTATAAAATATTTCGTCGTTGTTATTTAAAATGTATGGAATAAAAATTAATACAAACCAATATAATTAATAAATTAGAACAAAAATGAAAAAAAAATGCCGTGGCAAATTCGTAACAATCTGTCACGGATTAGTGGCAATTTTGTGATTCTGTTGCAAACCTGTGGCAATTTGTCACAGATTTGCCATGGAACACAGAACAAAATTTTGTCATTTCTTTTTATCACTAATTTGCGAAACACATTTTCTGGTGAGATCTCAATGATAATATAGTTCTTCAAAACAATTTTCAATATCTTTTACAATCGGAATAAAAATAAAATTATATCGTTTCTTTAATATTTATAATTTTAATACAAACGTATATTTCGATACTAAAAAAATAATACATCTTATTTTCAATTCCATTTCAAAAATGAACGCATTAGAAAATAAATAAGTCAAGATACTTACAAAATATTTCGTCGTTGTTATTTAAAATGTATTGAACAAAAATTAATACAAACCAATATAATTAATACATTAGAACCAAAAAAGAAAAATAAGCGGTGGCAATTCCATTGCAATCTGCCACGGAATTGCCATAGATTTGTGGCAATTTTGTGATTCCGCGGAACACACAACCAAAATTTAACCCTTTCTTTTTATTGCTACTTTGCGTAACATTCTTTTTTTTGTACTCTCAATGATAATATAGTTCTTCAAAACAAATTTCAATGGCTTTTACAGATCAAAATAAAATAAAATTATATTGTTTTTTTTAAAATTTCTAATTTTAATACGAACGTATATTTCTATACTAAAAAATAATACATCTTATTTTCAATTCCATTACAAGAGTGAACGCATTAAAAAATAAATATTTTAGGATACTAACAAAATATTTCGTCGTCGTTATTTAAAATGTATGGAACAAAAATTAATACAAACCAATATAATTAATAAATTAGAATAAAAAAAGGAAAAAATTCCGTGGCAAATCCGTTGCAATCTGCCACGGAATTGCCACGGATTTGTGGCAATTTTGTGATTCCGTGGCAAATAGCCATGGCTTTGCCACGGAAAACACAACAAAAATTTAGCCCCTTTTTTTTTATCACTACTTTACGTAACTTTCTTTTTTATATACTCTCAATGATAATATAGTTCTTCAAAACAAATTTCAATGGCTTTTACAATCGAAATAAAATAAAATTATATCATTTCTTTAAAATTTCTAATTTTAATACAAATGTTTATTTCTATACTAAAAAATAATATATCTTATTTTCAATTCCATTTCAAGAATAAGCACATTAGAAAAAAATAAATCAGGATACTTACAAAATATTTCGTTGTTGTTATTTAAAATGTATGGAATAAAAATTAATACAAACCAATATAATTAATAAATTAGAACAAAAATGAAAAAAAAAATGCTGTGGCAAATCCGTAACAATCTGCCACGGATTAGTGGCAATTTTGTGATTCTGTGGCAAACCTGTGGCAATTTGTCACGGATTTGCCATGGAACACAGAACAAAATTTAGTCATTTCTTTTTATCACTAATTTGCGAAATGTATTTTCTGGTGAGATCTCAATGATAATATAGTTCTTCAAAACAATTTTCAATATCTTTTACGAATCGGAATAAAAATAAAATTATATCGTTTCTTTAATATTTATAATTTTAATACAAACGTATATTTCGATACTAAAAAAATAATACATCTTATTTTCAATTCCATTTCAAAAATGAACGCATTAGAAAATAAATAAGTCAAGGTACTTACAAAATATTTCGTCGTTGTTATTTAAAATGTATTGAACAAAAATTAATACAAACCAATATAATTAATACATTAGAACCAAAAAAGAAAAAAATGCGGTGGCAAATCCATTGCAATCTGCCACGGAATTGCCATAGATTTGTGGCAATTTTGTGATTCCGCGGAACACACAACAAAAATTTAGTCCTTTCTTTTTATTGCTACTTTGTGTAACATTCTTTTTTCTCGTACTCTCAATGATAATATAGTTCTTCAAAACAAATTTCAATGGCTTTTACAATCGAAATAAAATAAAATTATATCGTTTCTTTAAAAATTCTAATTTTAATACGAACGTATATTTCTATACTAAAAAATAGTACGTCTTATTTTCGATTCCATTTCAAGAATGAACGCATTAGAAAATAAATATATTTGGATACTTACAAAATATTTCGTCGTCGTTATTTAAAATGTATTGAACAAAAATTAATACAAACCAATATAATTAATACATTAGAACCAAAAAAAAAAAAATGCGGTGGCAAATCCATTGCAATCTGCCACGGAATTTCCATAGATTTGTGGCAATTTTGTGATTCTGCGGAACACACAACCAAAATTTAGCCCTTTCTTTTTATTGCTACTTTGCGTAACATTCTTTTTTCTGTACTCTCAATGATAATATAGTTCTTCAAAACAAATTTCAACGGCTTTTACAGTCAAAATAAAATAAAATTATATTATTTTTTTTAAATTTCTAATTTTAATACGAACGTATATTTCTATACTGAAAAATAATACATCTTATTTTCAATTCCATTACAAGAGTGAACGCATTAAAAAATAAATATTTTAGGATACTTACAAAATATTTCGTCGTCGTTATTTAAAATGTATGGAACAAAAATTAATACAAACCAATATAATTAATAAATTAGAATAAAAAAAGGAAAAAATTCCGTGGCAAATCCGTTGCAATCTGCCACGGAATTGCCACGGATTTGTGGCAATTTAGTGATTCTGTGGCAAATAGCCATGGCTTTGCCACGGAAAACACAACAAAAATTTAGCCCCTTTTTTTTTATCACTACTTTACGTAACTTTCTTTTTTATATACTCTCAATAATAATATAGTTCTTCAAAACAAATTTCAATGGCTTTTACTATCGAAATAAAATAAAATTATATAGTTTCTTTAAAATTTCTAATTTTAATACAAATGTTTATTTCTATACTAAAAAATAATATATCTTATTTTCAATTCCATTTCAAGAATAAGCGCATTAGAAAAAAAATAAATCAGGATACTTATAAAATATTTCGTCGTTGTTATTTAAAATGTATGGAATAAAAATTAATACAAACCAATATAATTAATAAATTAGAACAAAAATGAAAAAAAATGCCGTGGGAAATCCATAACAATCTGCCACGGATTAGTGGCAATTTTGTGATTCTGTGGCAAACCTGTGGCAATTTGTCACGGATTTGCCATGGAACACAGAACAAAATTTAGTCATTTCTTTTTATCACTAATTTGCGAAACATATTTTCTGGTGAGATCTCAATGATAATATAGTTCTTCAAAACAATTTTCAATATCTTTTACAGTCGGAATAAAAATAAAATTATATCGTTTCTTTAATATTTATAATTTTAATACAAACGTATATTTCGATACTAAAAAAATAATACATCTTATTTTCAATTCCATTTCAAAAATGAACGCATTAGAAAATAAATAAGTCAAGATACTTACAAAATATTTCGTCGTTGTTATTTAAAATGTATTGAACAAAAATTAATACAAACCAATATAATTAATACATTAGAACCAAAAAAAAAAAAATGCGGTGGCAATTCCGTTGCAATCTGCCACGGAATTGCCATAGACTTGTGGCAATTTTGTGATTCCGCGGAACACACAACCAAAATTTAGTCCTTTCTTTTTATTGCTACTTTGCGTAACATTCTTTTTTCTGTGCTCTCAATGATAATATAGTTCTTCAAAACAAATTTCAATGGCTTTTGCAGTCAAAATAAAATAAAATTATATCATTTTTTTTTAAATTTCTAATTTTAATACGAACGTATATTTCTATACGAAAAAATAGTACGTCTTATTTTCGATTCCATTTCAAGAATGAACGCATTAGAAAATAAATATATTTGGATACTTACAAAATATTTCGTCGTCGTTATTTAAAATGTATTGAACAAAAATTAATACAAACCAATATAATTAATACATTAGAACCAAAAAAGAAAAAAATGCGGTGGCAAATCCATTGCAATCAGCCACGGAATTTCCATAGATTTGTGGCAATTTTGTGATTCTGCGGAACACACAACCAAAATTTAGCCCTTTCTTTTTATTGCTACTTTGCGTAACATTCTTTTTTCTGTACTCTCAATGATAATATAGTTCTTCAAAACAAATTTCAATGGCTTTTACAGTCAAAATAAAATAAAATTATATTGTTTTTTTTAAAATTTCTAATTTTAATACGAACGTATATTTCTATACTAAAAAATAATACATCTTATTTTCAATTCCATTACAAGAGTGAACGCATTAAAAAATAAATATTTTAGGATACTTACAAAATATTTCGTCGTCGTTATTTAAAATGTATGGAACAAAAATTAATACAAACCAATATAATTAATAAATTAGAATAAAAAAAGGAAAAAAATTCCGTGGCAAATCCGTTGCAATCTGCCACGGAATTGCCACGGATTTGTGGCAATTTTGTGATTCCGTGGCAAATAGCCAAGGCTTTGCCACGGAAAACACAACAAAAATTTAGCCCCTTTTTTTTATCACTACTTTACGTAACTTTCTTTTTTATCTTATTTTCAATTCCATTTCAAGAATAAGTGCATTAGAAAAAAAATAAATCAAGATACTTATAAATATTTCGTCGTTATTATTTAAAATGTATGGAATAAAAATTAATACAAACTAATATAATTAATAAATTAGAACAAAAATGAAAAAAAAAATGTTGTGGCAAATCCGTAACAATCTGCCACAGATTAGTGGCAATTTTGTGATTCTGTGGCAAACCTGTGGCAATTTGTCACAGATTTGCCATGGAACACAGAACAAAATTTAGTCATTTCTTTTTACAGTCGGAATAAAACAATTTTCAATATCTTTTACAGTCGGAATAAAAATAAAATTATATCGTTTCTTTAATATTTATAATTTTAATACAAACGTATATTTCGATACTAAAAAAATAATACATCTTATTTTCAATTCCATTT